>JAUIRK010000944.1:0-70235 GCA_030549495.1 Nectonema munidae | reverse complement strand
GATAAGCCTCACAGCTTGAATAAAAAAGTCTAAAAATAAATTTTATTATAATGCAATAAAAATTTACACAGATGTTGTTCACAGATTGATTGACTTAAGAAATTATAAAAACAAAATTTTGGAAAACTTGCTCTGAAATGCAAAACCAGATGTTTTATTAATGAACATTGAATACATCACATCATATACATTATATTTAAAGTTTCATTACTTTTCATTACTCTCTACGTCAATTTTATTATATATTTCTTTTATTGTATAGGCACATCTATTTGCAAACGTAATGTGATGCGAGGTACGGGAGGTTTTTTTTATCAAATAATGAAAATAATTATTATATAATTTGCTTATTTGTTAACAATATAATAGAAAATTTATCACAAAGAAAATCGACATTAACAGCCTTTATAGACTTTTCTAAAGCATTTGATTTAGTTTCTCATAAGCTTTTACTACATAAGTTTAATCTATATGGCTTTGGAAAGAATGCTTTATTATTCATGCAGTCATAGCTTGAATATAGACATCAACAAGTTGTGATTAAAGGAATTTTGTCTGATAGGAATGATGTGAATGCAGGCGTTATACAAGGATCTGTTTTAGGTCCTTTACTATTTCTCATATTTACAAATGACCTATATCTTACTGGCCAGAGCTTGAAATATTTCTGCTTTGCCGATGATTTGACCATAAATATTCCATTCGATCCATTGGTGATGTTAGATCTGGAAACGTTTGTAAACAATTAATTCCAATCTCTTTTTGAATGGGCACTGAAAAATGGCATGGAAATTAATTACAACAAATCGAAACGAATGATATTTTCAAATAATAAACATTATAATAAAACTTTGGGTAAATTGTGTTTTGAGTTTGTTGATCATTTCCACTTACTAGGGGTAACAATTGATTCGAATTTGAATTGGAAAAAACACACCCCTTGTGTTAACAGTAAACTTTCCAAAATAGTAGGCGTTCTGAAATCAGTAAGAAGTGTTCTGCCATTGAATGTAAGACTATTGTTATATAACTCTTTCTTTTTACCGCACATCAATTATTGTAGAACTTTATGGGGCCACGGTAATCTTACAATTTTAGAAAAAACACAGAAAAAAGCTTTGAGATATATATATAATACCAATTATATTTGTCATACCAATAATCTATTTCTGGAAAATAAAATCCTTAAAGTAAATGATTTGTTTCATTTCAAACTTGCTATGTATATATTTAAATTATTTAATGGGAAGTTACCCAAAAATTGTAACAATATTTTAGACTTTTTCTCTTATGATTTCAGATATGACCTTCGCAACAAAAATATAGCTCGTTTGCCTTACTAAAACAGAGTGAAATATTATCAAACCCTAAAATATAAATTATCAAACATTTGGAATTAGAATACCCATATACTCAACCTTATAAATCTAAATATTGGGTCTTTCAAAAAAAACACTGAAAATAGAGTATACTGAAAAATACAGATCGGTATGTGTAATTCCTAACTGCTACTCATGTTCTTTTCAATAGAAACCACATAAAATATTTTATAGAATATTAAATGAAGTACTGAATATTTGCTGTTTTTTTTATTATCGGGATTTCATCTTAGCGGCTCCATCAGGCCTTTTGAAAAATCCGAATTTTGATGTAATTGTTTATTGTTTATTACATAAGTGTCTGAGCCAATCTGCACCATCGGAAAGGTTTTTTTTATTACACTTTATAATTTGTTATTTTTTTATGCATTTTTTTCTTGAATAAATCTTTCTTTCTTTCTTTCTTTCAAATAATGAATAATTTAAAAAAAAATATATTATGGGTAAAAGTTCATCAAATGCAAGATCAGGATAACATAAGTCATAACCCTATTGGGCAGTCATTGACAATTTCTGTCTATTAATCAATAAGATTTTGAAGAGTTTTTATTCAATGTTTTCCTCAATGTGTTTATTCCGTGATCATTTCTTCATTTGTAAAGTCGAAAGAAATTTTACGTTTTCTTCTGCGTCTTCTTTGAATATGTCATACACATCGTGATTCCAGTAATTGTTGATGGTTTCTGCTATCAAAATGTACATGCTTTTGCAGAAATAAAAAAGAATCTTTGAAGTTTTTGGCTTGGGCATGGTGTTTTTAATGCAAATGCAAGAATGAAGTGAATAAGAATCATTTTGATCGCTATTATATGGATTGGAATGCGCAAAAGTGATCACAATCATCATTTCAAAGCTTATACACAAATAATAGGAACGAAAGAGTAAAGTGCTGATCAATGCACGTGCACTTTTCTACCACGAACCATTTTAAATAGAATTTGGGTAATATGCTGTCAAAATAGAATTGATTTGGTTTATTTAGTACAGGATATTTCATCTCGTTATAAGGTATTAGTTACATTCATATATCTTAGACTAAAACATAAATGTATACACACTCTTGTTAGAATGCAACGTTTCAAAACGCAACATAGAAATGCTTTACATTTTAGTATAAAGTTGTGTATTTGCAACTCATAAAAAAGGTTGAAAATTCAATAAAATTAAAGAATGAACTTTTTTATTACTCAAATACCTAGTAAAGGAACAAAGCTCAGTTTATGAGTAGAAAGTTTTTGAAAATAAATTTTAAACCAAATATATTGGAAGAAATCATTTTGGATGGATTTAGTTTTTGAATGCGAATGTTTTGGCATAGATAAAAAGATTATAGAATATAATTTGAAAATCTTTTTGAAGACAATGCAGGAAAGACGCTAAACTACAAATACCAACCAATGAAACATTTTAATAAATGACGGTGAAGAAAGTAGATTAAGCATTTTGAGTTGCAACATAAAGCAGAATCGTGTAAGATTCAGGACATCTTTCAATGCATGTCTAAAATCGGCATTAACACCTTGCACACTTTTAACATTTTTTATAGACTGAAAACTAACAAAAGAGTCAGTAATTGATAACTGAATGTTTCTAAAGCAATTTTACATCACTTGAAGTTGGAGACCCATAATATTTGGAACAAAAATTTGAAGTCACATAATTAAAAATAGGTGGAGTTATCAGTGATGCATAGAAATGGCTGCAGTGGCAAAATTAAAAACAAGGAGGGGGGGGGGGGGGGGTCGTTTGAAAATAAGTGGATGGGAGTCGCGAAATATTTTTGCGATACCACAACCGCGTTTGTTACATTCTTTTGTCATGAGCATTTATTGTACTCAATCACGAAATTTCAAAAATAATAGAAACGAATTTAGAGGGCATGTGACTAGCGCGCTATATCCGGGTGCGCAAAACTGACACGGGCTTTACAGCGATCCACCTGTATTAGGTCTTAACTTTTTCTCTAGTTTGAAAGAAAGAAATATTTTGTATAATTTATATGATACTTATATCTTGGGAAAAATAAGTAGCTATAAATCGTGGATCCAAAAAAGTTAAAATTCGCTTCCGACGATTCTCAAGTGGTTAAGATACGTTTCATCTTTCCCACTGATTGTATTGTGCAAAATCGATTTAGTCCTGAAGTGAACGTTTAAGTAACGAAAGAAAGCGCGTGAATAAGGTGAGTGTGGTGTTATCGCAATTTATTCCCTGCATATCAAACCGAACATTTAAATTTGGGAGACCAACAGCAAACTATACGGCGACAAGCAGGTCTACGCATTTTTATTGTGAAACAAAATATATTTTATAAGTCAGGAGTGATTCCTTGAAAGAATGCGTTTATGGAGCGTTTGTCCTGTATGGGTGCGTTTGAGAAGCTCTCCTCTTAACTAACAAAAATAACCTCATGAAATAAGCAAAATGAAAAGCAGGAGACTTTAACAAAAAATTTATTAAGCCATCTTCCCCCTCCTATATCTTTCTCTCGCAACCCTTCGCGTGCCTGATCGGGATATATACTTAGTCCTGTGTGAGAAGATCCCCTGTTAGAGTTGGGAATCTTGTGATTAAAACTGCATGTCTGAATTCATTCTTACTTTAAGCATACCAAGGTATATTTGTTTTGTTAAAGCTACAGGATATTCCCAATCAATGTCGAAGCCATCAAAACCATTTTCTTTGACCAACTTTAAAGCATTTTGAGCAAATCTTTTTGTCAAGCTCTCACTTCTAGCAATCGTTCTTAAAAACATAATATAGAATAATTCACTTTTTGAAATATATGCGGAATACGAAATTCTGTCCACTCTGGGTGGCAAAAATGCTTTATATAGCTAAAAGGCAGGATCGCAAAATGTGATTTATATAACTGGAAAGATGAAAAGAAAGCCTTAAGCCTAAATAGACAAAGGGAACATCCCCAATATATAAATAATAACGAAAAATTTGAAAAATAATCACAAACGAACAAATTCACAACAAAAAGCACTATTTTTAAAAAGTATTGTATGAGCGTTGAAAATTTGAAAAATACTCTCTTGAAGTTGGATTATGAAGTTATACGGTATGAAAGCATGCTCATAGTTTATTTTGGAAGGTAGCAAATTTTGTTGTAGATACTTAGAAAAACTTCCTTACATGTTTCATGTGAAAAGAAGAGTGGTTTTTTAATCAAACAAATCAAAATGCGTATTCTTTAGTGTCATGTTTTTGAAACAAATTTTGCAAAGAAAGTATAGACAGATCATTTGAATATTATGTCAAATTACATCAAAATTTTAAATTTTTATAAAATCAAACAAATTTATTTTTATGATAAAGACTACAGCAGTTGAAAATTCGTGTCACTCAAAAATGAATTGAAATACTGGCGTGAAATATTTATTGTCTATATATCTCTCTCTTTAGCTATCTATTTAAACCTTCAGGCTGATAAAAATTTTAGAAGTATTAACTTTCTCATTTTTTTGACGTTTTATATATTTTCTAAGTAATACCAACATAAAGGTATGCAAATTTTAATAAAAAATCAAAAAATTCCAAAATAAATTATTGGAAGTGTATTTTTTCCAATCAATCCAAATCAATGAATAATTTAATTTAGATATAGCATTTTTACTTTAAGTTCGTCCTTTTTCGCTTTAACTTCGTCCTTTTTCATTTTAAGTTCGTCCTTGATCATTTTAAGTCTTTTTCTGGCAAACGCTATACCTTGTATGTTATATTTACTTTCCATACATTTTATTTTCCTTTTATTGTCTCCCCTAATCTTGCCAGACCACCGTTATTTTTTAGCTGTTTTTAATAAATGAGCCTGAGGTCTGTTTTTTCAAAATTGCCTAAATCAAGTAGTCGTTTAAGTAAAAAATAGTTTTATTCCTGTAAGTGTAAATAAAAGTTATTTTTGAGATTACGTAGAGTTTAATGAATAAAAGAAAAATTAACTTACAAGAAGTTTGACTGGCCATTGTTTCCTTCTGGGCCAGCATTCCATCCTCCTACACTCAAAATAATTTTGACATTTGGATTTTTACTTTTCAGACTTTTGAGATCCCTAAAATCTTCTTGAACGTCTAAAGTTTAACAAAAATTTAATATAAATGTCAAAATGAGCAGAAAAAAGTACAGTCGATTTACTTGAAATTGGTAAATGATTTTTTAAAAAAAGTTTCCATAAGAATAAACTAACTACGTAACACTAAAATGATGCTTGAAAAGACGGGAAGAAAGCTATAAAATATTCTTTAAAGTATTGCACAACTAAAAGAAATTAGAATAGCTTCTGTCATCTCCCTGTAAAATTTTATCTTTGAAAAAACATACTTTTCAAAAACGTTTGGATCATGAAAGTGTTTATAGGGTCCCCTTAACGCCATGCGCTGTCTACAAATGCATGTGCTTGGGTAAAGCCCAATCCATTGTCAAGAATGCGAAAATCCAAAAGGATTTGGGAGTGCATAGAAAAACTCACTTGTCGGGACATCTAAAGAACCATCTGCTCCAAAGTTGAGGAATGCGTAGACGATGTGTGTCACAGAGTCCACGTCAATGTCCGTTACGCCATACTTTCCTTTGCCAACACGCCCTTTGGTCCAATTGGGAAAGTAGCCCACCTTCACTTTGTTTTCTAAAAAGGAATTTAAAGAGAATTGCTTTTTTCAGTGACATCACAGACTGCGTTACCTAGTGAAGAAGAAGTATCAATGGGATTTAGTTTACCCCAATGTGTTAAATAGAAGAAATCTCTTATCAGAACTTTGTTCTGAATTCTTAACCCTACCTTTTGCTTCAATTAGAACTTCTTTTTCTAACTCTCAATATAATAAAGGAATCTGTTTATTGTATTGTCCTTTGACGTTTGGAAAAGGTATTGAGAATGTGAATGAAGAGAAATTAGGAATCACATTTCTTTCCGTTTCAACAAAATACGATAGTGGCCTTATTTGAAAAATGGTGAATGAATACTAAACCTAACCCTTTTCTAACGGTTCGTTTTATATCACTCTGAAGCTAAGTTTTGTGTACTCTTCAGCTTAAAACAATGAATTTACACTTTGGATAATTAGATGAAACCTAGCAAAAGCAAAAGCAAATATAAACTCTATTTATAATCAGTTTATTATAAGAATTTTAGTTCTTCATTCAACTTTTTTCAGTTTCTTTTATTTTTTCTAGCTCACACTCTTTATCTTTTGTTGATCGAAGAAATGATGCTGCCCTTGCTAATGAGGTGAAATCTTCGTTATTATGAGTCTTTATTATTTTAAACTCATGTTCTGCTCTTAAATCTCATATTATTTTTAAGATTGAACGTTTCTGTCTCTTCAAATTCTCTATTTCCTCAATCTTTATCTTGCGTTTCAGATTTTTTTGAATAAATACAGACTCTCCTTTTTGTCTTGCTAACTCATATTTTTGGGCTATTGTGCAAGAAATCATAAACTAATCTTTGAGACACAGATTCTTCTTGAGAATTATCTGTTAGAACTTCTTTATTAACTGAAAACCTTTCAACTGAACTTTGACAATGAGATAAACAAAAAACTTTAATAAAATTTAAAATGATCTTGATTTTAAATGAACGCAGCAAAAAAACTATCAAGACCGTTCTCTTTAAAATTGAACGTTAAACATGTATTATAAATATATTTATTACAATAAAATTAAGAAGTAAGGTTTTTTTTATCAAAAATCATTTTTTCCACCATTCATTTTGATGCAATGGAATGAATGAAAAGAGAAAAAATTATTTGTTTACTGATATTTATTTAGGAAAGTTATAAAATAATTAATTGCTTTATTTTACTTAATGGAAGAAGTGTTAAAAAAGTAAAAGTTTTCCATCGTTTGGATCTCTCAACCGTTTAAGAAAAAATTTCAAATAAGTTGAATGTAAATCCAGTTGATGTTAATATACAATACTATGACTTAGAAGAAGATGTAATTGATACTTACGATTTTTTAAAGCTCAAAATAGAAAAGAAATCTGAAAAGTAAGAAATTTTTGAAGAGTCGATGTTTGAAGAAAAAATATCTAATGATATTTGTTTGGAGGAGAAGATAAGTTTGCAACGAAATTCCTCTCCTTTTTCAAATTCAAATGTTTCTAATTATAAGTATTCATTATTTGAAGATAATTTGGACATAGAAAAGGAAGGTTTTTGTTTTACGTCATATTCAATTTATTGTTATTTTAGAATAAATTGGCTTTTTCTGTATACTTTTCCGAAAAATATTTATTCAGGAGGATTATTATTATAGAAATTAGAAATTCTTACATTGATCTCTGTAATATATTTGTAATTACTATATGTCAGAACAAAAAAATCCTTTAACTCATTTGTAATGTTTTTTTTTTTTTTTTTTTTGAAGAAGAAGAAGAAGAAGATTTATTAATTGATAAAATAAAATTGGAATACACGCCTAAACATATAAAGAAGAATTAAATAAAGAATTTAAAAAGAAAAAGACATTGCATATTTATAGTTGGGAAAAATTCAAAAGGCCTGCAAGCCGCTGGTATGAATAAAACCCATATTACATCAATGAAAAAGAAATACATCATATAGGATATTGATAAGATAAATATGAAGTAAAAATAATCTAATTAGATGGAATAGAATACAGATAGTACGCAGTGCGCATGATTAGAATGAGTGGCTGTTAATATATTGTTAAATAACTATTGGTGGTTGTTACACACAAAGCAATTAATAGAATGACAAGTTAAACTATATTTATCCAAGAGAAGTTTTTTTATTATATTTTTACAAGTGCTTATTTTAGAAAGAATACATTGAGAGTTAAACATAAAAAAGTTAAAGTTATGAGAAATTTTATATTTTATAGATTGTTTAGATAATTTTTTACAATATGATGGAAGTGATAAATTGGGTTTATTTCGTAGATTATATTCATGGTTCATGTAGTTAAATACAATAAACTCATTAAATATGTTAGGGAGAAATCCATTTAAAAGTTTATAGGTAAGCATCGATAGATTATACACATACAAGTCATTAACTTTTAGTAAGTTATCTCTAAAAAATAAGGGGGTAGTATGAGATAAGTAATGACTTCTAGTTATATAGCCTATAATTCGTTTTTGTGTTTTTATCAATAGCTCAAGGTTTTGATGACCCCATAGAACTATGCAGTAATTAAGATAAGGGAGAAAATAGGAGTTTTACAAAAATAATTTGATTTTGGTCGGGAACAAAAATTTATGGTGTTTTAGAATGCCCTAATTACTACACAGAATAGAATTGACATAAGAGATATGTTGTTTCCACTTCAATTTGCAGTCGATGATGACACCAAGTAATTTATAATATTCAACAACTTCGAACTTGAAATTCTCAGTTGGAATTTTTCCAAAGAGCATGGCTTTAGACTTAGATACATTTATATGCATGCAATTTTGAGTACACCATTTAAAGATCGGCCCAAGATAATTGTTGAAAAAGTCCATACTTTTGGGTGGATTTGCCATAGGAAACGGGATGTTTATTGTCACATCATCAGCAAAACAATAAAACTTCAACGAACAATTAGATACATGTATATCATTTATAAAAATCAGGAATAATAGAGGACCCAGGATAGAACCCTGAGGAACCCCCATATTAATGGTAGAAACGTTAGACTTGAATTTATTCAAAGTGACATAATTCTGACGATTGAGCAAATAAAATTTGATTAGAAGCAAGGTTAATTTAAGAAATGCAAGAGCAGAACCATTAAAACCTTATTCCAAAAAGCATAGAATTCAAAGAATCAAACAAGAATCTCAAATACTATGTAAATGACCTAAGCTCATTTCAAAACTCTAGGGATTCTAGAAAATCAACCACTGTGGAAGGAAACCAAAAACGAGAAAAACCAAACAAAATTAAAAACATTTTTATATTACAAATGTCTTTATCCACTTAATGGTTCATCAATCAATATTTAAAAACAGATTTAAAAATACATAAAAATCAGAAGCAAATAAAAACTAGTTAAAATTAAAAAAAATTCCTACACTAAAATATATATAATAATTTTTTCCTTCCTTCTATATTCTTTTTGATTTCACAATAAATTAGTCTTGTCTAAAAAATTGTTCTAATAAAACAAAAATTAATCAGAAAATATAAGAATTTTGGAAGATTTATATTTATTTGATAGTGAAATAAGTAATCCTAAGGCTAACGATCTTGTAACAAAGATGAACGAATCTAACATCGATGAATGGATAAACATAGATGAAGGAGAGAAAACAGTTCACTATTACACAGACTGAGAAATTGTCAAACTTATTAGAGATGAACAAGAAGATAGTGAAGAAAAAGAAGAAAAATCAACTTTCAATAGACTAATTGATTCAATTAACAAATGAGCTTCTTGAAGGTTTTAAAAAATAAAAGTTTCATAAATGAAGAAGAACTAAAGAGTCTTTGTATCTTTGCAAGAAAAACTAATTAGAGAAAGACCAAAGTGCCTAAAAGAACTAAGGTTAAAAGAAATGTTCCAAAAGTTGTCTACACTTAGTAAAATCAGTACATCTGAAAATTAACTTACCAATTATAATATGCAATGACTGTAATGTTTTAGAAAATATTGAGTGAATTAAATAAAATTATACTTGCTCTCATTTTAATAATTCGTATTTATAACGTCTAAATCAAACTTATATAGTTACTTTTCATTTAATTTAGTTTCAGGTGAATACAAGCTAAAAGCTTTTTGATCATTTAAAGCGAGTAACTAGAAGGGTATATAAAAAGTTATTGTCAATTTGATGAAACTAGTCATTACTAAAATTACTCCACATATCCTCGCCTTACACATGAAATATTTCCTAGTTGTTTCGATATGACTCGTGTAACTCCGATACAATAAAATGAATCCAAAAATAACATTTGAAATTTTTGCCCTATTTATATAATACCTCGTATTGCTTAAATTTTTGACAAAATGATTTCAACTCAGATTGAGTTTATTTTGATTCAAATAATTTGTCTTCGCTATATTAACCAATATGGCTTTCGCAAGAACTTCTCGATTGATCAATCACTTTTATTCTATCTTAATCAATGAAATTATTAACAATTTTGAGGGAAAAAAGAATTAATTGGTGTTTCCCTGGATATGAAGAAAGCCTTTGATTTTGTCTAATTAATTTGTTACCAAGTTTACCCTTACAACTTTTCAAGTATTAAAACGAGAAATGAGAGAGCTTAGCAGCGGTTTATTTGATTTTTTACGGTCTACATTTTGCATGCAAAAAGAAACAAATTTTCCTTAGTTAAACCTTGCTTATTTTTCAAACACGGTGTATTTTTGCGACAGTCATACTCAGAGCAATAAACGCATGCCACAAACCATTCTAACCAGGCACACCTTCATCTTATATAAGCATAATCACATACGTCGAACTTCATTTTTTGTTTTCACTAGAACGATTACTTTACTTCACTTATTTCAAGTGGGAAAACATTTTTCCACTGAAACAAACTTAAAACATACACGCAAATGAATCCTTCTCATCACCTTATTACATAGATCTGTGTAATATTTACCCAAAATCCACTTTCAAAATATTCTCAAAGTTTTTCATTTACTGTTCTCATGTGGCAAATCACAAATAATTTTAACAATCTCTGTTAACTTCCTTCAATTTTTCTTCTTCAAAATTCATTTAAAATTGAAAGAAACTTACCAGTTACTTGAAAAAGACCTAAAAAGTAAAATATCGAATATATTGATTTGATTAAGCATGGAATAGAAGTCAAATACAAAATATCTAGAACATTCTATACATACATTTATAATTCTGCCATGAAAATAAATATTGACACGTTCATGCCTTGTCATGATAGATTTATTCAATCAAAATATCATAAAGTAGGGCTAATTGACATACAAAACTTTCATCGTCTTTCAAAAAAGCCTGTATCTCATTGCTTGATGAAAATATGCGCTTAAGCGCTTTACTCAACAACCCAGTTTCAGTATATACCAAGTGTATTTTAAGTCAGCATCATTTTTTAAAATCGCACACTATTCAGTATATTAAAGAAGCTATTTCTATTAATTCTCAAAAATTAGTTTCATCTTTTTGCCCATAACTTAATTAGCTTCAATCTCGTAGTAAATTCTGAATTTTTCAAAATCATTGCCATCTATCAATCTATTTTTACCTTTTAAATTAAGTCGGAAATACTTTTTATATTGAAATTATGTAAATGATGGAATGGCATCTGATAACTGTTCTAGAGCCAGAAATGTTTCACAGTGCCAAATTGGCGCTATTTGGAATAAACGTGGTTAAGATATACATATGAATCTTTTAGTTAGAGAAGAGCAACTTACATTTCAATAAAAAGAGAGCTGTGAAAAAAAAGACAAATTTCATATTAATAATTTGGATCTGAACAGTAGTTGGAGAGAGATGTAATTTATCCAATTTCTCTTGTTATATTTATACTAAGAAATATTTGCTCTAACAAAACATCATCATACTCTCTTGAAAATCAAATTTTCCATTTAAAACAATTGGCCTCGATTTCATAGAGAAATAATCTCACATCTTTATTTGTTTTATTTGACAAATTTGTTTTAATCTTGTATGGTATTTGCTCAACTATTGTAAATAAAAATTATTTGCCAAAAATCGTGTAAACATAATATGTTGAGGTAAACTAAATAAATGTTTGACAAAATTAGTAATCTGGCAAGCCACGGGGAGAGAAAAAATACACAGAAAATCTTACGAGGCTACATATATGTGAATGGTGAAAATTTTAGATGTAAAAAATGGTTCGTTGTAATTGACATCTTGTAAACTGAAGAGAGTTCGAAAGCAGAAGTAAATCGGATGAAAGATAAAGTTTTTATTAATCTTTGTAAAATGAAGTTTTCAAATGATCGTCTATATATAGATTGATAGATCAGGGTCTTAAAATATATAAAAATAAATGTATTACCTATATTGTCGTAGTATTGAATCTGTTTTTATAATTATATAATCTAGTTTTGTTTTTGTTAAAACCGAAAGAGATGTCGTAAAATGTTTATAGTAAGATAACAATTAAAAGTTTTTTAATATTTATTTTATAATTGATAAAATTATTGTGGAAACTATCAGAATGTATGGTATAAAACGTATAGTAACATTAGAAAAAGCAAAAAAATTAATGTGTAGTTATATCTCTGCAATTTCAATTGAATTTTTTAAATGTGACAGTTGTTGTAAATGGCTTTATTATACCTGTCAAGATCTTTGTCAATCGTTATTTAAAGTCTTGGATAAACATAGTGCACAAGGAATCAAGTGGCATTGTAAGTATCTCTGTCGTTCTTCTGATCAACATACTCTTAGAGAACTTTTTGATTTGGTAAAATCTTTAAGAGAACAAATCCTTGACCAAAATAAAATTATTGCAACAATGAAGTTACATTTTGACCAACAAAAAGAAATAATATCAGTGCCTTCTTGTATTAAACCTACATACGCAGAAATAATTCAAAAAACGCCTGTGAAAGATGTAAAAAACATTCTCTATATTAAATCCGATTCATTAAATGTGGAAGAAATTCCAACTAAAACTAAAGATATTCTAAGATTCGTCTTAAAAAGCACTAAGGCAGCGGTTTCGCGATACTAAAATCTAAAAAAGGCTGAAAATATGCTTACACACAAATCACTTTTAACAGTTTAAAGCAAAACATTATTACCAAAAATTTCAATTATTATTTCAAAAAGATATACCTATCGAACGGGTGAAAACTTTGATACTCGATAAAAACGAAGAAATTTGTAAAGACATGAATGATCACAACCTTTTTGATTTACTTTTTTCAAAAGTTACACCAAATAATAAAAAGAAAGTTGTGTTTAAAGTTTCTGCTGAAATATACTCCTTTTTGAAAAATGATAATCTCACATTTTAATTTATGATGCAAAGGTTCAAATCAATCCTATTTTCTCTCATAAACAATGTGGTAATTGTTTCCTTTTTGACCACAAATCGTCCAAATGAAAGAAAGATTCTGTTTGCAAATACTGAGCCTCTAATCACGGTTCTGCTTCCTGCTCTTTTAAAAATGTTTCTTCATCTCTCAAATGTTACAATTTTTCCTCGAAAAAATTGGAAATAACAAATCTCTCAGCTATGAGTTATAACTGGCCTTCGTTATTGGAGTTGGAAATGGTTAGAAGTATTACTCAAACATATCAGAGATCAGTGTAAGAACTTTATTTCATTAAACCATACTTTTTTGACCCTGATGAAATTTACAAAATTAATATTGTCAGCTTGAATATACAATCATTAAGTAGCAAGTTTCACGAAGCACAAATTTTCATTTATCAATTGAATATCCTTTTACCTGAACCTTTATCTGTAATATGTCTTCAAGAGACCTGATTCGCTTATCCTTTAACCCTATCAGTGACGGGCTGCCATTTCACCCCCCCCCCCTCCTCCTCAACTAAAATTTCTATTGTACAAAATTGGCTAAATTATTTGCCCCTAAAATTTTAACTTTTCCTAAAATCGTTAGCTGCATCTTTTGATGCCATTTTCATGGTAGTTGAATGACCCTCTCATGTCAAAAACTGTCAATCAAAATCAAATGTACATTTTTTTCAACAAAATTTTTATATTATAATATCAATAACTTATTACTTTGTATCTATGTTAGATACACTATTGAAAAGTTTTAATCATATGTATATTGGAACAAATAAAACTTATTTATACATATTTTTCCAATAAACCTTTCAACTGTGTAAGTAATGTCAATCAAAAATTTGATTGATGATAAAATTACTTACGAAAACATTGATTAAAATTTTAAATAAAATTATTTTTTTTATACAAAATCGACCATGCTGATTTCAGTTCTCAAAAATTTTAAACTAAATATATTTTTATTTCAAATCTACCATGCCAATTTCATTTCTCAGCTCAATTTAACAACTATCGTTTGGAAATTTCTAAAATTATTTGCAGTTTACGTCTGAGAAAGTGTCTCCAAAAACATTTATACACATTTTAAATAAATCGAACATGCAGATTTTATTTCTCTAACCATTTTTGCAATTAGATTGTGAAAATTTTAATCATATTTGTGGTTGAAGGCAAAAATTATTTCCTAGAACATTATTTATATTCTCAATAAATATTATTTATACTAGACCTCCATGTTGATTTCATTTTTGGAAACAGTTTTCGTAATTAGAATGTGAAAATGTCAATCAAATATGTTAGTTTATCATAAAAAATTTCTTCAAAAACATTTATTCACATTTTAAGTAAAATATTTTTTAAACATTGACGATGCTGATACCATTTTTTGGCTAAGTTTTTACCATTCCTGTGAAAAAATGTGTCAATGTAAAAATAGAATTAGTGATGTATGCCTGAAAATGTTCTCATAAACATACTTCCATATTTTAAATAAAATATATTTTTAATTTTTTTATTACGACGTTCACTTCACTCCAGGACTCTCCCAATTAGGGTGCAAGAATGCGTGGATTGTTATTAAATCAAATGTGACATTTCGTAAAAAAACAAATTCTAAAAAAGGACTCTATTTTCTCAAAAAATTAACTTTTGATTGAAAATCACTATTATAATTTTGATTGAGAATAAAAATTCGTCTATGTATATGAATATCGTCTATGTTTTTCATTTCTGTACTTCTTTTTGTTCATTACAGTGTAAAAATGGGTGAAAATATGAATCGAATTGGCAAAAATCTTTTTTTTTCGAAAAAAACATTTCTCAAGTTTGTTTTCACAATCGTTATTTATTATAGTACAAAAATTTAAGTATGCGAGAAGTAAAGGAACTGAAGGAAAATGAAATGAGAACGCGTGATGATAAGAAAAATGAAATAGTAACACGTTTAATAAAATTCTTTTACATCGCCGATAATCCTTTCAGCAGCTAATGAGATAATTTGTAATTAATGAGATTTTCAAAAAACATCTTGAACGTAAAGAAGCTCTTACATTATGAATCAAAAATCTTTAAACCTTTGTCTTATTAGTTAATATTTCAAACATCAATTGACAAAAAAAGTGATCTAAAATTTTCAAATATTTAGAGTTACCATAACTATGACAGACACCAATAGGTGAAGAAACTATTCTCAAAAAATGTCTTGACCGTGAAAAAGAAGATTATCCTTTGTGAAGTAAAAATCTTTAAACCTTTATCTTATTTATTTTAATCATCAATTGACTAAAAAAGTGATCTATAAATTTTCAAACAGTTAGAGTTAGACATAATATGTAAAGATCTTTTCTCAAAAAAATTTTATAAATGTGAATCAAATTTGACAAATTTTTTCCTTCGGTGTGAATATTTTAGAGGTGGAAAAGTTTTTGTAATTGAAAAAAGTTGATTATAAATGGATTCACCAAGAACAGGAACTTTGAAAAATAATTGGTTAGCAAATATTTAGAGTAATATCACAATTTCCCAAAAATTTTAAACGTATCCAATTTTCAATTTTAATATCTCATTTTAAAGGAAATTTTATACTGATTACGAAAATGTATAAATATTTTAAGTTTGAATTTTTTTAAAATACCTTTTTTGCTTCTGAACTTGAAAGAATGACAAAAATTCCAAATTTGACGACACAAAAAATATAGAAGTCATTCGATTCATTTCAAACAAATAACATATTTGGAATCAGCGAATCAAACTCTATCAGAACAAGTTTTTAAATTTTATTTTTTTTTAATTTTTAGGTTTTTGATTTTTCACAACGGGCTCAAAATTATGACTTCACATATATTCAACAAATATACAAGTATTATGCATTTTTAGATTCCTCTTATCATTCTCAATAACAATATTAACTTTATTTTACTCAAGTTTTTTTTATATATATTTGTCTTGCC
Source organism: Nectonema munidae (assembly GCA_030549495.1). Classification (NCBI taxonomy): domain Eukaryota; kingdom Metazoa; phylum Nematomorpha; class Nectonematoida; family Nectonematidae; genus Nectonema; species Nectonema munidae. Next base: position 53,945 of record JAUIRK010000944.1, on the reverse strand, counting down.
AGACCTACTCACACACAGACAAATACACACACATCATGTGTATAATGCGAGATTCTATTAATAATATATTTGAAGTCAGTATGAAGAGTTTTAGGAAACTCTTCTCTGTTATGCAATGATATATTCTCATAACCTGTACGGTTGAACGCGGGTAGACAACTTGAGTGTCATCTCCAACCTGTATACTACGATGGTTCATCTCCAACCTGACAGTTCATATTTTGCTAGATGTAAGATGATATACCTCATTCGGGGAGACGATTTTAGAAATGTTATAAATAACATTTTGTCAAATAATCAAAATAAAATAGTGTAATCAAAGAATCGAAAAATATTCTAAAATCAAAAACATTGTAAAAAAAGGCAACGTGTGTAATCTTTCTTCGCATAGTTATGCGCTAGAATCAATAACAAGCGTGATAGCTAGCAGTGGAATGTGATATATTCTTTGCACACGTACTGTCTGTATAAATATAACGAATGCCCTTCTTTCGCACTACGGACGATTTGTATGCCCCTCGAACTACTGAGCAATGGAAAAAAACTCCACTATTATTATTATTATCAAATAAACGTATACAAGAGCAATATCTCGTTATTATAAACATCTATATTCTATTGCTTCTTTTAGAATGATGCTGGTGAAATCATTCGACTATCATCATGATGATAGTGGAGATGATTTGAAAATATAATAGTTGCACGATTCTTATAGAGATATGATATGATAAAAGAAGTATTGAAGAGATGTTATCTCACTCAATCTCAAACATGCACAGTGGCGGTTTTAAAGGGGGCAAGGGGGAAGTCATTCCCTAACCCCCCCCCCCCACAATTTCAGCTGGCCCTTATTTTGCCCCCCCCCTCTTCCCTCGTTTTAATACCATGAATATTCCGCTTGTTTTTCAATATCTTGCATTTTGCATACTATGTTAAATGATTACTTCCTTGTTTTGCTAATGTTGTGAATGTATTACTCACACTACTATATGTTTATCATGATTGTAATGTATAACACATATTGTATTGCATCACTAACAGCACATGGTGCAATATGCAGAGTATATGCATTGCAGACTATATGAATTTGTGTACGTAGATTACATACTTCAAAATGTGTGTTTCGCTTTTTATCAAACACATATATCTTCTCACAACTTTATACAAGATACATTTCATTCTACTATATGTGTACGGCGTATAATATTTTTGCCTGTTATTTTAGTTTGTTGCACAAACTGTTATTTTTGATATTTTATCAAAACTTGCATACGAGTTAGATTAGATGCAGGCCTGTAGACAGAGGGGGCAAGGGGGGGCTGAGCCCCCCTAAATAATATAGAAAGCCCCCCTAACTAAAATGGAAAGCCCCCCTTTTATATTTTTTCTTCAACATTGTTTTTATAGCATAGGATTTTTATCCTTTTTTTATGACTCTGTTTAAATGCGACTTCTGACTGTATTTAACTGTTTATCCAATATTATTTATTTATCTTTTTTTATAATTAAAAACAATATTTTTCTGTCACAGTTTTGCAATGGCTACAAGTGGTTTTTAAATTTAATATATTGAAAGTATTTTTATATTTGAGCAAAAATTAAACAAAAATTTCTCAGTTTTATTATATTTATGTTTTTCAATAGTTTTTCAAATTATTATTTACTTTATATTTAATTTTTATATTTTGATTTTGAAATGTATATGTAACTAATTTCAGTTATTGATCTTTTTCTTATTTTTTTAGCAAAATTCCCTTTTTTTAGAAAATAAAATAATTTGATATAAATTTATAATTACAAAATTTAAAATGTTATGAATTCAGTGTTTAAATGAAGTGTGATAGTTACAATATGCACAATTTTTATCCAAAAATTTTTTAAATAAATAAATGATATAATTAATACTGTGTAAGTTCATGATTATTTGTTTAGCTATTTAAACACTTTCAGAATTTTATGGATAAATTTGTAATAAAAAAAAATAAGAAAAGCGAAGCAAGCTCTAGTAATCTTGATTCTCTTCCTGCAAAGAAGTTTCGACAAGAACATCAAGAAATAATCTGTGAAGATAATGTTGAACATAATAGTATTACTGATTTAAGTAAAGATAGTAGATCGTGTCCAATTATAAATTTTCCAAAAAATTCGGATTCACGTTCATTTCAGAAAAACTGGTACAATTTATATCCTTGGCTTGAATACTCAGTTATGAAAGACGCTGCTTTTTGCTTTCCCTGTAGACTTTTTGCCAAAATTAATCAAAGAGACACAGCTTTTACTTTGAATGGCTTTTCTAACTGGAAAAAAGCAAATGAAGGAAACAAAGGATTTCTCAAACATCAGGCATCATGCTCTCACCTTGACTCAATGGCAGCTTGGAAAGAGAAAAAGCATCGTTTGGAAAATGACACTTCTGTTTCGACTCTCGTTTGCAGAGGTGCAATAGAAAAAAATAGATATTATTTGAGATCAATTCTTGATGTAATTAAATTTCTAGCAAGCAATCAATTGGCTTTCAGAGGAACATTCAACGAAGATATATCTAAGGAAGAAGGTCTTTTCAATAACCTTTTTGACTACACTATTGAAAAAGACGGCACCTTAAAAGAAATAATTAATTCTCATGTTCAACAGAATGCAAAATACACTTCTCCACAACTGCAAAATGAAGTTATTTCTACTCTCCATTATATGGTTAGAAACTCTGTTGCAAACAATATTAAAGAATGCGATTCAGGTAACTTTTCACTTATGATGGATGGCACAAGAGACAAAACTAATACAGAGAATATATCAATCGGTATCCGTTATGTTAAAAATGGAAAAATTCACGAATCATTGCTAGACATTGTTACGCTTCATCATAATGAACTCGATGCAAATTCAATTGCTTCAAAGTGCATAGATATTCTGAACGAAACTGATATCGATTCTGGAAAACTTCTTTCTCAATGTTTTGATGGAGCAAGTGTCATGAGTGGGTGCAACGGTGGAGTACAAGCAATTCTACAACAAAAACTAGGAAGAAAAATTCCCTATGTTCATTGTCTAAATCACCGTCTTCATTTAATTATTATTGACACTTTTAGTAATAACAAAATTATCAAAGACTTTTGCGATCAGTGTAAGTCGTTGTATACCTTTTTTCGACGTCCAAAAGTTGCAAAACATTATAATGGAATATCTTTGAAAAGATTATTAGAACAAAGATGGAGCGGACATTATCAAACTACAAAAGCTATCATCTCTGAATTTTGTCAAATAAGAAAAACTTTAAAAACAATTATAAATCTCAGAGATGCTTCTATAGATGGTGGAATTGTAGTAGAAGCAAAAGGATTTTATTCAACACTTTCAAACATTAAATTTACATTTGCAGCCGTTTTAGTAGAAAAAGTTTTAAGTTTGATACAACCTGCAGATAAAGTCTTCCAAAAAAGAGAAATTGATCTTGCTGCAGCAATGGAGATATCAGATAGCGTTTTTGCTGAGATAAAAAAACTAAGAAGTGAATATGTTTTTGAAGATGTTAAGAAAACTGGAGAAGAGATGATTGGTAAAGAAAATATTGAAAACGTTAATTCGAAAAGAAAAACTTTTTCTAGTTCTCGACTTAAAAATGTTATAGTGACTTGTCCCACTGGACAAAGATTAGATAAAATTATTTTAGTTCTCAAAAGTTCATTTTTTTCCGCCATTGATCACATTTTAACTGAATATGAAAAACGCTTCAATCAAAACTCATGTTTGTATAAAGAAATTGCTTCTATAATAACTCAACTATCAACAGAAAGCTTCAAAACTAAAAACTTTCAAGAAATAAGCAAACTTATCAAAATTCCTCCAGAAGCCGAGTTATTAGTGGTGCAAAATTATCTGAAGAAAAAAAATGTTTTGTTTACCATTCCAAATATTGTGAAAGTTCTTTACGAGCAAAGAGAAGTTTTCACTGATACTTACAATTTTGTTGCCAGCCTTGCTTCTTTCCCATGTTCTACAGCTTTATGTGAGTCATCATTTTCGACTCTATCAAATATAGACACTCCACAAAGGAGAACAATGTTGAGTACTCGCAAAGCGAATCTCTCAATGATTGGTTTTGAATCTAAAAGGTTGAAAAACATTGATTTCATTGAATTTTGCAAAGAGTTTTCAAAAAAGTCAAGAAGATTAATTTTGTTTTGATTTTAATATTGTTTTATTTTTCAAAACATGTAAAGTAAAAGTTTGACACTTATTGTTTATAAAAAAATTTTCAAAAAGTCATTTTTTTGAAGGCAGGAAAGATAAACCACAAATATAAAAAAATTTTTTGTAAAAATATTTAGCCCCCCTAAATTTTTTTCCAGCCCTCCCAAGTGAAAAGTTCTAGCTACGGGCCTGATTAGATGAGATCGGATGACATAATTTATATAATGATAAATTTTAAGAAGGGGATTGAAGATAGCAGCTGCAGGGATGGACCGAGAGGGGGGATGCATACCCCCCCCCTCCACCAGCAATCTATTCAAGAAAAACCTCCACCCTAAAATAGAAATCAAAATTGATGAAGTCATTGATCGATTTTCAAAGCAAAAAGAAAGAAGAAAAGATTTTGTAATATAATTTTAATCATTTATTTTACATACGTTTTCAAATTTCTTCCCTAATAAAATGTGTAAAATATTTTGATAATATTAGTATACCCCCCCCCCCCCCCCCCCACACACACAAAAGATTTCAGGATCCCCCACTGAGCAGCTGGATAATCTTTTTGAAACATAAACATTTTAAACATATACATAATTTAATTTACAAATTCATTTTAGATTTCTATTTGTAGCATTCTTAAAAATTGTTTTTTTACATAAGGTAATTTTTTACATTATTTTTTATTACGTTTAATTGAAATCAATATATTTATAATGATGTAACGCGAAAAAAAGTCATTGACAACACTGTTTTTTGTGTTTCTAAATCAACTTTTTTAAAATATATTTAACATACCATTGCTGGTAATCAATCAAGAACAAAGATAAATTTTCATATTAAGATTTAATTCTACTTGTTTACAAAAAAATGTGTGTGTAAATCTGATTTAAACTTAGTAAAAATATTATTTATAAAAATATGGTCGGATATATGTTAATTTTTTAGTTCAAAGTTGAAGAATTTTTGTTTGAAGTTAACTTTAGTTTAAACATTTGTTGTTTACATTTTTTATGTTAAGTTAAACAAATTTTGATTTTCTATTAGGTTATGGATAAGTTTCTTACAGTTCAAAGTAGTTACAAACGCCAAACTAGTAATGAAGATGACATTGATATTTCAAAAAAAGCCAAAAATGATATTTACAAAACAAATCCTGAAAACACTCTTGAAGTTTTTTCTCATTCTCAAAACGATGCTCCAAATGACATTTCTCAGTATCCTAATGTAAAGCCAGTTCAATTACGCTTAAAAGAGTATCCAAAGCACAGTGAAGGAAGCTCTCATCCTCGTTCATTTGTTGCGTCTTGGTTTGACAAGTATAATTGGCTAGAGTACTCAAGAGAAAAGAATGCTATCTTTTGTTTTCCGTGTAGACATTTTTCACTTCCCTTTTCAGGAAATTCAGAAGATGCATTTGTTAAAACTGGTTTTCGGCATTGGAAAAAAGCTCATGGCAAGGATGGTGCAATTAGTAAGCATATATCTTCACAGTGTCATAAATTTTCTTGCATTGCATGGGTCAATTACGAAAAAAATATTAGGAACGAAACATCTATAGTTCAAAGTATGAGTGAAACATATCAAAAAAAAGTAAAAGAGAATCGCCACTACATAAAAACTATTGGAGAAATAATTTTATTCACTATCACGCAAGATATTTCGCAACGTGGTCATAGAGAAGGCGATGATGAATTTAATCCTGGAAACGTTCGAAAGCTTTTACAGTTTACTGCAAAGCATGACCCAATAGTGTCTGATAAAGTAAAAAATGGCGCAAAAAATGAAAGTAAAGAAATTCAAAATGAAATAATATCTATTTTTGCTTCAATGGTGAAGGAAGATATAGCTGATAAAATAAAAGCCTGTTTATACTTTTCTGTGCAAGCAGATGAAGCAAAGGATGTAAGCAAAGCAGAACAGTTGGCGTTAGTGGTCAGGTACTATGATGAAGAAAATAAATCCATTGAGGAAAGTTTTGTATCATTCACTCAAATGAGTATGCTAAATGCCGAAGCAATTTCAAAGGTTCTAGGCCTTTTATTGCTAGAGGCCTTTTATTGCCAGTCGTAAATCATGTCAGTTGACGCACCAAACTCAATTAATCTTCAATTTCTCTCTCTCTCTCTCTATTTTGATCATCAATCAAAGCACATATAGGCATTTCTATATTGCATTTGCATTCATTATTGCCATTGCCACTTTCATTATTCATTAACAAAAATTCATTATTGCCATTGCCACTCACTTTGATATCACAATACAATTGATCCTTATACCACAATATTTTACACAACTTCATCAAACTTCATACAATTTGGTAAAATTTTAATTTAAATTTTTTATACACTTTTTTAGACAACTTCTAATGATCATTGACGGGTACAAGTATTTCCTGAAAAGAGAAACTCTATCAAGCAAAGTCTATTATTGTACTAAAGCTTCTTCATGCAAAGGTATTTTTGTTTTTCTTTTGTTATTTTTGTTGACTGTTAAAACTATAATTTTTAATCAAAATTTAAAATTTTTCAACATATTTTTCACAATTTTACGGAACTTATTGGTTATATTATATGTGTTTAATTTGATAGTAGGGGTCATTCACAATTGACGTCAACTATTACTGGGAGGGAGGGGGTACCTTTGAGTTGACAAGGGTCAATTTTGGTATGTCATAATATATTTAAAAGTTGACAAAAAGGAGGAAGGAGGGCTAAAATTCGTCAAGTTTTTCTGACGTCAATTGTGAACAACCCCTTAGTTTTATAGTTTTCAACAATCAACTAAATCTTTGCACAAATTTTGTAATTAGGTTTGTAAATCTTTAGTTGTCGCAGCAGACCTTGTGCATCTTTTACAATTATGGTTGAAAATTTTGCTGCTTTTTTATTAATCCATTCAATAGTTACACAGATTTATAGATGTTTGAGCATTTTTTATAACTATTATTTTTTATACTTGTTATTGGTTCTAGATCTGTTCTTTAACGTATTTGCGTAAACATTCAATAAACTTATTTGAAACATTAATACTTTAAGATACATAAGCGGTTTTTTCAAAACTAACTTTTTTTCTTCACCCGTTAATAAATGCTTAATTAATACATCTAAACAAAATAGTCAAAATTTAAGTTCTTGTATAAATCAATATTTTATATTTGCAATTTTTTGAATAAAACTATCGATTTTTAACATAAATTACTTAATTTGTAATAGATATAAATTTTTTTTTAATTTTAATAATATTGAAATTTTATTTTTGATCTATAAAATTGATCTAATCTAAATTACTTAATTTGTAATAAATATGAATTTTTTTAATTTTAATAATATCGAAATTCTATTTTTTTCTATAAAATCAATTTACACGTAGCATTGCTATTTCTTGAATTTTCATTGTTTAGCAGTAAAATCTTTTTATTGCAAATTCACTGATTGTTTAAGAATGTTAGACAGTATAAGCATCATATCGAGAAAATTATAATGGAAATAAAATATAAATAGTTTTTGGCTGTAATTTATAGCTTGTAGTAAAACAAGTGACAGTATTGCAGGAAAAACTGTAATGAGTGTATATAAAATAGGCTTTGAGAAGTTTTTTTAACTGGGACTGCATTATATAATTGCTAAGTAACTTTGATAATTAACACTTGTTACCAATAGTATCACAAATAATACCACATGGTAATTTCTGTGGTACAAACTTGTAAAATATTATATATTTGGTTCTCTCTTTGATGAAAATTTTTTCAATTTTATTGCTTTCTCATATTTTGGTCGATCAACTAGACTTTCCTACTGAGAATGTTTAGTATTGTAATGGTTTTTCAAATTATATTTTTATAAACAGAAACATTGTCCAAACAAATGAAAGACACTGCATTTTATTTTGTAGTACAAAGAAATAATATATTCGTCGACGTGTTCTCAAACACGCCAGAATTGTTTATTAACATTCTTTTCTTGGCATATTGGGTACTGAAAAATATTTACAAACATTTAAAACTTAATTAGATTAAAAATATTAGAAAATAAACTAGTTCAAAAGAATTAAAGCATTCGTTTTTGTTGCATTCTCTCTCTGCAAAAAAATCTTAGCTTTTGTTTTAATAAACAAAAAGCAGATGTTTTTTTGCAGTTTTGGGTTGCAGATTGCCAATGTTTCATTTAAACGATTTATTAAATCTAATCAAGAATCAACAATTTATATATATATATATATATATGTATTTTTAACTAAAGTATTTTTTTAATTAACAGGAAAATTATTTCTAAACAAAGAAGATGAAGCAATCCTGAAAAGAGTGCCTCATAATCATGATGAATTAGATGCAAGAAGTGTAGCCTTCAAATCTAATATCAAGAAAGAAGCACTTGAAACGTTTAAAAGCTCTAACAGAATATACAAGTTTTTTTTTCATATCTTTAAAAAGTATCTTAATAGTTTATATTTATTTAGTGACAATATTTTTCTCATCGAAAATGATCAAAGATCTACAATGAAAAAAAGAAGCATATTAAGGTATATAAGAAAAAGCAGAAAAAGAATTTCCTGTCCGAAAAACCTTGAATTTTCCATTCCCGAAAAATACACTGTAGCAAACGGCTCAAGATTTTTGCAAATGGATTTTCAATACGAAAACAAAAGGAACTTAGTTTTTTATGGAAAAACTTTACATCACATCAACCAAATTTCACAGATAGACTCCATTTTTGTTGATGGTACTTTTAAAAAGGCGCCACATCTCTTTCATCAGATAATCACAATACACACCTTTCACAATCATATTCAAGTACCAGTCCTTCATGCGCTTGTATGCGATAAGAAAGAAGAAACTTATAGGTATTTCACAAAAATCTTTTCAACTAAAAAATTAAAATTTTATTTTAAAACTTTATTTTAAGTTACGTATTTGATTGTTTGAAAAGTGTAGTTGGTGAAAATGTAATTAGAAATGTCACTGGAGATTTTGAAACTTCATTATATCAGCTACAAGAAATGTAAAAATTTTTAACTTTTAGCATGTTTTTAATATCACAATATTTTTTTAGTCTTTTCCCCAAGCCGACTATCATGGATGCTATTTTCATTTTTGCCAGGCAGTATATAGGAAGCTTGTATCCCTTGGATTCAGTTCATTATATTCCAGAAGTTTGAACTTTAGAAAATGCATCAAGATGTTACTTTCAATAGCTTTTTTATCTCAAATGGAAGTAAAAGAGATTTAAAATTTAATTATTTTGTTTTAAATTTTTAATAAACTTAGATAAAAGTAGCATATCGTAAAATGAAGATGTTGATGGTCCCTTTCTCGATTGATCCATTTTTCGCTTATTTTGAAAATACTTGGTTAGTTGATAACAAAATTCTACTTTGGAATGTATTTGGAAAAAAAGTCAGGACAAATAACCATGTTGAAGGCTTTCATAACTCGTAAGTTTAAAATATGTTTTAATAATAATGCTCTACAAAGGATATAATTTTTTTAGATTACATGCAAGTCTTCAATCAGAAAGAGTCAGTGTTTGGGAGCTAATGGAGTTTTTTTTATCAAAAACGAAGAAAAATTATTTAAAGACATGGCTGAAATTGAACAGGTCAACTCAAAGTACAACTGGAATGGAAGTAAAGACCTTAAACGTGAAGAAAAAGAAAAAATTATTGAAGATATTTACAGCGAATACGCCAGAACGAGAAACTTGTATTTTTTTCTTTCAAGAATATATTCTCTCATAAGCTGTTGCAATAAAACTCCAGTTGAAAGTTGTGACGATATCTATGAAGTCAACTTTCAATGTTTAAATCAAACTCCTTTTTTTAATTTGCAATCTATCTTGAAGTAAATATTTAGCTTTTACTTATTTATTTTAATTTTATTATTTGATTATTAGCTGAAATTAATAATGTTTAAAAGAATTAAAGGTAACTAAAAAAAATTTATTTCAAAATTTTTATATTATTTACTATTTTTAGAAGACACTGCTAAATGGAAGAAAAAGTGGATAAGGGCTCAAGGCGAGACCACTCAAAAAAATTCGTGCCACGTTGTAGTACCTCTTGGGTGGTATGGAAATCTACACAAAAAATCTAAAGAAACATTGTCAAACGCTAAAACTTCTATACACAAGATTCATACAAATAACATCAAGAAACTTTAAACTTTGTTTTTAATGAAATGGCATCTAATTTATTTTTGTTCAAATAAAGTTTTAATTCATACTTTAATGTAATTTTTTTACTTGTGTGTGCCCATTTAATATTATTAACCACATATCTAGGTTAACGATTACTCCTCATTTTTTGTGATAGTTTATTAGTTTTAGTAAAAAAATTTTTTATATGATATACTTACACAATCACAATTTTTTATATCAATACTGTATTTTATTACAAATACTGTATTTTAGAATTTTATTTTGAGTATCTTTTTTTTATTTCATAGAGTTTGTAGTTAAAACATCTAAATATTAAATTGTCCAAAACCATGATTAAAAACAAAAATAGCCGTGAACTAAACTTTCTATTACAGTAAAATCTCGCTATTATGCCACCCTTCGGGGCCGACCAAAAGTGTCATAGTAGCGAGAGTGGCATAGTAGCGAGGGTTTTGTAAAAATAGCCTTATTTTTTCAAATAAAATCACATTTATTAAAAAACAGTTTTATTTTTTTATATATTTGTGTCCTATTCCAAAGCTCTCAAAAATGGTTGTCTGACGCATTTTCATATGGCGGATCTCAAGCATTTCTTGATCTAAACAATCGCACGCTTGCATCACTTTGAGCTTTACGCTACAATGCTGCATAAATTTTCGAACAGTGCTCCACGCTCTTTGGGCTTCTTGGAATTGAACCACTTCCTCTTCGATAGTTTCCTTGTCGTCTTCGCTTTCAATTTGTTCCTTGCTTTTCAGCACTTCCTCAGCAATCTCCTCTAGCAGAAGAGAGCCACTAGTTGCGAGACGCTCGTCAGCATTGAGAAAGTCAGTTAGCTCAATCTCCTCGTTATTGTGCATCTTTTCCTCAGTAGGCAAAGCATTCCAAATCTCGAGCAACTCTTCATCTTTTGGCTCAATCTGATCAATTTCTTCTTCCACAAACTTAGCTTTTACAAAACAGTTTTTGATGACCGATTTGTTAACCTGCTCCCAAGCATACCGGGCAACGTGTAGAGCATCAAGCAACGTGAACTTAAACTCTCTTTCCTCGTCTATGGCTTCAAGCCTGCGAGAGAGCAAAAGTTTCTTGTAGTGGCGTTTGAGACTCTCTATAACCCCCTGATCCATTGGTTGCGAGATTGATGTTGTGTTAGGAGGAAAAAATAGCAGCTTTATATTGTCGAACTGGAGATCAGATGGGTGGCCACAGAAGTTATCGAGACAAAGCAGCACTTTGCGTCCCTGCTTGACGAGTCGCTCGTTCCACTCACGCAATGTTTCTTCGAAGAGCTCCGCCGTCATCCACGCTTTCGAATTTGCCTTGTATGTCACCGGAATTTTTTTGTTTTTGAAGGCACGCGGTTTCTTTGAATTGCCAATCACCAGAAGAGGAAGCTTTTCGTTGCCGCTCATGTTTGCTCCAACCAGAAGAGTGATTCTTTGCTTACTTTTTTTACCTCCAGTGCACCGCTCTCCTCTGAAAGCCATGGTCTTGTTTGGTAGCAGCTGCCAGAAGAGTCCAGTTTCGTCTAGATTGAAGACGTCTTCTGCAGAAAATTGTGCAAGCAAAGGTCGGAGAACCTGTTGTTGCCACTCAAAAAGAGATTGCAAATTTACCGCTCCTGCTTCTCCTTGTATTGTTTTAAAAGTAATGCCGTGACGCTTTTTGAAATTGTCCAGCTAACCGTCGCTTGCCATGAATCCCGGAATGTGCATTATCTCGGCCAGTTTCATTGCCTTTTCTTTGACCAGACTTCCACTGACAGGCAGATTGTGTCCTCTCGCTTGCTTCAGCCACATGAGCACCCCTTCATCGAGATTTGGATCGTGAGCCTGCGTCAACTTAACGCGTTTCGATGAAAATCCAGTTTTGATTGCAGCCTCGATTGCATCCTTTTTGCTGAGAATGCTTTTTACCGTAGTTCTCTTCACTTCAATACCCCATTTCTTGCTTATTTCTCTGGCCAGCTTGGACTGATTAGGCTCATTTTTTTCGGCATCAATAATTTCTTTTTTCTGCTTTAGAGTGAAATCGGTTCGCTTGCGTTTTATATCTGACATGTTAATTTTTTACGCAAATAAAAACAATAAATCTAAAAAAATATATTCATTAATTTTGTAAAAAAAGTTGAGAAATATAATTAAAAAATGCAACACACAAATAAATAGTGGCATAATAGCGAGATTAGGTGGTGGCATAGTAAGTTTATTTTCTACTGAATTTTGTCCGGACCGAGTGAAAGTGGCATAGTAGCGAGAGTGGCATAGTACCGAGGGGGCATAGTAGCGAGATTCTACTGTATATATAAATAATAAACACATTAGGAAAACTTTTTATATATGTATTATGTTTAGCCTCAAAAATAAAAAAAACTTTTAAAAATTTTTAATTTAAGGTTTCTCTTACTTTAAATATTTTACACTAATTAAAATAATAAAGTTAACAATATTTTGGCTGAGTTAAAAGAGTTTAAAACGTAACTCAAAGATTTAAAATGTGCGAAAAGATTTAATGAAGCTTATTTGTAAAAAGTAAACAGATATTACATCAGTGTTATTTTGTTATTAGTATAATAAAAAATAAATAGCAAAGTAACTGGTTAAAAACAATAAATATTTAATGGAAGAAAATTTTATACGGTTAATATATAGTAAGTATTAATTTTATAACATTATAAGCGTTAATTTATTTGAATTGGAATATTTGACTCACTTCTGTTCAACAGTTTGAAATTTAGGTTGATATTACAACTGTTTCACATATTTACATAGTAAGCAATTACACTCTTCAATAAAAGCTATACCTTTTTTTAATTAACAGAATTGTAACTAGGTAAAAAATATAAAGTCATTTTCAAGCAACCTATATCAGCTTCTGAATTTCAAGTTTTTATCTTTTTTGTATTTTTATTGGAACAATAAAACTTAATTTATCTCAAATTTGAATTGTGATCTAGAAATTAAAACCTCTAGTTTAGAAAAATCCTTAATTTAGCCAAACGTAAAATTTACAACTATATAACAAAATATTTCTCACATCAGTTTTTGAACTTATTTAAAGCTGAATTCAAAATTATAAAATATTACAAAACAATAAACAAAATCAAAAAATTAAAACATTTATCAAAAGTTAAGAAACAAAAATTTCATAGAGATATATAAAATTTGGTAGTAATCAGCGGACACACAGAAAAGAATTTAACTTTATTCAACTAGTTTGCATTTAAAAACTGTGAAGGATGCTTTATCTTTGAGAGCGAGAAAAATTACTGCAGTAAATGTAAAAAATATTTTGGTAAGTATATATATGTAAAAATAAACTAGCCAAATCGATACTCGAACAAAACTAACTAAGGTTTTGAAATCAAGTTATTAAGCTTTCGCTATGCTTGCAAAACCTCATTCATTATACAGTTAACCTTCGCACTACGGACCATGGCTTTTTACTCCATCTTGTAACTTCGATAGAGTTTTTCGCCTTATAAAAAATATGTAAGCATAGGAAATAATTATATGTACTTTTTAACTAGACGATACAGGATTACTTTTGATAAAAAAAATAAACATAAGTCAAAAGTTGTTTTTTTATAAGCTTTTATTCAAGGAGATTTTTTTACTTAAAAAAATGGCAAAATTTTTTCATAAAAATTTTTCAATTTTTTTTACATTAGGTGACTTTATATTTGTTTTTATGTACAATATGGGTAAAAAATAAACAAAAACAAATTTATATGATAATTAACAAAAAAAGATTAAAAAAAAAATTAACGCCATCTGCTCTAAAATTTTTTATATGATTCAGACATCAAAAATATACAAAACAATAGGACTAAACGAAACAATAAGATAAAAGAATTAAAAATATTTGTAGATGAGCTGTTAGCAGTTAGGACAAAGCATTTTTGTATGATTTTTACATATATATTTATGGCATGCATCACATTTTCTGGTTCCCCTTTTTTTGGTTTACAGGATGATATATAACAATTTCCCCTAGAGGTAGAAGAAACCTCTCGTCTTTCTGTAATATTTTGAAAACCATAAAATGATAAAATACTCAAAATTTTACCTGGGGTCAATGAACTCTGCGATCTTAATTTCATAGATGTTTCAGACAATTTTAGACACAAATCTCTTAAAAAATATTTTCTTCCTCCGGCTCTGGTTGATGGGTATATGTTTGGAGAATTATACTTAGATATTATCCAACTATTATGGCATACAATATCTAAATAGTTGGTAAAAACGGCATAAGTCCATTTTCTATTAGGCTTATAGCATGTATAAGCCCTTAACATTTTATTTGCCATATCAACACCACCCTTAAAACTATTATACGTTAAAATTGTTTCAGGAATATTGTCTGCCCCCCCTGTTTGAATACATCCCAAATGCTGGCTGGATAGTATGTAAACTACTTTGAAATTTTTGATAGCATGTTTACGGGGTATGTAAGCAGTTATAGATGCATGTGTAGTATACAAAAATCTACTTTCACATGCAGCTAATCTCAATTCTTTGAGATGTTGTGGTCTTAATATGAGGGGTATAAATCTCCTATTTGCTCTTACTGTACCTAAAACAGTGTAATCCTGACTTGTTCCCCATACACATAAATTATGTGATGTAAAGAATCGGTCAATTACAATTCCACAGCCTTTAGGAATATTAGCATCACTGACTAGGCGCTTTACTATATTTTCGCCGCTAAAATACGCTCTATTTTCCAAACCTGAAACATATAATTCTGGTTTAAGTATATAGAAACTTCTAGCGTCATTGCAATGATATACCTTCATACCATACCTACCGGGCTTGGAAGGATCATATATTTTTACTGGGGAGGCTCCTCTGAATTTTACCAACTGCTCATCTACAGTTACATAGTCTGTTGGTGTAAAATATAAAGAAAATATATTATAAAAATGATTGTGAACATATCTAATAGGAGAAATTTTATCTTCGCTATTTCTTTCACTTCTAACATCAAATCGAATAAATGTGTGAATGAGATAAAACATATCTCGGGAAATAGCTGCTTTCATGAAAGGTTCTCCGTGGTCTTCAGAAAACAAATAACTGAGCTGGATAGATTGACTTCTTGATTGCCCGATATAAAGTATGCAGCTGAAGTAGGCCAAAATATCATGAATTTGAAATTTCTGATAGGATTGGAAAAGACTCTGATATTTAGGAGTACTACTTCTAAAAGTTTTTTATAATACTTATATCTATTCTAATAAAACAAAAATACCAGGGCTTCGAAGCGGGAGCCAGATTAGAAGTCCAGAGCAGCTAAAGCCGAAACGGTTTTTTACTAGAAGTCAGAATTATAAACAAAATAGTGCGACTAAGTGTCTAGCCTCAAGTAAGTCTCAAATACCTTTTTAGCTTTTATAAATATACAGTTCGTTATAAGATTTTATTTGTCAATACAAATTCATAAAAAACAATAAAATAAAAACCTTATAAAAAAAACTAAAAAATATGATAAAATAGATAAAAAATCATATAAGTATATATAAAGTTTAACATTTATATAGATAAAAAAATACTAAAATTTTAATTAATTCAAAAATCCATAAATGAAGAAAAAATGCTAAAAACAGTATTTAACTTGTTTAGCAAAAATGAGGGATATCGGAGCTGGGGTCAAAAAATACGTTTTTCATAAATTGAAGAAGAAAATTATAAGGCGGCCCCGAAGCCCTGGGAAATACAAGAGATAGTATCGCTAAAAACATCAAACTTACGCAAAGTTTTCATCCATTCGCAACTTTGTGCATTTGTAAATATAGTGAATAAGACTTTGAGTCATAAAAAGCTGAAAAATTGAAAGGGAATCATCTAAAACTTCAGCTCCGTTTTTCGGACCAGGAGGAACAGACTGAATATTTCGTATATTTCTGGACAGTGTTCTTCCAAAAGAAGCTTGAGTTGGCTCCCAAGAATACACAGTTTCATCAGGAGCAGTCAAAGAATTATAATTTTCATACGAAATCGAAGATTCTGAAGAACTTCCAGTTATGGATTCAGAAGAAAAAGAAAAACGATCCTCTAAGTCTGAAGGTTCACTCATTATTAGAAATATGAGAAGAAAAACTCAAGAAATCCAATAAAATAAAAAAGAATAGACACACTTGTGATATTATGAAGAATTTTTATACAAATGCCAACAGCTGTAAACGTGCAATAAAAGTACTGTGGTAAATCGATTTACGTCTCTACGGTTCAATGTAAATAAGGCCTATATAAAATAGATCACACGTGTGATAAATTTATATCACAATATATCACATTCGTAATAGTCTTCTTCAATACTTCTTTTTCATATCATATCTTCTCTATAAGAAAATTATTATGCAACTATAATATTATCAAATCATCTCCACTATCATCATCATGATAGTCGAATGGTTTCATCAACATCATTCTAAACAAGCTATAAGAAGCAATAAATGTTTATAATAACGAGATATTGCTCTTGTATACGTTTATTTGATGATAATAATAGTGGAGTTTTTTTCCATTGCTCCGTAGTTCGAGGGGTATACAAATCGTCCGTAGTGCGAAGGTTAATCGTTTAACTTCGGCTATTTCTTCGTAATCGATCGTCGTTTTGACGATCTTAGTAAAAAGCAAAAGAAATTTGCAAAGTTGCAATTCAATGTTGCACTGCAATGTTGTAAGAAGGACAAAGAAAATTTAACACAGGAGAGATAGGCAAGTATCACGGCTCACTATCAAAGCGCAAATTTGACAGCGCGGAGACAGATCAAAGAGTAAGATGACATGATTTACGAGTAGCAATAAAAGGCCTCTAGCAATAAATGGCCGCTTACCATTTCAAATGCTATTCTCAAAGAATTAGAAAGACTAGGCTTAGACTATAAAAATGCCCTTGTTGGTTTAGGATTTGATGGCACATCAGTCATGCGAGGTGAAGTTAGTGGAATACAAAAAAGAATTCATGATGAAGCTCCTTTTGCTTTTTATGTGCACTGTTATTGTCATCGGCTTAATTTAGTTTTAGTAAACATTGCAAAATCTGTTAGAGAAGCAAATAATTTTTTTAGTTTATTAAAACAGCTCTATATTTTTATATCAAATCCTGTTGTACATGCCAAGTTTCATTGTATTCAAACGATACTGGGGCTCGTGCTGTTACTGCCCGCAGTTTGATTGCTCAGATTAATTTTGAATTTCTTTACTTATTGACTTTTTTTCTGATATTCTTGAACGTATTCAAAAAGTATCCGAACAATTACAATCTAAGCAAGCACATCTCGGAAAAGCTATTAACTTAATTCAATGTCTTCGTCAAACGTTCATCGATTTGAAAAAGTTAGATTTAAATTTTGATTATAACGATAAAGTGATAAAAACGTGTAAATTGTGCAAAAACAATTTGCTAAAAACACAAAAACGTATAAGTGTGAAAAGCTATGATGATTTTATTTTGTCAGAAACTACAGGACAAAGGTTTTATTCTCAAAGTAATTCTATTGAAGTTATTAATAAAATTCTTGATAGCTTAATAAATGAATTGGATCGACGATATTCTGAAAAATCTACGCACATTTTTAATGGTATTTCAGCTTTGTGTCCAGAAAGTGGAAATTTTTTATGTGAACAACATTTAAAAATGCTTGCAACCACTTATTCTGTAAATGTTGATGACTTACTTCATGAAATTGCCTTGATAAAAAAGTCTTGAAAAAAGAGTTAAAATCACCATCTTCTCTGCTGAGTTTCCTTTCATTTGTTTCTCCATATAATGCTGCATTTGATTGCTTGCATAGATTACTTACTGGTCATAGCAGTAACTTTACCTGTTACAAGTGCTTCATGTGAAAGAAGTTTTTCAAAAATGAAACTGGTTAAAACTTTTTTAAGGAATTCAATGACAAGTGAAAGATTGAGTGATATTGCGTTACTTTCCATTGAAACGTCCTATGTTGAAAAAATTGATATGGAAAATTTTATTGACGAGTTTGATGGTCGACATGACAATCGTCGAATAAAACTTCATTAAATATTTTTAAATTTTTTATAAATTTGTTTTTGTTTTTGTACTGCTACAATTATTGAAATTATAAATATGTAGGATTTAAAGGTTTTTAAATTGAAAAATATCCAGAAAGTTTTCAAAAAATAAAAAAATGTGTTAGATAGAAAAAAACTTATTATGAAATTTTTAACTTATAAACTACGCCCCTATAGATAGAAAAAAACTTATTATGAAATTTTTAACTTATAAACTACGCCCCTATTTGCCCCCCCACCCCCTCCCCCCATTTATGAAAGTCTAGAACCGCCACTGGATGCATCCACTATTACGAATGTGATATTTTATGATGTGTATATAATTTACATCACACGTGTGATCTATTTTATATAGGCCTTATTTACGTAGACGGAAAGCTTCATAATATCCTCAAAGTGAATCTTCACTCACTAAAGTGTAACCGTTCTTATGAAGAAAAAATAGACTTTAACCAGGGGTGTGCAAACTTTTTCAACGGCGAGTACAATTTTTAAAAATATCTGAGTATCTGGGCCATTTACTCAATGTAAGTACATCTTGATTCTCCTGGTTTAAGTAACATAAATTAATTATTTGAAAAACATTAAAAAATCATTTTTATTATTAATAGAAAAGATACGCAATCGAAAGATTAATACAAAACAGTTAAAACATTAAGGTAAGCAGTCCACAAAAAAACAGAAATGTCCGCTTACTCGGGAGCAATTAAAAAATGGTCATCACTCTCAGAGACGGTGCTAGGAATTGCGGGGCCCAATTATAATTCTGAACGAGGGACCCCGAATCTACATAGTAAAATTTATCGGTGTTTATATTTAATATAAAAAAACAGGAAAAAAGACATTAAAAAAATTTTAAGCCACTATGGATACTTTTATTGCTTTACTTTTAACATTAAGAGGGGCAAACTAGGCAATTTCATATACTCCTTTAGAAAAAGATTCTTCTAGCTTTTTTATTAGCAAAATATTTTTAGAGATATTTTTCTAAAAATGTAGTTTATTAATTTTTAAAAACCTCTTTCCAAATCCTTCTAACACAAAGTAATAAAAAACTAAATTTTAGAACATGAATTTATAGATTTTGGTTGTGTCTGTAAATATTAATATTTTCATGTGATTTTAAAATTTTAGAGAAAAAATTTCTTTCTTGAAATTTGAAGCTGTAGATAACTTAAAATATGTTTTCAAAATTGAACTTAAAAGATAAATTATAGTAAAGAGAATATTCTTATTACAGCACTAAATGCAATAAGTGAGGGCGAGAATGATTGTGGGAAAATCCACACATGTGAAAATAATAGTACTGACTTATGTGCTAATAAAATTTCGGAGTTAGTATTACTATATAGTAATGATGGACCATGTGTGTGTGGCTCAGTTAAATCAAATAAAATATTGAATTTCCTCATCTCTTTATAAATTGTTTCCCAGCGCAAGTGATATTGGCGTAGATGTCACACTTTGGTGAGTAAGAAAAGTGAAAGAGAAAATGTAACACAGAGGAAGATAGGCCAGCTAGGGAGAGGGAGGAGCGCCTTATGCACAAAGCGTGAAAAATTATTACTTCATAGATTTTCCATGGAATTTACTTCAGTGATTTTCCGACTTCAGAGATTTTTCGACTTCAGAGACTTTCCAAGAACCCTTATTTACATTGAACCGTAGAGAAGTAAATCGATTTACCACATAAGCATCTGTACTTTTATCGCACGTTTACAGCTGTTGCTATTTGTATAAAAATTCTTCGTAATATCACAAGTGTTTCCATTCTTTTTTATTTTATTGGATTTCTTGAGTTTTTCTTCCCGTATTTCTAATAATGAGTGAACCTTCAGACTTAGAAGATCGTTTTTCTTTTTCTTCTGAATCCATAACTGGAAATTCTTCAGAATCTTCGATTTCGTATGAAAATTATGATTCTTTCACTGCTCCTGATGAAACTGTGTATTCTTGGGAGCCAACTCCAGCTTCTTTTGGAAGAACACTGTCTAGAAATATACGAAATATTTAGTCTCTTCCTCCTGGTCCGAAAAACGGTGCTGAAGTTTTATATGATTCTCTTTCAATTTTTCAGCTTTTTATGACTCAAAGTCTTATTCACTATATTTACAAATGCACAAATTTGCCAATGGATGAAAACTTTGCGTAAGTTTGATATTTTTAGTGATACTATCTCTGGTATTTCGCAGGGCTTCGGGGCCGCCTTATAATTTTCTGCTTCCATTTCTGAAAAAAAAACATATTTTTTGACCCCAGCTCCGATATCCCTCATTTTTGCTAAACAAGTTAAAAAAGGTTTTTAACATTTTTTTCTTCATCTATGTATTTTTGAATTAATTATAATTTTAGTATTTTTTTATCTATATAAATGTTAAACTTTATACTATATACTTATATGTTTGTTATCTATTTTATCATAGCTTTTAGTTTTTTTCATAAGGTTTTTATTTTATTGTTTTTTATGAATTTTTATTGACAAATAACATCTTGTTCGCTTGGATCGAACTGTATATTTTATAAAAGCTAAAAAGGTATTTGAGACTTAAGCTAGACACTTGTCGCACTATTTTGTTTATAATTCTGACTTTGCTTTAGCTGCTCTGGACTTCTAATCTGGCTCCCGCTTCGAAGCTCTGGTATTTTTGTTTCATTAGAATAGATATAAGTATTATAAAAAACTTTTTCTAGAAAGGGTCTTTGTCAATCCTATATGAAATTTCTAATTCATGATATTTTGGCCTACTTCAGCTGCATACTTTGTATCGGGCAATCAAGAAGTCAATCTATCCAGCTCAGTTTTTTTTCTGAAGACCACGGAGAATCTTTCATGAAAGCAGCTATTTCCAGAGATATGTTTTATCTCATTCACACATTTATTAGATTTGATGTTAGAAGTGAAAGAAATAGTGAAGACAAAATTTCTCCTATTACATATGTCCACAATCGTTTTTATAATATATTTTCTTTATATTTTACACCAACAGACTATGTAACTGTAGATGAGCAGTTGGTAAAATTCAGAGGAGCCTCCCCAGCAAAAATATATGATCCATCTAAGCCCGGTAGGTATGGTATTAAAGTATATCATTGCAATGACGCTAGAAGTTTCTATATACTTAAACCAGAAATATATGTTTCAGGTTTAGAAAATAGAGCTTATTTTAGCGCCGAAAATATAGTAAAGCGCCTAGTCAGTGATGCTAATATTTCTAAAGGCTGTGGAATTGTAATTGACCGATTCTTTACATCACATAATTTATGTGTATGGGGAACAAGTCAGGATTACACTGTTATAGGTACAGTAAGAGCAAATAGGAGATTTATGCCCCTCATATTAAGACCACAACATCTCAAAGAATTGAGATTATCTGCATGTGAAAGTAGACTTTTGTATACTACACATGCATCTCTAACTGCCTACATACACCGTAAACATGCTATCAAAAATTTCAAGATAGTTTACATACTATCCAGTCAGCATTTGGGATGTATTCAAACAGAGGGGGCAGACAATATTCCTGAAACAATTTTAACCTATAATAGTTTTAAGGGTGGTGTCGATATGCCAAATAAAATGTTAAGGGCTTATACATTCTATAAACGTAATAGAAAATGGACTTATGCCGTTTTTACCAACTATTAAGATATTGTATGCCATAATAGTTGCATAATATCTGAGTATAATTCTCCAAACATATACCCATCAACCAGAGCCGGAGGAAGAAAATATTTATTAAGAGATTTGTGTCTGAAACACCTATGAAATTAAGATCACAAAGTTCATTGACCCCCCCCCCCTGTAAAAATTTGAGTATTTTGTCATTTTATGGTTTTGAAAATATTACAGAAAGACGAGAGGTTTCTTCTACATCTAGGGGAAATTGTTATATATCACCATGTAAACCAAAAAAAGGGAACCAGAAAATGTGATGCATGCCATAAATATATATGTAAAAATCATACAAAAATGCTTTGTCCTAACTGCTAACAGCTCATCTACAAATATGTTTTATTCTTTTATCATGTTTGGAAAGTCTTGTTTTGTATATTTTTGATGTCTGTATCATATGAAAAATTTTAGAGCAGATGGCGTTAATTTTTTTGTAATCTTTTTTTTTAATTATCATATAAATTTGTTTTTGTTTATTTTTTACCCAGATTGTACATAAAAACAAATATAAAGTCATTTGAGGTAAAAAAAATTGAAAAAAGTTTGCCTTTTTTTAGTAAAAAAATCCCTCTGAATAAAAGCTTATAAAAAAAAACTTTTTGACATATTTATTTTTTTTATCAAAAGTAATCCTGTATCGTCTAGTTAAAAAAATCAGAAAAGTGGTAACTAAACCAGCGGTCGCCAACCTTTCAAATTCATGGAACACTAGTTGTACAATTTAAATTTGGCGGACCACTTTTTATAACTTAAAAACAGTTAATACAATTTTATAATAATAATAATAATAAGTGAACTTTTATTTTGTTAATAATTATAACAGAGATATAATTTAATTATTATAAAAGATATTAAAAATTCAAAGTTTAATAATACATTCCAAATTTTAGTGTGATATTTGTTTCTGCTTCTTTGATATGAGGTTGCAGATATTTGGCTCCAATGACGTTACTGCAAATCGCAGAGCTGATTTTATTTCAAGCCGAGATCGATACCTATTCTTCATTGCCTTCTCACTGAGTGATGGATATTCACTTTTTATCGAGATCCAAAAATGAGGTCTTGATAAGGACGAACGAAATTTAGTTTTGAGACTGTCGTCGCATGATAGCTCAATGAGGCATTCTTTTTTGTTCATGCTCAAATTGGTGTCTTCAATGCTTGCCTCAAATGGATCTATTATCCACATATTGCCACGCCTGGGATCTTCTTCGTTTGGAAAATAACAAATAAGCAAAATAACTTATCAGTTGTTGTATGTGTTGTTGAACAATGGATACGACTTTCCAGTTGACCTGTTTCTCTCCAATATATTCATTTAAATTTGAAAACAGTTGAGATCTTTTTCAGCCAAACACTTGCCACAGTGATATTTTCTTTTGAAAAATCAATCAATTCTTTTAGAATTTCCAAATTATAAGATCTAATTATACATAACATGTAAAGACTTCCCTCGTATAATACCAAATATGTAGATTTTTTCCAAAATTTTTTTGGTAGTTTCTTTTTAATAGAAATATGAGTGTCACCAATGTTTACTGTGGTGATATCAATTTTGATTTCTTTAAGCTGAGCAATTCGGCTATTCAAAAATTTTATAATACTATCATTTCTAATTCTTTGTGCCGGCCATTACTTTGCCAACCCGACTAGCTAAGGATACACTCATTGATCATTTTTTCTTTAGTAACGATATTGTATTATACAAAGGCCTTAACTGCATGACACATTTCTCAGAGCACTTGCCTATTTTGCTATCATTCAATTTTTTCGATAAGAAATCTGAAAGAGACTCACCAATGAGCAGGCGATCTGAACACACCTATGAAAAATTTGATATTGGAATTCGCTTCATTAGCGGCACAAACAAACTGGTATATTCACTCTGACGATTATGGTTTTGATGGCAATTTTTTTTCACACGTTTGATTCTCACAGTTACCGATCTTAGGTCAACAACAACACATATCTAGTAGAAATAAATACAAAAACAAGTTTAAGCTTTGGATTACTTCAGAAATATTGGACATGATCAAATTAATGGATAGAATGTATATATTTGAAAAATCGTTGCATATCTATCTATCTATCAGAAACAACATTAAATATAAAACTCGATTTCTCAAAGAAAGGTATTATTCAAACTCCTGGTCCACGATTAACAAGATCTTATATGGTGAAAAAGATAACATGATATGCATTCAACGAGTATCAATATCTACCAATGACAATACTATCGCAAATGAATTCAATAATCATTTTTCTCAGCATCATTCAAAAATAGTTTCATAGCTAAATTAGTGCAAGCTACAAAAATCTAACTTTTGGCATTTTTCAATGATTTTGCCTTTTATAATAACTTTTAAGGAAAAAATGAAAATTAAGTTGAAATGAATTTTTGGAATATTTTGAAACAACCTTGCTCGGTATCGTTCACCAAGGTCGTCGAATATCCCCAACATTCGATATTAAAATATGGAATATTTATAACAAAATTTAATTAGATTATTACACCGTGTAACAAAAAAATAAAAAAAATTTGTTTAAAAAGTTTTTTTTATGTGTTTCTAGCATTTAAGTCATGCTGATTCTGAAAATCTGCTTTATTTTGCACTGCTATAAGTTTTCATATTTTTTTCAAATTGAATAAATTGCATATACATATATATTTGTATATACATGTGCGACTAATTGATTTTATAAATGTTTATTTAAAGTTTATATTTGAATTTTTTATTTTTTCAAATGTTTATTTTTTAGAAAAATACAAAAAAAAAATCAAAATCGTGTATTAGTCCGTCTCTTTCGCTTGTTTTCATCTGAACTTTGCCGAGTTAAATTCCAAACGTAATCTCCCATTATACTTTCATCCCATCTTCCTTGATACCGCTTTTCCATCTCTTTAATATCTTGGTGAAACCGCTCTCCGTGCTCTTCCGATGCATCTCCAAGATTTGGCTTGAAAAATCCTAATGAGGATGTAAATAATGCATTTTAATTGACATTCTACAATTCAACTCTTTGTAACTTTTAATCAGTTCCGAAATCAATTCCTTGAAGTTTTCAGCTTTATTTTTCCCTAAGAACCCCTCAACAACATTTCTGAATGCCATCCATGCTTTTTTCTTATTTTTCGTCATCTGACTTTCAAAAATTTTCGAATTGAGCATTTTTTAATTTGAGGACCATTAAATATACCGACGTTTAACTTTGCTTCAGAAACTTTTGGAAACATTCGTCTCAACTCACATATCACCTGACTGTCAGAAGACAAAGCCGTGATGAATTGTTTAGCCAGGTCAAGTTTGATATAGAGCGGTGGTAAAAGGACTTTTTCTTTCTGTAACAGTGGAGTAAATTTGACGTTATGACACCCAATTTTGAAATATGTTCTTTTTAGCCAGACATTTTCTGTGTAATGTTTTTCTTTGTCCCTACTGTTCCATAAACAAAGGAAGCAAGGATACTTTGTATATCCACCCTGCATTCCCAAAAGCAAACCAATTATTTTGAAATCTCCGCAAATATCGCAATTATACTTTTCATATTTTATCAATTCAAGTAAAATTTTCAAATTTTCATAACTTTCTTTAAGTTGCGAGGAATAACCGATAGGTATTGAGGGATATTTGTTATCGTTATGAAGCAAAACTGCTTTCAAACTTTTTAAGGACGAATCAATAAATAAAAGCCATTGGTTGGAAAGATGAGATACTCCAATTTCTTCAAACAAACATGAAATATTTGAACAAAAACACAGAGTATTAGACATAGAATAAAAGTGTCTATGCCTATACTATAGTAATACCCATACTTTGAAATTTTCACTCCTGGAGATAACAAATTCCATTCCTTTAGTCGATAAGCTAAAAGCTCTGAAGATGATTTAGTCAAATTCAAATCCTTCCCTAAGTCATCGAGTTCATCCTGGTTAGGAAAGTGATGTTGACTTTCAATGAATTTTATTTGTCTTGGTATCCAAGACTCTTTTAAATTATGAAGATTTTCTAAAAAAAACTCCTAAATCTTCCAGCCTGCACGTGGTTGGGGTGTCTCCTCTTACTGGGAGCAAATTGGAAGAATTTATCACCTACCTTCTCAAAAAGAAGGTCTTTTCCACTCTTCACTATTGGTATTTGTAGCTCTATACTATGTAAAACAGGAGCTAAAGAAGAAGGAATGTTCGGATAAAAAGTTTTTTCTTGTCTGTGTGCTTTTTATACAAATTAATATCAACCATACAAAAATAGCAATCGTTGAAATGATTGGTAGGTTCCCTCCATACTCTTAGAACACCAAACTGCATACACTTTCTCATTCCTCTTAACCAGCCTTCCAAAAGTGACTTGCAAGTTGTTGTTGTTTTGTGGCGTTCGCACCCATCCTTTCGAATATCGTGGCCCGCCCGGAATGCTGAGTTCAAGTCTAACTGAACTTTCCATCCCACTAAACACCTATCGGCCCTTGTTACAAAAGAATAGCTATACCTTGTTATATATATTATTTTAGAAGAATTTATGTGACAATATATAAATACAACTGAGTGAAAGATACAGTCCTAACGCGAACACTCCCAATTTGGGAAACAAACTTATTGTCTAGTGATAGCTTGATTACTAACCAAGTAAAATCGGGTCGCTAGAGCACAGAATCATGTAAAAAATATTGAAGATGAAATAAAATAATTAATTGCAATGAACTTACCATCATTGAATTATATAAAAGACAAAAAAATTGAATGAAACAAATTTTTGTTACATTGGGAACAATAATCCTCTGGAAGGATGGCATCCAATTTTCAATAAAAGAGGTGGTGTAACTCGCCTCACTATTGAAAAACTGGCAAATAAATTTAAGCTAGAAAAAGTTAATTCAGAAGTGACCCGTAAACAGCCGTCTTTGCGAGAGTATATTACAAGAATTAATGAAAAGGACGCTAAAATAAAGGAAAATAAAAAGAGAGTTCGTGCAACTTGTGATAAAAGTACAGGTTTGACTTGATCAATAGCGCATGATTTATAATTCAATAAATATCTTTTTCGTGCATGTGCATTTAATATTCCGTCTACTGTCATTTTAAAAAATCTAAAAGTCTTTATCTACTCTTATAAAAACAATTTTTAATAAGTAAATATTTTTCTTCTTTTATTTTGTTTTAATAAATTTTTTATAATAATGACATTTTATTATTATTATTATAGAAATTTTTATTAGTATAGAAAGGCTGTTTAGAAGGTATTTTTCTCTTTGCCATTTTGTCGATTTAAAAATTTTCTCTTTCAGTAAATTTTGTCCATTAGATTTTAGTTATTCAGCAATTTTTTGTTGAGCATTTAATGAATAAGCATTTTGTCCGTTAGGCATTATGTCCGTAGGCATTCAGTCCACCCATGGATACATCAATCAAGTGTGAGACATTATTAATTCTTGGGTGTGACTTTTTACCGAAATCCACCGAAATCTAGAAGAAATTTAGCAAAATCTGATGAAACTCAATGATTTTACATGCAACTACACTATATATGCTGAAAATGATTTTGACTTTCCACCGAAATCGAGAGAAATCTAAAAGAAATTTACCAAAATCTGATAAAACTCAATGATTTTTCATGCAACAACACTATATATGCTGAAAATGAGTGTGATTTTTTACCGAAATCTACCAAAATATACTGAAATTCACCAAAATCCACCAAAATTCCCCAAAATCTAAAAGAAATTTACTAGAATCTGATAAAATTCAAGAATTTTCATCAAATTAAACAAAATATACTGGAAATTATTTAATATGGAAAAAATTTAACTAACTTTTTCAAGAGAATTCAGAAAACTATCAAAATCCACCGAAGTTAGAACTAAATAAAATAGCTAAGCTAAAACTTGCTCTTATCATTGAAAGTTAAAAAAGTTTCAATGAAAAGTTTAAAAAACTTCACAAAATCTAATGACTGAACTTAATTCAGTCAAACTCAATAAAATTTTATAGAAGTGAAGCTATTAAGCGAAAAATTTTGGACAATACGGTTAAAAATATCTCGAAGTGGCAATTGAATTAGTAATGTATGCTTGAAAATCAGTTCTGTAAAAAAATTCAAAAAATGGCTGCATATTAGATATATAGTAAAAATATACTTTTTTTTTTTGTATATTTTGGCTGATAATACTTTCTACAATCATCTTGAGTATGAAATATTTATTAAAAAAAATAAAACGTATTATAAAATTATTTAAAAATTTGTATGAGAGAAGGAACCAAGTTGAAAACTAATTGAAAAGAGAACATGTGATCAAAACAAATAATTAAAAAAATATGTATCTTGACTAAATGGAAGATCTACCATGTTCTAATGAACTAGGAAGTGGTTTAATTATATAATATTAGATGCTTCAAAAAAGAATTTGTCTGTGAAAAAGAAGTTTCTCTTTTACAAATGAAAAATATTTAAATCTATAGCTTATCATCTAGAATTACAGTTAACATTTAGCTAAGATGGGTAGGAAATCTGAAAATTTAGAATAAGTCAGATTTATCAAAAATGGCACAGATGCCAATATGTGAGAATTTAGTCACTATCAAGATATTTTTAATTTAAATTGAATTTGTCCATCTTTTTCCTTTTGTGTCAAAGAGATAATTTTTTAGATGAAGAACATTGACAACTTTTTGTAATTGAACAATGAACATCACGAATGATTCATCAGAAAAAAACCTTTGAAATTAGATTGGTTGACAAATATTCAGGCCTGATAATAAAATACACGATACTGATAAAAAAGTCTAAGATCATCCAGAAGATTCTTTAATCAAAATGCTTTGAGAGAGGAAAAAAGTAATTTTATCATTATAAAAAAATTTTCGAACACACATTGAAGAACATAAATTTCTAATGAAAAAAGAGCTACCAAGAAAGGATCATCATGGAATGAATAGAAAAATTACATACTGTAAATTATAATATGACGTAGAGACTACAAGCTGATAACGAATTTGTAGCCAAAAAGATGGAGGTCCTATCGAGATGCATAAGTTACTGTAGAATGAAATATTTTGAGTGAATTAAACACCTAAAGTTGGTTTATTAAATAAATTAAGAAAATAATTACCAGAGAAATATTGCGAGTAGAAGTTATTTTTGTTTATATATTTGACATTGATTTACAGGTTTATTCGATTTTTTGACAGGTTTTATTGATTTCATAAAAAATGACATCACCATTAAATTCTACATACTTGAAATGTATAAAAAAAATTTTATAAGAATAAAAATTTTAATTTTGACATGGGCTGTCATATTTAAATTATTTTGTCAGGTTTGACTAATTTTTTATTAAAAAAAAAGGAACTGACATATATAAATCAATGCTTTGATAACTTTAATTGTTTTTATAAAAAAAATGAATATCACCACTGAATTCAGCATGCTTGAAAATGGGTGTAATGTGTAAAAAACATTATATAGTTATTTGGATTAAAGTTTCTTTTTTGAGATGAGCTGTCATATGTAAATCACTTTTTTGACAGGTTTGAATGATTTTGATAAAAAATGAATATTACCACTAAATACATCATGCTTGAAAATGTGTATATATGTGTAAAAAACATTATATAATTATTTAGATAAAAAGCTTCTTTTTGAGATGAACTGTCACATTTAGATCAATTTTCATAAAAAATGAATATCACCACTGAATTCAGCATATTTGAAAATGGGTATTACATGTGTAAAAAACATTATATAATTATTTAGATAAAAAGCTTCTTTTTGAGATGAACTGTCACATTTAGATCAATTTTCATAAAAAATGAATATCACCACTGAATTCAGCATATTTGAAAATGGGTATACATGTGTAAAAAACTTTATATAATTATTTAGATAAAAAGTTTCTTTTTGAGATGAGATGTCACATTTAGATCAATTTTGTGACAGGTTTGATTGATTTTCATAAAAAATGAATATCACCACTGAATTCAGCATATTTGAAAATGGGTATACATTGGTAAAAAACTTTATATACTTATTTAGATAAAAAGTTCCTTTTTGAGATGAGCTGAATTCAGCATAGTTGAAATATATATGTAACATTAAAAATATTTATAAAAACTTATTAATATCTGAGAAAAATAGGGGGGGGGGGCACTTTACTCCCCCCCCCCCCCAGCACTTGAGCGGACAAATTTTGCCCAGCACTAATAGGGTTAATAGGGCGGGGGTTAAAGTTTACATTACTTAATTAAGAATGAAATAGAATAGACAAGGGAGGAGTAGGAATTCAAAAAAAATTTGTTGTCTTTTCTGGAAGACGCTTGAAATTCGGCCTCCCTCAAATAATTTCAAAGAAGTGCGCCCTTAAATCAATCACATTTTTTTCATATAAACATCGCTGGGTGTCTAGTAGATTCTTTTCCTTCAGACTACATTCACTCATATAAAACTCTCCAACCTTCAATTATTTGTTTTCAGTTGTTTCCTCTATCAATCAAATATTCTTTCATCAATTCCTGTAATGTGCCTGGTAGACTACTTCATTTTCAAATGAAAAGCCTATTCCACCCCCCCCCCCCCCGCCCCTCTCCAATAATTTTGGATTTTTTTAAACTAGTGTATATGCGATATGCAAATTTAATTAAAATATTTTCGCTGGAAGTATAGTATTTAAATTTCACCAATTTTGTAAAAAAATATAAAGTAGTCTTATAAATTTAGGGCACTCTTTAAAAGAGAGCTTTAATTTTTGGAATGCCGTTCAGACCAGTAATTTTGAAAATTGCAAACCCCCCCCCCCCCCCCCCCCCCCCCTCAATAATTTTGAGGATGTGCGCCCCTGATTGACTGCTCATTGGTGAGTCTCTTTCAGATTTCTTATCGCAAAAATTGAAGGATAGCAAAATAGGCAAGTGCTCTGAGAAATGTATCATGCAGTTAAGTCCTTTGTGTAATACAATATCGTTACTAAAGAAAAAATGATCAATGAGTGTATCCTTAGCAAGTCGGGTTGACAAAGTAATGGCCGGCATTAAAGAATTAGAAATGATAGTATTAAAAAATTTTTTAATAGCCGGATTGCTCAGCTTAAACTTTTTTAAACAAAAGAGATCAAAATTGATATCACCACAGTAAACATTGGTGACACTCCTATTTCTATTAAAAAGAAACTACCAAAAAATTTTTGGAAAAAATCTACATATTTCGTATTATACGAGGGAAGTCTTTACATGTTATGTATAATTAGATTTTATAATTTGGAAATTCTAAAAGAATTGATTGATACTCGAAACAATTTTATTGAAACTTTTCCTCAGTAATCGGAATTCTCTTAAACCTATTCGGGACGAGCTATTTTCATTTTCTCAGTGACGGAGGGGGGGGGGGGTGCAATATTAGTCCCTCCTTTTTTCTTACTATTGAATATTTTTACAAAATCTCGTGTGAACCCACAAAATAATTGATTGTGAATCTGATGGTGTCATTTATTTTTAATGAAAATCAATGAAACCTGCCAAAAAATCAATCAAACCTGTCAATCAATCTAAAATATATAAACTTAAAATAATTTATAAAGAAATTAAATTATTTTTTCTGCAACAAAATAATCAGAAATTTCAAGAGCTCTTGTCCGACGATGAGTGGATGGCCAAGCTTGTTTATCTGGCAGATATATTTTCTCTGTTGAATGTACTAAACATATATTTGCAAGATCAACTTTGCATCAGTAGAGTCATAATAAAGTTCAACTTCCTCTTCAACACACACATCATCCCTGTTCTCCCACATAAACTCATCCTGTGTCCCATCAAGTTTGTTTGGAATCCCACAATTCAAAAACCCCGTTGTAATACAAGATGTAGGGATGTCCTTCCAGGACTCTACAATCCTAGTACAGATGGTTAGTAGATCAACCCTTTTCAGTCGTCCAGTGGGGGTCCTTGCTTGGTTTCCCAGTAGCGATCCACTTAGTCCATTTCTTCCTCATCCTCTCCTTAAAAGGGCGGTTAACCAAGACATCGAGTGGCTCCAGGACAGAGGTAAGACCTCCTGGGATAATAGCTGGCGTGGTCTTGATGTTTTTCATCTGTTGCAGAACTTCTGCTATCGTGTGGCACCTAAAACTGCCCAGGACTAAGATGGAAGGTTTCTTCAGCAAGCTGTCAAGTCTGGAATTCCATACTTGATTGACCCAGTCTTTTAAAAGGTTCTGGTCCATCCAACCTTTTGGATGAACTCTGACATGGACACCAGAAGGGAACTTTTCCTTCTGCAATTTCTTTCATTTGAAGACTGCAAAGGGGGGTAGCTTGCCACCATCAGCAGTGCAGGCCAGCATCTCGGTGAAGTGGCTCTTCTCATTTCCGGTGGTGCGTATGGACACACTCTTGCTCCCCTTAGAGGCGATGGTGGTTTTAGATGGCAGATCGAAGGTGAGGGGAGTCTGGTCTGCGTTGCCGATCTGGCTGAGGGAGTACTCTTGCTTCTTGCGTTGATCAATGATAAACTTAAGTAAGCTTATTATCTTGTCCTCATAGTGGTCTGGAAATCGTTAGGTGATGGTTGTCCTCCTTCGAACCGATGGGTTGTGCCTTCTAATAACCTGGCAACCCAACCATAACTTGATTTGAATTATGTTGCGCCAAACTGAGGAGCGACTTGGAGGGCACGGAATCGCAGTTCTGTGGTGAATACTGGGATGCCTGCTTGTCGACGCCCTAGAATCTCTTCTAAAAGCTTAGATTCCAACTCCGGGTATTTGGCTGAGCTACCACGGTTGGTCATCTTGTACTTTGGCATCTCTTCAAGGGTGGGTCTGTTTCTTTTCCATCTTCGGATGTTGGATTCATCGATACCAAAATGTCTGGCTGCAGCCCTGTTACCATGAAGGTCAGCATACTCAGCCATGGCAATCTTCTCCTTGACAATGTACTGGATTCTTCTTTTAGGAAGCATGTTGTTGGTAGAGCAGTAGATACGTATAAATTATGATATTGGTTAAATTGTGGAGGCTTAATATAGCATAAATTAAAAGAACGAAAATTAACAGGATGTAACTTGATTACTTCACATCAAATTTATACAACTTGATTATTCCACACCAGGTCCCACTTTAATTACTTCACACCAAATTGACACCACTTGATTACTTCACACCAAATGGCACAATTGAGTATTTTATATTATATTCTAAATGTAATCGACTTGAGCTGCTGGATGTTTGGGGGTGCGGCTTATAGACATAGGTAAGGTTTTTTACCTTGTATTTCGTTCAAAAGTCCAGGTACGACTTATAGACGATGAAATACGATAGTTTAAAATTTAATCAATATTCTTGGAGCTTCAGATGTAAACCAGAAAATTGATTGACGTGTACGGAAATGAAGTCAGAATGGTTGATTTAGTATAAAAATATATATTTTATTAAAAATTTGATTAATATTCTTGGACACAATTTTCAGGCGAGAACCGCAAATTTGATTGACACTTTCATAAATTTTCACACCATAATAGTGAAAACTAAGTTGAGAACTGAAATCATCATGGTCGATTTTGTATAAAAAAATAATTTTATTTAAAATTTTAATGAATGTTTTCGTAAGTAATTTTATCATCAATCAAATTTTTGATTGACATTACTTACACAGTTGAAACGTTTATTGGAAAAATATGTATATATAAGTTTTATTTGTTCCAATATACATATGATTAAAACGTTTTAATAGTGTATCTAATATAGATACAAAGTAATAAGTTATTGACATTATAATATAAAAATTTTGTTGAAAAAATGTACATTTGATTTTGATTGACAGTTTTTGACATGAGAGGGTCATACAACTACCATGAAAATGGTATCAAAAGATGCAGCTAACGATTTTAGGAAAAGTTAAAATTTTAAAGGCATATGATTTAGCCAATTTTGTACAATAGAAATTTTAGTTAAGGAGAGGGGGGGGGGGGTGAAATGGCAGCTCGTCACTGATAGGGTTAAAGGATAAGCGAATCAGGTCTCTTGAAGACATATTACAGATATTCAATTGATAAATGAAAATTTGTGCTTCGTGAAACTTTCTACTTAATGATTGTATATTCAAGCTGACAATATTAATTTTGTAAATTTCATCAGGGTCAAAAAAGTATGGTTTAATGAAATAAAGTTCTTACACTGATCTCTGATATGTTTGAGTAATGCTTTTAACCATTTCCAACTCCAATAACGAAGGCCAGTTATAACTCATAGCTGAGAGATTTGTTATTTCCAATTTTTTCGAGGAAAAATTGTAACATTTGAGAGATAAAGAAACATTTTTAAAAGAGCAGGAAGCAGAACCGTGATTAGAGGCGCAGTATTTGCAAACAGAATCTTTCTTAAATTTGGACGTTTTGTGGTCAAAACGGAAACAATTATCACATTGTTTATGAGAGAAAATAGGTCTTGATTTGATACTTTGCATCATAAATTAAAATGTGAGATCATCATTTTTCTAAAAGGAGTATATTTCAGCAGAAACTTTAAACACAACTTTCTTTTTATTATTGGGGTAACTTTTGAAAAAAGTAAATGGAAAAGGTTGTGATCATTCATGTCTTTACAAATTTCTTCGTTTTTATCAAGTATCAAAGTTTTCACCCGTTCGATAGGTATATCTTTTTGAAATAACAATTGAAATTTTTGGTAATAATGTTTTGCTTTACTGTTAAAAGTGATTTGTGTGTAAGCATATTTTCAGCCTTTTTTAGATTTTAGTATCGCGAAACCGCGGCCTTAGTGCTTTTTAAGACGAATCTTAGAATATCTTTAGTTTTAGTTGGAATTTCTTCCACATTTAATGAATCGGATTTAATATAGAGAGTGTTTTTTACATCTTTCACAGACGTTTTTTGAATTATTTCTGCGTATGTAGGTTTAATACAAGAAGGCACTGATATTATTTCTTTTTGTTGGTCAAAATGTAACTTCATTGTCGCAATAATTTTATTTTGGTCAAGGATTTGTTCTCTTAAAGATTTTACCAAATCAAAAAGTTCTCTAAGAGTATGTTGATCAGAAGAACGACAGAGATACATACAATGCCACTTGATTCCTTGTGCACTATGTTTATCCAAGACTTTAAATAACGATTGACAAAGATCTTGACAGGTATAATAAAGCCATTTACAACAACTGTCACATTTAAAAAATTAAATTGAAATTGCAGAGATATAACTACACATTAATTTTTTTGCTTTTTCTAATGTTACTATTACGTTTTATACCATACATTCTGATAGTTTCTACAATAATTTTATCAATTATAAAATAAATATTAAAAAACTTTTAATTGTTATCTTACTATAAACATTTTACGACATCTCTTTCGGTTTAAACAAAAACAAAACTAGATTATATAATTATAAAAACAGATTCAATACTACGACAATATAGGTAATAAATTTATTTTTATATATTTTAAGACTCTGATCTATCAATCTATATATAGACGATCATTTGAAAACTTCATTTTACAAAGATTAATAAAAACTTTACCTTTCATCCGATTTACTTCTGCTTTCGAACTCTCTTCAGTTTACAAGATGTCAATTAGAACCAACCATTTTTACATCTAAAATTTTCACCATTCACATATATGTAGCCTGGCAAGATTTTCTGTGTATTTTTTCTCTCCCCGTGGCTTGCCAGATTACTAATTTTGTCAAACATTTATTTAGTTTACCTCAACATATTATGTTAAGTTTACACGATTTTTGGCAAATAATTTTTATTTACAATAGTTGAACAAATACAATACAAGATTAAAACAAATTTGTCAAATAAAACAAATAAAGATGTGAGATTATTTCTCTATGAAATCGAGGCCAATTGTTATGGAAAATCTGATTTTCAAGAGAGTATGATGATGTTTTGTTAGAGCAAATATTTCTTAGTATAAAATTACATATAAACAAGAGAAATTGGATAAATTACATCTCTCTCCAACTACTGTTCAGATCCAAATTATTAATATGAAATTTGTCTTTTTTTTCACAGCTCTCTTTTTATTGATATGTAAGTTGCTCTTCTCTAACTAAAAGATTCATATGTATATCTTAACCACGTTTATTCCAAATAGCGCCAATTTGGCACTGTGAAACATTTCTGGCTCTAGAACAGTTATCAGATGCCATTCCATCATTTACATAATTTCAATATAAAAAGTATTTCCGACTTAATTTAAAAGGTAAAAATAGATTGATAGATGGCAATGATTTTGAAAAATTCAGAATTTACTACGAGATTGAAGCTAATTAAGTTATGGGCAAAAAGATGAAACTAATTTTTGAGAATTAATAGAAATAGCTTCTTTAATATACTGAATAGTGTGCGATTTTAAAAAACAATGCTGACTTAAAATACACTTGTTATATACTGAAACTGGGTTGTTCAGTAAAGGGAAAGCGCTTAAGCGCATATTTTCATCAAGCAATGAGATACAGGCTTTTTTGAAAGACGATGAAAGTTTTGTATGTCAATTAGCCCTACTTTATGATATTTTGATTGAATAAATCTATCATGACAAGGCATGAACGTGTCAATATTTATTTTCATGGCAGAATTATAAATGTATGTATAGAATGTTCTAGATATTTTGTATTTGACTTCCATTCCATGCTTAATCAAATCAATATATTCGTCAATTAACTTTTTAGGTCTTTTTCAAGTAACTGGTAAGTTTCTTACAATTTTAAAAATTATTCAAATGAAAAGAAGAAAAATTGAATGAAGTTAACAGAGATTGCTAAAATTATTTGCAAGTTGCCACATTAGAACAGTGAGGGAAAAACTTTGAGAATACTTTGAAAGTGGATTTTGGGTAAATATTACACAGATCAATGTAATAAGGTGATGAGAAGGATTCATTTGCGTGTATGTTTTAAGTTTGTTTCAGTGGAAAAATGTTTTCCCACTTGAAATAAGTGAAGTAAAGTAATCGTTCTAGTGAAAACAAAAAATGAAGTTCGACGTATGTGATTATGCTTATATAAGATGAAGGTGTGCCTGGTTAGAATGGTTTGTGGCATGCGTTTATTGCTCTGAGTATGACTGTCGCAAAAATACACCGTGTTTGAAAAATAAGCAAGGTTTAACTAAGGAAAATTTGTTTCTTTTTGCATGCAAAATGTAGACCGTAAAAAACCAAATAAACCGCTGCTAAGCACTCTCATTTCTCGTTGTAAGACTTGAAAAGTTGTAAAGGTAAACTTGGTAACAAATTAATTAGACAAAATCAAAGGCTTTCTTCATATCCAGGGAAACACCAATTAATTCTTTTTTCCCTCAAAATTGTTAATAATTTCATTGATTATTATGATAGAATCAAAGTAATCGATCAGTAAAGAAGTTTTTGCGAAAGCCATATTGGTTAATATAGCGAAGACAAATTATTTGAATCAAAATAAACTCAATCTGAGTTGAAATCATTTTGTCAAAAATTTAAGCAATACGAGGTATTATATAAATAGGGCAAACA
Source organism: Nectonema munidae (assembly GCA_030549495.1). Lineage (NCBI taxonomy): Eukaryota > Metazoa > Nematomorpha > Nectonematoida > Nectonematidae > Nectonema > Nectonema munidae. The sequence goes on along the minus strand of JAUIRK010000944.1, from coordinate 16,382 downwards.
TTTCAAATGTTATTTTTGGATTCATTTTATTGTATCGGAGTTACACGAGTCATATCGAAACAACTAGGAAATATTTCATGTGTAAGGCGAGGATATGTGGAGTAATTTTAGTAATGACTAGTTTCATCAAATTGACAATAACTTTTTATATACCCTTCTAGTTACTCGCTTTAAATGATCAAAAAGCTTTTAGCATGTATTCACCTGAAACTAAATTAAATGAAAAGTAACTATATAAGTTTGATTTAGACGTTATAAATACGAATTATTAAAATGAGAGCAAGTATAATTTTATTTAATTCACTCAATATTTTCTAAAACATTACAGTCATTGCATATTATAATTGGTAAGTTAATTTTCAGATGTACTGATTTTACTAAGTGTAGACAACTTTTGGAACATTTCTTTTAACCTTAGTTCTTTTAGGCACTTTGGTCTTTCTCTAATTAGTTTTTCTTGCATAGATACAAAGACTCTTTAGTTCTTATTCATTTATGAAACTTTTATTTTTTAAAACCTTCAAGAAGCTCATTTGTTAATTGAATCAATTAGTCTATTGAAAGTTGATTTTTCTTCTTTTTCTTCACTATCTTCTTGTTCATCTCTAATAAGTTTGACAATTTCTCAGTCTGTGTAATAGTGAAGTGTTTTCTCTCCTTCATCTATGTTTATCCATTCATCGATGTTAGATTCGTTCATCTTTGTTACAAGATCGTTAGCCTTAGGATTACTTATTTCACTATCAAATAAATATAAATCTTCCAAAATTCTTATATTTTCTGATTAATTTTTGTTTTATTAGAACAATTTTTTAGACAAGACAATTTATTGTGAAATCAAAAAGAATATAGAAGGAAGGAAAAAATTATTATATATATTTTAGTGTAGGAATTTTTTTAAAATTTTAACTAGTTTTTATTTGCTTCTGATTTTTAAGTATTTTTAAATCTGTTTTTAAATATTGATTGATGAACCATTAAGTGGATAAAGACATTTGTAATATAAAAATGTTTTTAATTTTGTTTGGTTTTTCTCGTTTTTGGTTTCCTTCCACAGTGGTTGATTTTCTAGAATCCCTAGAGTTTTGAAATGAGCTTAGGTCATTTACATAGTATTTGAGATTCTTTGAATTCTATGCTTTTTGGAATAAGGTTTTAATGGTTCTGCTCTTGCATTTCTTAAATTAACCTTGCTTCTAATCAAATTTTATTTGCTCAATCGTCAGAATTATGTCACTTTGAATAAATTCAAGTCTAACGTTTCTACCATTAATATGGGGGTTCCTCAGGGTTCTATCCTGGGTCCTCTATTATTCCTGATTTTTATAAATGATATACATGTATCTAATTGTTCGTTGAAGTTTTATTGTTTTGTTGATGATGTGACAATAAACATCCCGTTTCCTATGGCAAATCCACCCAAAAGTATGGACTTTTTCACCAATTATCTTGGGCCGATCTTTGAATGGTGTACTCAAAATTGCATGCATATAAATGTATCTAAGTCTAAAGCCATGCTCTTTGGAAAAATTCCAACTGAGAATTTCAAGTTCGAAGTTGTTGAATATTATAAATTACTTAGTGTCATCATCGACTGCAAATTGAAGTGGAAACAACATATCTCTTATGTCAATTCTATTCTGTGTAGTAATTAGGGCATTCTAAAACACCATAAATTTTTGTTCCCGACCAAAATCAAATTATTTTTGTAAAACTCCTATTTTCTCCCTTATCTTAATTACTGCATAGTTCTATGGGGTCATCAAAACCTTGAGCTATTGATAAAAACACAAAAACGAATTATACGCTATATAACTAGAAGTCATTACTTATCTCATACTACTCCCTTATTTTTTTAGAGATAACTTACTAAAAGTTAATGACTTGTATGTGTATAATCTATCGATGCTTACCTATAAACTTTTAAATGGATTTCTCCCTAACATATTTAATGAGTTTATTGTATTTAACTACATGAACCATGAATATAATCTACGAAATAAATCCAATTTATCACTTCCATCATATTGTAAAAAATTATCTAAACAATCTATAAAATATAAAATTTCTCATAACTTTAACTTTTTTATGTTTAACTCTCAATGTATTCTTTCTAAAATAAGCACTTGTAAAAATATAATAAAAAAACTTCTCTTGGATAAATATAGTTTAACTTGTCAATCTATTAATTGCTTTGTGTGTAACAACCACCAATAGTTATTTAACAATATATTAACAGCCACTCATTCTAATCATGCACACTGCATACTATCTGTATTCTATTCTATCTAATTAGATTATTTTTACTTCATATTTATCTTATCAATATCCTATATGATGTATTTCTTTTTCATTGATGTAATATGGGTTTTATTCATACCAGCGGCTTGCAGGCCTTTTGAATTTTTCCCAACTATAAATATGCAATGTCTTTTTCTTTTTAAATTCTTTATTTAATTCTTCTTTATATGTTTAGGCGTGTATTCCAATTTTATTTTATCAATTAATAAATCTTCTTTTTCTTCTTCTTCTTCTTCTTCTTAAAAAAAAAACATTACAAATGAGTTAAAGGATTTTTTTGTTCTGACATATAGTAATTACAAATATATTACAGAGATCAATGTAAGAATTTCTAATTTCTATAATAATAATCCTCCTGAATAAATATTTTTTGGAAAAGTATACAGAAAAAGTCAATTTATTCTAAAATAACAATAAATTGAATATGACGTAAAACAAAAACCTTCCTTTTCTATGTCCAAATTATCTTCAAATAATGAATACTTATAATTAGAAACATTTGAATTTGAAAAAGGAGAGGAATTTCGTTGCAAACTTATCTTCTCCTCCAAACAAATATCATTAGATATTTTTTCTTCAAACATCGACTCTTCAAAAATTTCTTACTTTTCAGATTTCTTTTCTATTTTGAGCTTTAAAAAATCGTAAGTATCAATTACATCTTCTTCTAAGTCATAGTATTGTATATTAACATCAACTGGATTTACATTCAACTTATTTGAAATTTTTTCTTAAACGGTTGAGAGATCCAAACGATGGAAAACTTTTACTTTTTTAACACTTCTTCCATTAAGTAAAATAAAGCAATTAATTATTTTATAACTTTCCTAAATAAATATCAGTAAACAAATAATTTTTTCTCTTTTCATTCATTCCATTGCATCAAAATGAATGGTGGAAAAAATGATTTTTGATAAAAAAACCTTACTTCTTAATTTTATTGTAATAAATATATTTATAATACATGTTTAACGTTCAATTTTAAAGAGAACGGTCTTGATAGTTTTTTTGCTGCGTTCATTTAAAATCAAGATCATTTTAAATTTTATTAAAGTTTTTTGTTTATCTCATTGTCAAAGTTCAGTTGAAAGGTTTTCAGTTAATAAAGAAGTTCTAACAGATAATTCTCAAGAAGAATCTGTGTCTCAAAGATTAGTTTATGATTTCTTGCACAATAGCCCAAAAATATGAGTTAGCAAGACAAAAAGGAGAGTCTGTATTTATTCAAAAAAATCTGAAACGCAAGATAAAGATTGAGGAAATAGAGAATTTGAAGAGACAGAAACGTTCAATCTTAAAAATAATATGAGATTTAAGAGCAGAACATGAGTTTAAAATAATAAAGACTCATAATAACGAAGATTTCACCTCATTAGCAAGGGCAGCATCATTTCTTCGATCAACAAAAGATAAAGAGTGTGAGCTAGAAAAAATAAAAGAAACTGAAAAAAGTTGAATGAAGAACTAAAATTCTTATAATAAACTGATTATAAATAGAGTTTATATTTGCTTTTGCTTTTGCTAGGTTTCATCTAATTATCCAAAGTGTAAATTCATTGTTTTAAGCTGAAGAGTACACAAAACTTAGCTTCAGAGTGATATAAAACGAACCGTTAGAAAAGGGTTAGGTTTAGTATTCGTTCACCATTTTTCAAATAAGGCCACTATCGTATTTTGTTGAAACGGAAAGAAATGTGATTCCTAATTTCTCTTCATTCACATTCTCAATACCTTTTCCAAACGTCAAAGGACAATACAATAAACAGATTCCTTTATTATATTGAGAGTTAGAAAAAGAAGTTCTAATTGAAGCAAAAGGTAGGGTTAAGAATTCAGAACAAAGTTCTGATAAGAGATTTCTTCTATTTAACACATTGGGGTAAACTAAATCCCATTGATACTTCTTCTTCACTAGGTAACGCAGTCTGTGATGTCACTGAAAAAAGCAATTCTCTTTAAATTCCTTTTTAGAAAACAAAGTGAAGGTGGGCTACTTTCCCAATTGGACCAAAGGGCGTGTTGGCAAAGGAAAGTATGGCGTAACGGACATTGACGTGGACTCTGTGACACACATCGTCTACGCATTCCTCAACTTTGGAGCAGATGGTTCTTTAGATGTCCCGACAAGTGAGTTTTTCTATGCACTCCCAAATCCTTTCGGATTTTCGCATTCTTGACAATGGATTGGGCTTTACCCAAGCACATGCATTTGTAGACAGCGCATGGCGTTAAGGGGACCCTATAAACACTTTCATGATCCAAACGTTTTTGAAAAGTATGTTTTTTCAAAGATAAAATTTTACAGGGAGATGACAGAAGCTATTCTAATTTCTTTTAGTTGTGCAATACTTTAAAGAATATTTTATAGCTTTCTTCCCGTCTTTTCAAGCATCATTTTAGTGTTACGTAGTTAGTTTATTCTTATGGAAACTTTTTTTAAAAAATCATTTACCAATTTCAAGTAAATCGACTGTACTTTTTTCTGCTCATTTTGACATTTATATTAAATTTTTGTTAAACTTTAGACGTTCAAGAAGATTTTAGGGATCTCAAAAGTCTGAAAAGTAAAAATCCAAATGTCAAAATTATTTTGAGTGTAGGAGGATGGAATGCTGGCCCAGAAGGAAACAATGGCCAGTCAAACTTCTTGTAAGTTAATTTTTCTTTTATTCATTAAACTCTACGTAATCTCAAAAATAACTTTTATTTACACTTACAGGAATAAAACTATTTTTTACTTAAACGACTACTTGATTTAGGCAATTTTGAAAAAACAAACCTCAGGCTCATTTATTAAAAACAGCTAAAAAATAACGGTGGTCTGGCAAGATTAGGGGAGACAATAAAAGGAAAATAAAATGTATGGAAAGTAAATATAACATACAAGGTATAGCGTTTGCCAGAAAAAGACTTAAAATGATCAAGGACGAACTTAAAATGAAAAAGGACGAAGTTAAAGCGAAAAAGGACGAACTTAAAGTAAAAATGCTATATCTAAATTAAATTATTCATTGATTTGGATTGATTGGAAAAAATACACTTCCAATAATTTATTTTGGAATTTTTTGATTTTTTATTAAAATTTGCATACCTTTATGTTGGTATTACTTAGAAAATATATAAAACGTCAAAAAAATGAGAAAGTTAATACTTCTAAAATTTTTATCAGCCTGAAGGTTTAAATAGATAGCTAAAGAGAGAGATATATAGACAATAAATATTTCACGCCAGTATTTCAATTCATTTTTGAGTGACACGAATTTTCAACTGCTGTAGTCTTTATCATAAAAATAAATTTGTTTGATTTTATAAAAATTTAAAATTTTGATGTAATTTGACATAATATTCAAATGATCTGTCTATACTTTCTTTGCAAAATTTGTTTCAAAAACATGACACTAAAGAATACGCATTTTGATTTGTTTGATTAAAAAACCACTCTTCTTTTCACATGAAACATGTAAGGAAGTTTTTCTAAGTATCGACAACAAAATTTGCTACCTTCCAAAATAAACTATGAGCATGCTTTCATACCGTATAACTTCATAATCCAACTTCAAGAGAGTATTTTTCAAATTTTCAACGCTCATACAATACTTTTTAAAAATAGTGCTTTTTGTTGTGAATATGTTCGTTTGTGATTATTTTTCAAATTTTTCGTTATTATTTATATATTGGGGATGTTCCCTTTGTCTATTTAGGCTTAAGGCTTTCTTTTCATCTTTCCAGTTATATAAATCACATTTTGCGATCCTGCCTTTTAGCTATATAAAGCATTTTTGCCACCCAGAGTGGACAGAATTTCGTATTCCGCATATATTTCAAAAAGTGAATTATTCTATATTATGTTTTTAAGAACGATTGCTAGAAGTGAGAGCTTGACAAAAAGATTTGCTCAAAATGCTTTAAAGTTGGTCAAAGAAAATGGTTTTGATGGCTTCGACATTGATTGGGAATATCCTGTAGCTTTAACAAAACAAATATACCTTGGTATGCTTAAAGTAAGAATGAATTCAGACATGCAGTTTTAATCACAAGATTCCCAACTCTAACAGGGGATCTTCTCACACAGGACTAAGTATATATCCCGATCAGGCACGCGAAGGGTTGCGAGAGAAAGATATAGGAGGGGGAAGATGGCTTAATAAATTTTTTGTTAAAGTCTCCTGCTTTTCATTTTGCTTATTTCATGAGGTTATTTTTGTTAGTTAAGAGGAGAGCTTCTCAAACGCACCCATACAGGACAAACGCTCCATAAACGCATTCTTTCAAGGAATCACTCCTGACTTATAAAATATATTTTGTTTCACAATAAAAATGCGTAGACCTGCTTGTCGCCGTATAGTTTGCTGTTGGTCTCCCAAATTTAAATGTTCGGTTTGATATGCAGGGAATAAATTGCGATAACACCACACTCACCTTATTCACGCGCTTTCTTTCGTTACTTAAACGTTCACTTCAGGAATAAATCGATTTTGCACAATACAATCAGTGGGAAAGATGAAACGTATCTTAACCACTTGAGAATCGTCGGAAGCGAATTTTAACTTTTTTGGATCCACGATTTATAGCTACTTATTTTTCCCAAGATAGAAGTATCATATAAATTATACAAAATATTTCTTTCTTTCAAACTAGAAAAAAATTAAGACCTAATACAGGTGGATCGCTGTAAAGCCCGTGTCAGTATTGCGCACCCGGATATAGCGCGCTAGTCACATGCCCTCTAAATTCGTTTCTATTCGTTTTGAAGTTTCGTGATTGAGTACAATAAATGCTCATGACAAAAGAGTGTAACAAACGCGGTTGTGGTATCGCAAAAATATTTCGCGACTCCCACCCACTTATTTTTAATTTCTCGACTCAAACGACTCCCCTTGTTTTTAATTTTGCCACTGCAGCCATTTCTATGCATCACTGATGACTCCACCTATTTTTAATTATGTGACTTCAAATTTTTGTTCCAAATATTATGGGTCTCCAACTTCAAGTGATGTAAAATTGCTTTAGAAACATTCAGTTATCAATTACTGACTCTTTTGTTAGTTTTCAGTCTATAAAAATTGTTAAAAGTGTGCAAGGTGTTAATGCCGATTTTAGACATGCATTGAAAGATGTCCTGAATCTTACACGATTCTGCTTTATGTTGCAACTCAAAATGCTTAATCTACTTTCTTCACCGTCATTTATTAAAATGTTTCATTGGTTGGTATTTGTAGTTTAGCGTCTTTCATGCATTGTCTTCAAAAAGATTTTCAAATTATATTCTATAATCTTTTTATCTATGCCAAAACATTCGCATTCAAAAAACTAAATTCATCCAAAATTATTTCTTCAAAAGTATTTGATTTAAAATTTATTTTCAAAAACTTTCTACTCATAAACTGAGCTTTGTTCCTTTACTAGGTATTTGAGTAATAAAAAAGTTCATTCTTTAATTTTATTGAATTTTCAACCTTTTTTATGAGTTGCAAATACACAACTTTATACTAAAATGTTAAGCATTTCTATGTTGCGTTTGGAAACGTTGCACTCTAACAAGAGTGTGTATACATTTATGTTTTAGTCTAAGATATATGAATGTAACTAATACCTTATAACGAGATGAAATATCCTGTACTAAATAAACCAAATCAATTCTATTTTGACAGCATATTACCCAAATTCTATTTAAAATGGTTCGTGGTAGAAATATGCACGTGCATTGATCAGCACTTTACTCTTTCGTTCCTATTATTTGTGTATAAGCTTTGAAATGATGATTGTGATCACTTTTGCGAATTCCAATCCATATAATAGCGATCAAAATGATTCTTATTCACTTCATTCTTGCATTTGCATTAAAAACACCATGCCCAAGCCAAAAACTTCAAAGATTCTTTTTTATTTCTGCAAAAGCATGGACATTTTGACAGCAGAAACCATCAACAATTACTGGAATCACGATGTGTATGACATTCAAAGAAGACGCCGAAGAAAACGTAAAATTTCTTTCGACTTTACAAATGAAGAAATGATCACGGTATAAACACATTGAGAAAAACATTGAATAAAAACTCTTCAAAATCTTATTGATTAATAGACAGAAATTGTCAATGACAGCCCAATAGGGTTATGACTTATGTTATCCTGATCTTGCATTTGATGAACTTTTACCCATAATATATTTTTTTAAAGATTATTTCATTATTTGAAAGAAAGAAAGAAAGAAAGAAAGAAAGATTTATTCAAGAAAAAAATGCATAAAAAAAATAACAAATTATAAAGTGTAATAAAAAAAATCTTTCCGATGGTGCAGATTGGCTCAGACACTTATGTAATAAACAATAAACAATTACATCAAAATTCGGATTTTTCAAAAGGCCTGATGGAGCCGCTAAGATGAAATCCCGATAATAAAAAAAACAGCAAATATTCAGTACTTCATTTCATATTCTATAAAATATTTTATGTGGTTTCTATTGAAAAGAACATGAGTAGCAGTTAGGAATTACACATACCGATCTGTATTTTTCAGTATACTCTATTTTCAGTGTTTTTTTGAAAGACCCAATATTTAGATTTATAAGGTTGAGTATATGGGTATTCGAATTCCAAAAGTTTGATAATTTATATTTTAGGGTTTGATAATATTTCACTCTGTTATAGTAAGGCAAACGAGCTATATTTTTGTTGCGAAGGTCATATCTGAAGTCATAAGAGAAAAAAGTCTAAAATATTGTTAAAAATTATGGGTAACTTCCCATTAAATAATTTAAATATATACATAGCAAGTTTGAAATGAAACAAATCATTTACTTTAAGGATTTTATTTTCCAGAAATAGATTATTGGTATGGCAAATATAATTGGTATTATATATATATCTCAAAGCTTTTTTCTGTGTTTTTTCTAAAATTGTAAGATTACCGTGGCCCCATAAAGTTATACAATAATTGATGTGCGGTAAAAAGAAAGAGTTATATAACAATAGTCTTACATTCAATGGCAGAACACTTCTTACTGATTTCAGAACGCCTACTATTTTGGAAAGTTTACTGTTAACACAAGAGGTGTGTTTTTTCCAATTCAAATTCGAATCAATTGTTACCCCTAGTAAGTGGAAATGATCAACAAACTCAAAACACAATTTACCCAAAGTTTTATTATAATGTTTATTATTTGAAAATATCATTAGTTTCGATTTGTTGTAATTAATTTCCATGCCATTTTTCAGTGCCCATTCAAAAAGAGATTGGAATTAATTGTTTACAAACGTTTCCAGATCTAACATCACCAATGGATCGAATGGAATATTTATGGTCAAATCATCGGCAAAGCAGAAATATTTCAAGCTCTGGCCAGTAAGATATAGGTCATTTGTAAATATGAGAAATAGTAAAGGACCTAAAACAGATCCTTGTATAACGCCTGCATTCACATCATTCCTATCAGACAAAATTCCTTTAATCACAACTTGTTGATGTCTATATTCAAGGTATGACTGCATGAATAATAAAGCATTCTTTCCAAAGCCATATAGATTAAACTTATGTAGTAAAAGCTTATGAGAAACTAAATCAAATGCTTTAGAAAAGTCTATAAAGGCTGTTAATGTCGATTTTCCTTGTGATAAATTTTCTATTATATTGTTAACAAATAAGCAAATTATATAATAATTATTTTCATTATTTGATGAAAAAAACCTCCCGTACACTGTAAAAAATGTGTTTAGGCTCTAAACACAATGTTAAACACTAAATGAGTCCGTTTTTGGAAACACAATATATCTAAACATGTTTAAATTTTTTATGTAATGATAAAATATGTTTAAATTTATTGTGTACCAAAATATTATGTTTACGTAAAATAGTGTTTTGAAATAATATATCAAAGTTCTAAACGCAATTCTACCTAGGCATTTTTATAACTACATTGAATTCACTTGCAGAATGTAGTGCTTGCCACATAAATGATGCTGTATTTTTTATCTCTTTGTTGCTAACTATAAAGAAAGCATCATAAAATAAATTTTTGGATAAATATACTCTTAGTTAAATAACTTTGTAATACGAAATCAACATTAATTTCAAAACACAAATCTTTCAAGAAAATTGAATTTTTTAATCTATTGATAAATAATTGAATAATTGAAGCTAATTTACAAAAAATTAAAAGAAAATAATTCAAAACAAGCTAAATATTTTATTTATTTTCAAAACAGAATGCAAGTATATAAAAAATGAGCTTGATTTTAAGAAAAATGAGTTTTTTCAAACATCAAGTATTTGCTGCTTTTACAAAATGGAGTGGAATCTTTTAACAAATAAGTCTGAAAAAATCCCAATATTTGAAAGCATTTGGGATATGATAGATCGAAAGCATAATAAACGCTGAGCAGGTGTATCAATGCCTCCATCAGAATCGGCTTAATGTCGAATTTGATACCACCACCTGCAACCATCATACTCAGGATTTTTCTTCATGACTTATCAAAATGTTGATATTAGGAGGAGACTTTTGGTCCGGTTCACCAAAATCTAAACACTGAAATTAAAATATGAAACAAAAAATATTTCTAAAAATTATTAATATACTTTGATTTCATTGAAAAACTTTAAATCTTCATTTTTTTAGATTTTAATTTCACAGATTCATTTAATCTTGAAAGAAGATCCAAAATACTTTCTTCAGTTTCAAGATTCTGCAAAAAAATTTTTATAACTAGAGTTAGAAAAGATTTTATCTTACAGAGATATTAAAAATTTCTTTTAATTTTTGAATTATTGAATCCCAGGAACTTTTCATTGTTTCTTTGTCGATGTTTGTAATCAGAATTAATTCTTTTTCAATCTTAGAAAAAATTTTATATTAAAAAATAGCAAAGAAAGAATAGTCTTTACAAAATCAGCATCTTCTAAAAAATTATGTTCTTTGATTATATCTTCAATATTTTTAGTCTTTGATATAAGAATCGCTTTACGCCGGCTGTTGAAGGTTACTTTTTGGGCAATAAACATTTTTGCTCTATCTTGTAAACTTTTCAACTTTTTGAATTCGTTTTTCAAAAATTCCATTGACTCTTTCTCGTTCATTGTGAAGTCTTCTAAAAAATTTAAAAGAATTCACAAAAAGTAGTTACACCAAATAGTTACCAATCATGTTTAAATTTAAAACAGCTTTCATCTTCTTTTTCATGCTGGTGGTTGACTTATCCTCAGTTCTTCTTCTCCACTTCCATCTAATATTCCTAACTTTTTGCGAAAGTTTTGAATTGAAATGTGTCTGAATTATCTTGAACTAAAAATACATTAAAAAAAAGATAAATTTACCCATGGATTTTTCCCATCTTTGAATCCAATACAAGGGTACAAATCATATAACCTTTTACCGAGTTCATGGTAAGAAGTTTTGTTATCTATGTTATCTGATGAGAGTAAATGATAAGCTGTTTCTTCAATAAACTTGTCAAATTCCTTGTGGATTTCTCCATTTTCTAATAAGTTCTGCATTGTTTTACTATATTTTGGAAGCTGAAACAGAGATTAACTTCATTTATATCTATCAAAAAAATATACCTTAGAGTCAATACAAGGATACAATGCTTTTGAAACACTATTTAGAGCCTGACTTTCACCTCTCTGAAAAACATACAAAAATATTTGACAGTATTTAATTTTAAAAACTTACTTTGTCACATGCCGTAAAAAGTTCAGTTTCTTGTGAAACATTTGGTAAAGTTGACACTTCGTTGCATTCTCCCTGCTTGATTTTCTCAACTAACATCATCAATTTTCTGGTCAAACCAATTTTTCCAGGTATTAAAGACCTAACATCTTGATCATTTAGGTTTTTCAATGAAAGCCCATCTATTTCGTTAACTATAAATTCAAAAATTTAGCAAGATAATGTTATAAATTAATGATTACTTTCAATCGCTTCAGCTATCATCGGAGGTACTTCAAGCTGTTTGCAAATACTTTTCAAGTCTTCTATGCTTGTTTGCTCATTGATCAGTTTGCTAGCAGCGGTTATCCAATCCATAACGTATTTGACTAAGACCAGCAATCATCAACATTTACGAGCATTACAAACGATTTACCATTATATACATAAACCAATTGAGGTGAAAGATATGCTAGTTTATCATAAAATACAACTAATTTTTCTGCTGTTTTTAAAACATTAAAAGCATTTATGTGCTCATCAAAATAATTTATTTCTAAAGCAGTGCCCAAAAAACAAATAACTTTATCTAAGAACACTATTTTATCTAAAACTACAAAACTAGGAGTTTTTTCCATATTATGATTAGTTAAAATTACATCATTTTCACTGTATTGTATTGAATATATACATGCTGATCTATACACCTCCAAGTGTGAGAATTCCAATTGAGTTTTCTCACGAAAAATAATTTCAATTTTTTTCTGCTCAAAATGATTCAAAACTCTATCTTTTTCATCAATAATAATATTTCTAAAATGATTCGAATTCTTCAGGGTAAAAGAGTATTGTTGCAAACACATCCATCTTTGATGATGAAAAGCTACCGATTTTTCTATGGAAGTAAAATTCTTCCATTTTTTTTCCTTTAACAAACCATGTTTTGCTTCAAAACGAAAACTCCAATGGTTTCTAGACGGACCAAAAAATTTGATTTGATTCGGGAAATGAATTAAATAATGAAACTTAGGAGTGAAATGATTTGGAAAAAGTTTATTAAAAGAATTATTGAATTGTGATATGAGTGATTTCAAAGAACATATTGACTTCTCTGAAGCAATATTAGATATAATCAAAACTGTTATTTTCAGAAGCCTGATAAAGTTTTTCCAAATTTTGTCTTTAGAATCAATATATGTTCCTATCATGAATGGAAGAAGAAGAAGAAAGTTTTTCGTTTCAGCAGCAGTCATAGGAAAAACAACTTTTCGATCAAGATGGCGAAGTTCCAAATTTTGCGGTTTATCATTAATTTTATTCAAAGAATAGTGAAAATTAGTGATAATTCTATTGAGTGTTTCTAAGGAAAAAATTTTTTTTCGACGTAAGTATTAAGCATAAGCTGAATATAGTTTTTGACAATTCCCTCAAATAAAACATGCATTGGATCTTGAAGCAAACACTTGGTGATGTTAAAATAGGGTAAATCAACCAATACACTTCTACATGTAACCCCATACACTTTTGACCAGTATTTTTTTCTCACCTATATTATTCAAATTTTCCAAATAGTTACATCTTTCTTTATGCTCTGTTAGATCGCGTAACACAAATTGTTCTTCTGAAAGGCTTGTATTCAAAACTGTACTATCCACGTCACAAGCTCTACATGGCTTCCTTGCAAAAGCTACACCTTCCTTAAATCCTCCTAGCATCTGGGACGCTAAAGTGTCAGCAATAACGCAGAGAAGATATCCATGAATAGTTTGTCTGGAACCGCAAACTTTCATTTCAATTCCTTCGTATAATTTCTGAATGCTATTTATAAAGTCAGAAAGAAGAGTTTCAAGCCCAAATTTCCTCATATATTTAGTTTTAATAATGGCCAGAAGTTGTGTTGAAAAAATTTTGAAACGAAATTCAGGCGAAATGTTCAGTAGAGCCCAATAAAACACAGACAATTTATGCTTTTTTCTATGAGATCCTATCGGATTTACTACTTCAAAATCATCAAAATATAAAGCAAAAAAATACGAATTGGAATTGTTTGGTGGATAAACTTTTTTCATATATTCACCATCAAAAAAGTCCTTGATCATTATTGAATTAGATGATGTTTGTTTTCTCAAACAATTTTTAATTGCAGGTATAGAAAGTAGTTTTTCTAACTGTGATAAGAAAGGAACATAATAACCATAGATATTTTTCTTCTTTAAACAACAGTTGTTTTTTCTTTTAGAATGTTGCATTACACTACCAACATTAATAGCTACAGGTTTGATAAAACCAAAGTTTTCTACGAAAAACTTTTCTTGTAAAAAAGCTGTTTCCAAGCCTTGAAATACTTCATTGTTCTGTTCTCGAATCATCTGTATTTCAGGATAAATGGTTTCCAATTTTCTCGAAAACTGAGTCAGTTTTTCATTAAAAAGGTTTTTGGTTAACGTGACTATTTCATTTACTGACCTTTGACTTAAATTTAGTTTTGAAGTCAAATTAAGTATGAAAAAACCCTCAAAAAGTTTTTCATTGGAAATATTGTTTACAAGGTTCGTTCTAACTAAAGAAAGAGAATTTGTTTGAAGGGTTTCTCTAAACTTATTCGTAGAAAAATGAGACCTTTTACAATGTTTACGAAAGCTTTCATACGTTTTAAAAAATTTTAACTGACCCTTACAACACGTAGTTCGAAAGTTAATTTCTGACTTATGTCTGAGCAACAAGTGTGCAATTAATCCATCTTGTTTATAAGAAAAAAACGGACAAATTTGGCAAAATAACATTTAAATTCTAAAAAGTTAAAAGAAAATTAAAATTTTGTAACATTATTTGCAAAGTATATTATCGTACTAGAAAATTTAACTCTATGATTAAGTTAAACTAGTTTCACTCTTTTTTCAAATAATTACAAAAGAGTGTAAAAATTAAAACTTATTTGGACTAAACTTAATTATTTTCGTAGTTTTTTTAAGAAAACTTTAAACTTTTGTACTTCACAAAAGACAAATAAATTTTCAATATATTTCATTTTCATGTGATATTGTAAACAAACATGATCTATCACATGAAGCATGTAATTTATCATATGTAGACTTTTTGTATTTACATGCTGATCTGCCTGAAAAATTTTTATTTGTATAAAAAATCAACAAATTAATCTAAGAAAAAAATGGGTGAATTGGTAATACAATTAATTTTGTTAGTTCTACCGGATTTAGTTTGCCCTCCAAGTTCCTTGCATGCCCCCCTAAGTTCCATTTTCTCTCTAAACCACTGCTATGAGTCAAATATAACTCTATAAATAATAACAATTAAAGAAACTATAAAAAATTATATCATATTGATAAATCCATTATAAAGCCTTATGTAGAAAAAACTCAGTCTTCACGATTATGAAATGATTAAAAACGCAAACTAGACTTTCATTAGAAATGTATTTAAGTATTTTAAAATATGAGAAAAAAATATACTTTAGAATTCTGAATTCATTCTTGTCTAGTCGCAAATTTTTCTAATAAAATTGTCCTCTTTTGCTATATTGTATTATATTTATCAGGTTCGACCTAAGTTTTACCTGATCTAAAGTTCAATACGTTTTGTTGAATTTACTAATTTGGCTCATTTTTAACATATTGTAGCTTTACATAAAAAAATAATATTATATTCCATTTTATCAGAATACAAAGTAGAGATAAAAATTTAGAAATAAACTGGAAAAATTATACTCAAAAATTTTGAAGCTAAAATATGGAACTGAAAAGTCCATTTAAGTATTTGTTAAAAAATTCTCAAAAGCACTTACATGTATAGAGAATCAGAAAAAAATATTGTCAGAATGAGTCAAAATGAAGATATTGCAAAGGAATCTTTGGATTTAGATGCAAAGAAAATTGTGAGCAAAAGAGGATAATTATTACGCCCAATGGAACGAAGATAGTATGGCTAAAGTGAAATGAATAAGTGACGATGAAATTGAGAAATGATAAAGCACAATAGAAACAAATGTAAGACTTCACATTGGATATTCATATACTTTCTGCAAAGAACCGTGGGAAAAGGAGATAATAACAGTGTAAGATTGATTAGATTTAAATTGATTTACAATAAATAGCTGTAAGCAATATAGATGGGGAAAAAATATATAAGTAGCAGTGAAAAGATCATTGCTAAGAAGCAAAATATAAAAAGAAACAGATGTGCGCAGTCAATTGTGAGCATACTTGCAGTAAGCTTATAAGCTTCATATTACAGTGGCTTTGCTTAGAAAAGCATCTCGGTTGATAGAATATTAAACATAAAATTTCTAAGCTCTATATATTATGTTTAAGTGCTAAGCAGATTTATATTATTGTGTTCATAGGGGCGAAGTGTTTAGATTTTAAACACAAAAATAACGAAACACTTTATAATGTGTTTAAATTCTAAACGTAGTTTTTA
>JAUIRK010000943.1:0-26742 GCA_030549495.1 Nectonema munidae | reverse complement strand
TATATATTTAATTTCACAAATATATATTTAATTTCACAAATATATATATTTAATTTCACAAATATATATTTCAATTTCACAAATATATATAATTTAATTTCACAAATATATATTTTTAATTTCACAAATATATATATTTCAATTTCACAAATATATATATTTAATTTCACAAATATATATTTTAATTTCACAAATATATATTTTAATTTCACAAATATATATAATTTAATTTCACAAATATATATTTCAATTTCACAAATATATATATTTAATTTCACAAATATATATTTTTAATTTCACAAATATATATAATTTAATTTCACAAATATATATTTCAATTTCACAAATATATATAATTTAATTTCACAAATATATATTTCAATTTCACAAATATATATAATTTAATTTCACAAATATATATTTCAATTTCACAAATATATATATTTTAATTTCACAAATATATATATTTTAATTTCACAAATATATATTTCAATTCCACAAATATATTTATTTTAATTTCACAAATATATATTTCAATTTCACAAATATATATATTTTAATTTCACAAATATATATTTTTAATTTCACAAATATATATTTTTAATTTCACAAATATATATAATTTAATTTCACAAATATATATTTCAATTTCACAAATATATATTTCAATTTCACAAATATATATAATTTAATTTCACAAATATATATTTTAATTTCACAAATATATATATTTTAATTTCACAAATATATATTTTAATTTCACAAATATATATATTTTAATTTCACAAATATATATAATTTAATTTCACAAATATATATATTTTAATTTCACAAATATATATATTTTAATTTCACAAATATATATATTTTAATTTCACAAATATATATATTTTAATTTCACAAATATATATTTCAATTTCACAAATTATATATTTTAATTTCATAAATATATATATTTTAATTTCACAAATATATATTTCAATTGAATAAATATAAATTCGAATTTCACAAATATATATATTTCAATTTCACAAATATATATAATTTAATTTCACAAATATATATTTTAATTTCACAAATATATATTTCAATTCCACAAATATATTTATTTTAATTTCACAAATATATATTTCAATTTCACAAATTATATATTTTAATTTCACAAATATATATATTTTAATTTCACAAATATATATTTCAATTTCACAAATTATATATTTTAATTTCATAAATATATATATTTTAATTTCACAAATATATATATTTTAATTTCACAAATATATATAATTTAAATTTCACAAAATATATATTTTAATTTCAAAAATATATATTTTTTCACAAATATATATAATTTAATTTCACAAATATATATTCAATTTCACAAATATATATATTTTAATTTCACAAAATATATATTTCAATTTTACAAATATATATAATTTAATTTCACAAATATATATTTCAATTTCACAAATATATATTTCAATTTCAATTTTAATTTCATTATATATTTCAATTTCACAAATTATATATTTTAATTTCACAAATATATATTTCGATTGAATAAATATAAATTCGAATTTCACAAATATATATATTTCAATTTCACAAATATATATATTTTAATTTCACAAATATATATTTTAATTTCACAAATATATATTTTAATTTCACAAATATATATTTTTTAATTTCACAAATTTATATATTTCAATTTCACAAATATATATATTTCAATTTCACAAATATATATATTTCAATTTCACAAATATATATAATTTAATTTCACAAATATATATTTCAATTTCACAAATTATATATTTTAATTTCACAAATATATATTTCAATTGAATAAATATATATTTCTATTTCACAAATATATATATTTTAATTTCACAAATATATATTTCGATTGAATAAATATATATTTCAATTTCACAAATATATATATTTTAATTTCACAAATATATATTTCGATTGAATAAATATAAATTTCTATTTCACAAATATATATATTTTAATTTCACAAATATATATTTCAATTTCACAAATATATATAATTTAATTTCACAAATATATATTTCAATTTCACAAATATATATTTCAATTTCACAAATATATATATTTTAATTTCACAAATATATATTTCAATTGAATAAATATAAATTCGAATTTCACAAATATATATATTTCAATTTCACAAATATATATAATTTAATTTCACAAATATATATTTCAATTTCACAAATATATATATTTTAATTTCACAAATATATATTTTAATTTCACAAATATATATTTTAATTTCACAAATATATATTTCAATTTCACAAATATATATAATTTAATTTCACAAATATATATTTCAATTTCACAAATATATATAATTTAATTTCACAAATATATATTTCAATTTCACAAATATATATAATTTAATTTCACAAATATATATTTCAATTTCACAAATATATATAATTTAATTTCACAAATATATATTTTTAATTTCACAAATATATATAATTTAATTTCACAAATATATATTATTTAATTTCACAAATATATATATTTTAATTTCACAAATATATATATTTTAATTTCACAAATATATATTTCAATTTCACAAATATATATATTTTAATTTCACAAATATATATTTCAATTTCACAAATATATATATTTTAATTTCACAAATATATATATTTTAATTTCACAAATATATATTTCAATTTCACAAATATATATATTTTAATTTCACAAATATATATATTTTAATTTCACAAATTTATATATTTCAATTTCACAAATATATATATTTCAATTTCACAAATATATATTTCAATTTCACAAATATATATATTTTAATTTCACAAATATATATATTTTAATTTCACAAATATATATATTTTAATTTCACAAATATATATAATTTAATTTCACAAATATATATTTCAATTTCAGAAATATATATTTTAATTTCACAAATATATATATCGATTCCACAAATATATTTATTTAAATTTCACAAATATATATTTCAATTTCAAAATTATATATTTTAATTTCACAAATATATATATTTTAATTTCACAAATATATATTTCGATTGAATAAATATAAATTCGAATTTCACAAATATATATTTCAATTTCACAAATATATATAATTTAATTTCACAAATATATATTTCAATTTCACAAATATATATTTCAATTCCACTTTATTTTAATTTCACAAATATATATTTCAATTTCACAAATTATATATTTTAATTTCACAAATATATATATTTTAATTTCACAAATATATATTTCAATTTCACAAATATATATAATTTAATTTCACAAATATATATTTCAATTTCACAAATATATATATTTTAATTTCACAAATATATATAATTTAATTTCACAAATATATATTTCAATTTCACAAATATATATATTTCAATTTCACAAATATATATAATTTAATTTCACAAATATATATTTCAATTTCACAAATATATATATTTTAATTTCACAAATATATATATTTCAATTTCACAAATATATATAATTTAATTTCACAAATATATATTTCAATTTCACAAATATATATTTCAATTCCACAAATATATTTATTTTAATTTCACAAATATATATTTCAATTTCACAAATTATATATTTTAATTTCACAAATATATATTTCGATTGAATAAATATAAATTCGAATTTCACAAATATATATATTTCAATTTCACAAATATATATATTTTAATTTCACGAATATATATTTTAATTTATAATATATATTTTAATTCACAAATATATATTTATTAAAAATATATATTAATTTAAAAATATATATTATTTCAAAATATATATTTAATTTCACAAATATATATAATTTAATTTCACAAATATATATTTTAATTTCAAAAATATATTTTAATTTCACAAATATATATTTCAATTGAATAAATATAAATTTCTATTTCACAAATATATATATTTAATTTCACAAATATATATCATTTAATTTCACAAATATATATTTCATTTCACAAATATATATATTTTAATTTCACAAATATATATTTCGATTGAATAAATATATATTTCAATTTCACAAATATATATATTTCAATTTCACAAATATATATTTCAATTTCACAAATATATATATTTCAATTTCACAAATATATATATTTTAATTTCACAAATATATATTTCAATTTCACAAATATATAATTTTAATTTCACAAATATATATTTCAATTTAATAAATATAATTTAATTTCACAATATATATATTTTAATTTCACAAATATATATATTTTAATTTCACAAATATATATTTCAATTTCACAAATATATATTTCAATTTCACAAATATATATTTCACAAATAAATATATATTTCAATTTCACAAATATATATATTTTAATTTCACAAATATATATTTCGATTGAATAAATATAAATTTTTTACAAATATATTTTCAATTTCACAATATATATATTTTAATTTCACAAATATATATTTCAATTGAATAAATATATATTTCAATTTCACAAATATATATTTCCATTGAATAAATATATATTTCAATTCCACAAATATATATTTCAATTCCACAAATATATTTATTTCAATTTCACAAATATATATAATTTAATTTCACAAATATATATTTCAATTTCACAAATATATATATTTTAATTTCACAAATATATATTTCAATTGAATAAATATAAATTCGAATTTCACAAATATATATATTTTAATCTCACAAATATATATTTCGATTGAATAAATATAAATTTCTATTTCACAAATATATATATTTTAATTTCACAAATATATATTTCAATTGAATAAATATATATTTCAATTTCACAAATATATATATTTTAATTTCACAAATTTATATTTCAATTTCACAAATATATATAATTTAATTTCACAAATATATATTTCAATTTCACAAATATATATTTCAATTTCACAAATATATATATTTTAATTTCACAAATATATATTTCGATTGAATAAATATAAATTCGAATTTCACAAATATATATATTTCAATTTCACAAATATATATAATTTAATTTCACAAATATATATTTCAATTTCACAAATATATATTTCAATTTCACAAATATATATAATTTAATTTCACAAATATATATATTTTAATTTCACAAATATATATATTTTAATTTCACAAATATATATTTCAATTTCAAAAATATATATATTTCAATTTCACAAATATATATATTTCAATTTCACAAATATATATAATTTAATTTCACAAATATATATTTCAATTTCACAAATATATATATTTTAATTTCACAAATATATATTTCAATTGAATAAATATAAATTCGAATTTTACAAATATATATTTCAATTTCACATCAGAGGTCTGGCAAGACCTCCGGGGAGACAACTCGCCAAACTTGCCAGCCTTATTATATATTTAAATGTGTAAATCGTAAAATGCTTAAAAAATATACTTAAAATAAAAATTTTCAAAAAATATTTTACATACATATTGAAAGCCACATTTCAAAAATTCTACCTAAAAGTTCAAAAAATTTAACTTTGAAATTGCAGTTTTATTTCAAAAAAACTATATGATTGGTTGAAATGTTTATGTAATATATAATAATACTACTACTACTACCAATACTACTTTTTGGAAATTTTTACTTGTTTGATTTGAAGAAAGAATTAAACTGTTTTTCAATATTTCTTTTTCATGATATATATATCATTAGAAAGCTTATCGTTTGCTACATACTCTAGAATAATTTATTTTTGCAAAAGTTTTAACAAATTTTAATAAATGGACTTTACTTCGAAAAATTTTGTCTAAATTTTTGAAAAAATTACGGACCACCTTTTTGTTTAAGCATAATGTGAAGATTTTAAAAAAAAATTGAATGAAAATGATATCATTGGAAAGGTATACTCTTTGTGGTTAACATAGGCTAGGTTATACAAATAAATATATTTTCATTTTTCCAAAATCTGCTTTTATGTGAGGTCAGTCAAGTTTTATCTAGTTTCAAAAAATACCAATAATAATTAACGTTCTTAATTTATATAATATTTTTTCAATATTTTATATTCACAAAGGTAAAATATGATTTTTCACATTTTAAAATTTCATAGTTGAAGAAAACTGTCGAAAATTAATATATATTTTTTACTTTTTATGGGTCAGTAGTACAGGTCAGTATAATGTTTTTCTAATAAATTTAAAATTAGTTTTAAAGTGAAAAATGTTGATCGAATGTACAAGATTTGAAGCTATACTCTTTGTGGGTAAAATAGGCTAGGTTTTACAAATAAATATATTTTTATTTTTCCAAAATCCGCTTTTATGTGAGGTCAGTTAACTTTTATCTAGTTTCAAAAAATACCAATAATTAACGTGATGAGTTTATATATTATTTCTTCAAAATTTAATATTCACAAAGATAGAATATGGTTTTTAACATTTTAAAATGTCATAGTTAAATAAAACTGTCGAAAATTAATATTTATTTTTTACTTTTTATGGGTCAGTAGTATAGGTCAGTATAATATTTTTCTAATAAATTTTAAATTATTTTTCAAGTGAAAAATGTCGATTAAATGTACGAGTTTTGTTTGATAATCGTAGTTTACTTTTATTTAGTTTAGATACAACCTTTCTAATTTTTAACGAAGGGCATTCGTTATATTTATACCGACAGTGTGCGAGGAATAAATCACATTATTGATTGATTTTAGAGCATAATTATGCGAAGAAAGATTAATACATGTTGCATTACGCGTTTGTGAGCGCAGTGAATTCTTATCTCACATACGCTTCACCACGGTTCTAGGCCTTTTATTGCTAGAGGCCTTTTATTGCTAGTCGTAAATCATGTCAGTTGACGCACCAAACTCAATTAATCTTCAATTTCTCTCTCTCTCTCTCTATTTTGATCATCAATCAAAGCACATATAGCCATTTCTATATTGCATTTGCATTCATTATTGCGATTGCCACTTTCATTATTCATTAACAAAAATTCATTATTGCCATTGCCACTCACTTTGATATCACAATACATTTGATCCTTATACCACAATATTTTACACAACTTCATCAAACTTTATACAATTTGGTAAAATTTTAATTTAAATTTTTTATACACTTTTTTAGACAACTTCTCATGATCATTGGCGGGTACAAGTATTTCCTGAAAAGAGAAACTCTATCAAGCAAAGTCTATTATTGTACTAAAGCTTCTTCATGCAAAGGTATTTTTGTTTTTCTTTTGTTATTTTTGTTGACTGTTAAAACTATAATTTTTAATCAAAATTTAAAAATTTTCAACATATTTTTTCACAATTTTACGGAACTTATTGGTTATATTATATGTGTTTAATTTGATAGTAGGGGTCATTCACAATTGACGTCAACTATTACTGGGAGGGAGGGGGTACCTTTGAGTTGACAAGGGTCAATTTTGGTATGTCATAATATATTTAAAAGTTGACAAAAAGGAGGAAGGAGGGCTAAAATTTGTGAACAACCCCTTAGTTTTATAGTTTTCAACAATCAACTAAATCTTTGCACAAATTTTGTAATTAGGTTTGTAAATCTTTAGTTGTCGCAGCAGACCGTGTGCATCTTTTACAATTATGGTTGAAAATTTTGCTGCTTTTTTATTAATCCATTCAATAGTTACACAGCTTTATAAATGTTTGAGCATTTTTATAACTATTATTTTTTATACTTGTTATTGGTTCTAGATCTGTTCTTTAACGTATTTGCGTAAACATTCAATAAACTTATTTGAAACATTAATACTTTAAGATACATAAGCGGTTTTTTCAAAACTAACTTTTTTCTTCACCCGTTAATAAATGCTTAATTAATACATCTAAACAAAATAGTCAAAATTTAGGTTCTTGTATAAATCAATATTTTATATTTGCAATTTTTTGAATAAAACTATCGATTTTTAACATAAATTACTTAATTTGTAATAGATATAAATTTTTTTTAATTTTAATAATATTGAAATTTTATTTTTGATCTATAAAATTGATTTAATCTAAATTACTTAATTTGTAATAAATATGAATTTTTTTAATTTTAATATCGAAATTCTATTTTTTTCTATAAAATCAATTTACACGTAGCATTGTTATTTCTTGAATTTTCATTGTTTAGCAGTAAAATCTTTTTATTGCAAATTCACTGATTGTTTAAGAATGTTAGACAGTATAAGCATCATATCGAGAAAATTATAATGGAAATCAAATATAAATAGTTTTTGGCTGTAATTTATAGCTTGTAGTAAAACAAGTGACAGTATTGCAGGAAAAACTGTAATGAGTGTATATAAAATAGGCTTTGAGAAGTTTTTTTAACTGGGACTGCATTATATAATTGCTAAGTAACTTTGATAATTAACACTTGTTACCAATAGTATCACAAATAATACCACATGGTAATTTCTGTGGTACAAACTTGTAAAATATTATATATTTGGTTCTCTCTTTGATGAAAATTTTTTCAATTTTATTGCTTTCTCATATTTTGGTCGATCAACTAGACTTTCCTACTGAGAATGTTTAGTATTGTAATGGTTTTTCAAATTATATTTTTATAAACAGAAAGATTGTCCAAACAAATGAAAGACACTGCATTTTATTTTGTAGTACAAAGAAATAATATATTCGTCGACGTGTTCTCAAACACGCCAGAATTATTTATTAACATTCTTTTCTTGGGCATATTGGGTACTGAAAAATATTTACAAACATTTAAAACTTAATTAGATTAAAAATATTAGAAAATAAACTAGTTCAAAAGAATTAAAGCATTCGTTTTTGTTGCATTCTCTCTCTGCAAAAAATCTTAGCTTTTGTTTTAATAAACAAAAAGCAGATGTTTTTTTGCAGTTTTGGGTTGCAGATTGCCAATGTTTCATTTAAAAGATTTATTAAATCTAATCAAGAATCAACAATTTATATATATATATGTATTTTTAACTAAAGTATTTTTTTAATTAACAGGAAAATTATTTCTAAACAAAGAAGATGAAGCAATCCTGAAAAGAGTGCCTCATAATCATGATGAATTAGATGCAGGAAGTGTAGCCTTCAAATCTAATATCAAGAAAGAAGCACTTGAAACGTTTAAAAGCTCTAACAGAATATACAAGTATTTTTTTCATATCTTTAAAAAGTATCTTAATAGTTTATATTTATTTAGTGACAATATTTTTCTCATCGAAAATGATCAAAGATCTACAATGAAAAAAAGAAGCATATTAAGGTATATAAGAAAAAGCAGAAAAAGAATTTCCTGTCCGAAAAACCTTGAATTTTCCATTCCCGAAAAATACACTGTAGCAAACGGCTCAAGATTTTTGCAAATGGATTTTCAATACGAAAACAAAAGGAACTTAGTTTTTTATGGAAAAACTTTACATCACATCAACCAAATTTCACAGATAGACTCCATTTTTGTTGATGGTACTTTTAAAAAGGCACCACATCTCTTTCATCAGATAATCACAATACACACCTTTCACAATCATATTCAAGTACCGGTCCTTTATGCGCTTGTATGCAATAAGAAAGAAGAAACTTATAGGTATTTCACAAAAATCTTTTCAACTAAAAAATTAAAATTTTATTTTAAAACTTTATTTTAAGTTACGTATTTGATTGTTTGAAAAGTGTAGTTGGTGAAAATGTAATTAGAAATGTCACTGGAGATTTTGAAACTTCAATTATATCAGCTACAAGAAATGTAAAATTTTTTAACTTTTATCATGTTTTTAATATCACAATATTTTTTTAGTCTTTTCCCCAAGCCGACTATCATGGATGCTATTTTCATTTTTGCCAGGCAGTATATAGGAAGCTTGTATCCCTTGGATTCAGTTCATTATATTCCAGAAGTTTGAACTTTAGAAAATGCATCAAGATGTTACTTTCAATAGCTTTTTTATCTCAAATGGAAGTAAGAGAGATTTAAAATTTAATTATTTTGTTTTAAATTTTTAATAAACTTAGATAAAAGTAGCATATCGTAAAATGAAGATGTTGATGGTCCCTTTCTCGATTGATCCATTTTTCGCTTATTTTGAAAATACTTGGTTAGTTGATAACAAAATTCTACTTTGGAATGTATTTGGAAAAAAGTTCAGGACAAATAACCATGTTGAAGGCTTTCATAACTCGTAGGTTTAAAATATGTTTTAATAATAATGCTCTACAAAGGATATAATTTTTTTTAGATTACATGCAAGTCTTCAATCGGAAAGAGTCAGTGTTTGGGAGCTAATGGAGTTTTTTATCAAAAACGAAGAAAAATTATTTAAAGACATGGCTGAAATTGAACAGGTCAACTCAAAGTACAACTGGAATGGAGGTAATGACCTTAAACGTGAAGAAAAAGAAATAATTATTGAAGACATTTACAGCGAATACGCCAGAACGAGAAACTTGTATTTTTTTCTTTCAAGAATATCATCTCTCATAAGCTCTTGCAAGAAAACTCCAGTTGAAAGTTGTGACGATATCTATGAAGTCAACTTTCAATGTTTAAATCAAACTCCTTTTTTTAATTTGCAATCTATCTTGAAGTAAATATTTAGCTTTTACTTATTTATTTTAATTTTATTATTTGATTATTAGCTGAAATTAATAATGTTTAAAAGAATCAAAGGTAACTAAAAAAAATTTATTTCAAAATTTTTATATTATTTACTATTTTTAGAAGACACTGCTAAATGGAAGAAAAAGTGGATAAGGGCTCATTGCGAGACCACTCAAAAAAATGCGTGCCACGTTGTAGTACCTCTTGGGTGGTATGGAAATCTACACAAAAAATCTAAAGAAACATTGTCAAACGCTGAAACTTCTATACACAAGATTCATACAAATAACATCAAGAAACTTTAAACTTTGTTTTTAATGAAATGGCATCTAATTTATTTTTGTTCAAATAAAGTTTTAATTCATACTTTAATGTAATTTTTTTACTTGTGTGTGCTCATTTAATATTATTAACCACATATGTTAGCAGGTTAGTATATTAACCACATAGCTAGGGTAACGATTACTCCTCATTTTTTGTGATAGTTTATTAGTTTTAGTAAAAAAATTTTTTATATGATATACTTACACAATCGCAATTTTTTATATCAATACTGTATTTTATTACAAATACTGTATTTTAGAATTTTATTTTGAGTATCTTTTTTTATTTCATAGAGTTTGTAGTTAAAACATCTAAATATTAAATTGTCCAAAACCATGGTTAAAAACAAAAATAGCCGTGAACTAAACTTTCTATTATATATAAATAATAAACACATTAGGAAAACTTTTTATATATGTATTATGTTTAGCCTCAAAAATAAAAAAAACTATTAAAAATTTTTAATTTAAGGTTTCTCTTACTTTAAATATTTTACACTAATTAAAATAATAAAGTTAACAATATTTTGGCTGAGTTAAAAGAGTTTAAAACGTAACTCAAAGATTTAAAATGTGCGAAAAGATTTAATGAAGCTTATTTGTAAAAAGTAAATAGATATTACATCAGTGTTATTTTGTTATTAGTATAATAAAAAATAAATAGCAAAGTAACTGGTTAAAAACAATAAATATTTAATGGAAGAAAATTTTATACGGTTAATATATAGTATTAATTTCATAACATTATGAGCGTTAATTTATTTGAATTGGAATATTTGACTCACTTCTGTTCAACAGTTTGAAATTTAGGTTGATATTACAACTGTTTCACATATTTACATAGTAAGCAATTACACTCTTCAATAAAAGCTATACCTTTTTTTTAATTAACAGAATTGTAACTAAGTAAAAAATATAAAGTCATTTTCAAGCAACCTATATCAGCTTCTGAATTTCAAGTTTTTATCTTTTTTGTATTTTTATTGGAACAATAAAACTTAATTTATCTCAAATTTGAATTGTGATCTAGAAATTAAAACCTCTAGTTTAGAAAAATCTTTAATTTAGCCAAACGTAAAATTTACAACTATATAACAAAATATTTCTCACAACAGTTTTTGAACATTATTTAAAGCTGAATTCAAAATTATAAAATATTACAAAACAATAAACAAAAAATTAAAATATTTATCATAAAAAACATTTATCAAAAGTTAAGAAACAAAAATTTCATAGAGATATATAAAATTTGGTAGTAATCAGCGGACACACAGAAAAGAATTTAACTTTATTCAACTAGTTTGCATTTAAAAACTGTGAAGGATGCTTTATCTTTGAGAGCGAGAAAAATTACTGCAGTAAATGTAAAAAATATTTTGGTAAGTATTTATATGTAAAAATAAACTAGCCAAATCGATACTCGAACAAAACTAACTAAGGTTTTGAAATCAAGTTATTAAGAGAACTAAAGCTTTCGCTATGCTTGCAAAACCTCATTCATTATACAGTTAATCGTTTAACTTCGGCTATTTCTTCGTAATCGATCGTCGTTTTGACGATCTTAGTAAAAAGCAAAAGAGATGAATGAAATTTGCAAAGTTGCAATTCAATGTTGCCCTGCAATGTTGTAAGAAGGACAGAGAAAATATAACAGAGGAGAGATAGGCAAGTTGGAGAGAGTATCACGGCTCACTATCAAAGCGCAAATTTGACAGCGCGGAGACAGATCAAAGAGTAAGATGACACATGATTTACGAGTAGCAATAAAAGGCCTCTAGCAATAAATGGCCGCTTACCTTTCTAATAAATTTTAAATTATTTTTCAAGTGAAAAATGTCGATTAAATGTACGAGTTTTGTTTGATAATCGTAGTTTACTTTTATTTAGTTTAGATACAACCTTTCTAATTTTTAACGAAGGGCATTCGTTATATTTATACCGACAGTGTGCGAGGAATAAATCACATTATTGATTGATTTTAGAGCATAATTATGCGAAGAAAGATTAATACATGTTGCATTACGCGTTTGTGAGCGCAGTGAATTCTTATCTCACATACGCTTCACCACATCTTTAGCACGCGTGTGTGGTTTATTAATGTCGATTGAATGTACGAATTTTGTTGGATAATCGTAGTCTACTTTTATTTAGTTTAGATACAACCTTTCTAATTTTTAACGAAGGGCATTCGTTATATTTATACCGGCAGTGTGCGAAGAATAAATCACATTATTGATTGATTTTAGAGCATAACTATGCGAAGAAAGATTAACACATGTTGCATTACGCGTTTGTGAGCGCAGTGAATTCTTATCTCGCATACGCTACACCACATCTTTAGCACGCGTGTGTGGTTTATTTTATCGGGCTAGTGTACGCTTAGTTTATTTGTAGTGTTCCTAGCTTAAATCTTAGTCAAATATTAAAACGCTTATAACTTTCACATTTCTCAACAAAATGCATCATGCGATATACCAAATTAAAGCATTTTTTATGGGCTTTCAGAATACATTACTTATATCACAAGTACTTAAGAAATACCTTTTACTGTTTTTATTTTCCATGGGCTTCATACCATTAATTAGCAGATAAGGGATGCATTTTAAACTAAAGCTACTTTCATTAGGACAAATTTTTACCTATATTATGTGACAATTTCCAGCACAATTATAAAGCGACTCTACTCTCAGAATCTAAATTTATTTGTAGATTTTTATAAAATAGTATTAGTTTTTCCATTTTTTTATAAATTAACCTTCGTTTTTTTTATTGGTCAGTATAATGTTTTTCTAATAAATTTAAAATTATTTTTGAAGTGAAAAATGTAGATCGAATGTAGTTTTGTTGGATAATCGTAGTCCACTATTTATTTTTAGATTTTTATAAAATCATTTTAGTTTTGGGTTTTTTATAAATTAACATTAGTTTTTTACTTCTTTTGATTTAATCATCCAAAATTTAAGTGCGGGTTTGATTTACACTTTGATTCGAAAAAAATATGTTTTGGATAAATATTATTTTTATTATTGTTTACTGCATATAAATTTCTAAAGAGAAGATAAATAGATCAAAATATGTGTTTTAATCAATTTTTCTCAATAAGTATTGAAGCTATGAGGTAGCAAAATATGAACAGAAAGTTTGATATTTTTTGATTTTTTAAATAATATTTTTCGATTCTTTGATCACAGAATTTTATTTTGATTATTTGACAAATATAATATTTAAAATCGTGCAAATTGCAAAGTATAGGTATTTTAAACAAAACAATAATATATTTGAAGAAATATTTTTTCAGTATAAAGAGTTTAGAAAACTCTTCTCTAATATGTAATGATATATTCTCATAACCTGTACGGTTGAACGCGGGTAGACAACTTGCGTGTTATCTCCAACCCGTATATTACGAGGATTCTTCTCCAATCTGTATTCTACGATGATTCATCTCCAAACTATATACTACAATGATTCATCTCTAACCTGTATACTACGATGATTCATCTTCAACCTGTATACTACGATGGTTTCTATTCCATGTACAAATAACTAGGGAGACAATGTTCAACTTTCTGTTCACATTCTGCTAGATGTAAAATTTGATATACCTCATTCGGGGAGACGATGCTACATAAGTTATTACCTATATACATTTGTATACTACGTTGGTTCATCTCCAACCTGTATACCGCGATAATTCATATCAAAGAATCGAAAAATATTCTTTAAAAAATCAAAAAATATCAAACTTTCTGTTCATATTTTGCTACCTCATACGATGTTACAAAAGTTATTACCTATACTTTGCAATTTGCACGATTTTAAATATTATATTTGTCGAATAATCAAAGAATCGAAAAATGTTCAAATCAAAAAATATTTATTCTTTTTAAATATATCGTTTAAGCATAATGTGTCTTTTTAAAAAAAAAATTAAATGAAAATGGTGTCATTGGAAAGGTATACTCTTTGTGGTTAACATAGGCTAGGTTATACAAATAAATATATTTTTATTTTTCCAAAATCTGCTTTTATGTGAGGTCAGTCAAGTTTTATCTAGTTTCAAAAAATACCAATAATAATTAACGTTCTTAATTTATAAAATATTTTTTGAATATTTTATATTCACAAAGGTAAAATATGATTTTTCACATTTTAAAATTTCATAGTTAAAGAAAACTGTCGAAAATTAATATATATTTTTTACTTTTTATGGGTCAGTATAATGTTTTTCTAATAAATTTAAAATTATTTTTGAAGTGAAAAATGTTGATCGAATGTACAAGATTTGAAGCTATACTCTTTGTGGGTAAAATACGCTAGGTTTTACAAATAAATATATTTTTATTTTTTCAAAATCCGCTTTTATGTGAGGTCAGTCAACTTTTATCTAGTTTCAAAAAATACCAATAATTAACGTGATGAGTTTATATATTATTTCTTCAAAATTTTATATTCACAAAGGTAGAATATGGGTTTTAACATTTTAAAATGTCATAGTTAAATAAAACTGTCGAAAATTAATATATATTTTTTACTTTTTATGGGTCAGTAGAGGTCAGTTTAATATTTTTCTAATAAATTTTAAATTTTTTTTCAAGTGAAAAATGTCGATTAAATGTAAGAGTTTTGTTTGATAATCGTAGTCTACTTTTATTTAGTTTAGATACAACCTTTCTAATTTTTAACGAAGGGCATTCGTTAAAAATTATACCGACAGTGTGCGAAGAATAAATCACATTATTGATTGATTTTAGAGCATAACTATACGAAGAAAGATTAACACATGTTGCATTACGCGTTTGTGAGCGCAGTGAATTCTTATCTCGCATACGCTACACCACATCTTTAGCACGCGTGTGTGGTTTATTTTATCGGGCTAGTGTACGCTTAGTTTATTTGTAGTGTTCCTATCTTAAATCTTAGTCAAATATTAAAACGCTTATAACTTTCACATTTCTCAACAAAATGCATCATGCGATATACCAAATTAAAGCATTTTTTATGGCCTTTCAGAATAAATTACTTATATCATAAGTACTTAAGAAATGCCAATTTACTGTTTTTATTTTCCATGTATGTGAGGTCAGTCAAGTTTTATCTAGTTTCAAAAAATACCAATAATAATTAACGTTCTTAATTTATAAAATATTTTTTGAATATTTTATATTCACAAAGGTAAAATATGATTTTTCACATTTTAAAATTTCATAGTTAAAGAAAACTGTCGAAAATTAATATATATTTTTTACAAAATTGATTCTCTCACGAAAAAAGAAATTAAAACTAGTTTAATGCAAGCTTTAAATCTTTTAGAAGCTTCAAATGATACAACAATCATTATAGATGATTTGAATTTAATCAAAGATAGCCTTAATGATCTGAAATCTTCTGTTTTAAAATCTGACTTAAAGTTTGATAAAGCTATTGATAAGCCAGCCAAAACATATGCAGATGTAGTGAGTAACAATTGTTTTATTAATGTTAAATTTGATAATGATAAGGATGTTTCTGACTTCACTTCTTTCTCAGATAAGGCACTTTCTAAAATTAAGATTAATAAACGTTATATTAATAAAAATTCTATCAAGTATACTTTTCCAAACTCTAAATCATTAGAAGATGCTAAGATGGTTTTTAAAAACAAATTAAAGGACAGTTCTTCCATTAAACTTCATGATAATCCTAAATTTGGTATAAAAATAATGGTTAATAACCTTGATTCCAATTTGGATGATAATTTAATTTTTGAATCAATTTTGAGTAAAAATAATTATATTAAGCCATTAATAGACAAAAATTACAAATTTAAATTACTATTTTCCAAAATTAATGAGTCTACAAGAAAAAAATTTATTGTTTTTTCAGTCGATCCTCATATAAGAAATGCTATTAAAATGCATCATAATGAATTTTTCATTAATTATGGATGTTACCAAGTTCATGATTTTTACTTATCTAAACAGTGTACCAATTGTTGTAACTTTGGTCATACCTCATCTGTTTGTAAATTTAAAGATAAAGCGGTTTGCAAATACTGTTCTGAAAATCACAAGTCGGAAACTTGTTCTAATTCTTCTAATGTAGAATTACATAAATGTGTAAATTGTATACGTAAAAAATATAAGGATTTTCATCATGATGCTTTCTCTAAATCTTGTGAGTGTAGAAAACTTAATTTAAATTTTATTAAAGTAAATACTTGTGATTTCTGAATATATTGAATCATATATATTTTTTTTTATCATAAATACTATAAATCTATAAAATGCTTTCCAATTTTTGTAATTTTGATATTAACAGTCACGATAAATTTAACAGTTTTTTACCTAAAGTTCATAATTTTAATTTTTACACCGTTGAAAGTTTGAAAAATCAACTTGAAAATTACACTGAAACTTCTAATTTACTCAATTTTATGTTACTTCATCTGAATTGTAGAAGTTTATCAAGGAATTTTTTTGAGTTTAAATTATTATTTGATGATCTAGGCATTGATAAAATTGGTATCTTTTGTCTTACTGAAATTTGGGACTGTCATTCTAATCTGACCATAGATGATAATAGTTTACGCATTAATTTTCATAAAAGTGAACATATAGTTTTTACGAGGAAAAAAAAATCAGTGTTTCTTCCGCTACAGATCTGTGATAACTTATTAACTCAATCTTCATGTTATAAATATTTAGGTGTATTTCTTGATTCCAAATTGAATTTCAACATACAGTATGACAATGTAATTAAGAATGTATCTATCGCTTTAGGTCTTATGTTTAAAATTCGTTATTTTTTGAACCTTCAAACTAGGATTATTTTGTATTATTCTCTATTTCATTCTAAAATTTTATATTGTAACTTTATTTGGTGTTTATGTAGTATTTCAAAATTTAACATTTTACAAAATAAACAAAGACGTGCCTTTAAATTTATTGATTATAAAAACCATAATAGTGTTGTGTTTAATCATAACATACTTACTCTAGGAGAAATTAGTAAGTTTCAATTAGGTATTTTTGTTTATAAAGTAATTAATAGTAAAAATATTTTCAATATTTATTATATAAAAAATAATCATTTTTATCAATATAATTTACGTTCAAAGAATAATTTACGTAATAGACGTTATAAATATACTTCTTTTAACAAACATTTTTTTAAAAAATCTATTGCCGTATGGAACTCCATTCCTTTACATATTAGGTATTTAAGAAATATTAAAAGCTTCAAAAAAAAATATAAACGGCACATGTTTCGTTAGTTCTTTTCCTTCTTATGCTGATTTCATTTGAAACATTTTTTTTTTTTTATATTTTTGGATTTTCTTTTGCTTCCTCTTCTTTGTATTTTTTTTTAGAATCTCGCCGCTTTTTTTTCTTCATATATCCACTCATCAACTCTTCTACATCCAGATATGCTTCCTTTGCTTGAAGAATGGAATTTAACTATCAAATGATGTTTTATGACTGTGTGTATCTAACTTGAAATTATTCTGTTTTATTTTATTTTTCATTTTGTTTACCTATGGGTTTTTTTGAATCTATCATCCTTTCATGCTTCTTATTTCAACTCATTTATACTTCTCCGCTGAACGGATGAGGGATTTTTTTCCCATGTGAACACATAAACGAAAGTTTAGTTCACTTCATTTTCAAACATGAATAAAGTCTTATCTTATCTTATCTTATATTATGTGACAATTTCCAGCACAATTATAAAGCGACTCTACTCTCAGAATCTAAATTTATTTGTAGATTTTTATAAAATAGTATTAGTTTTTCCATTTTTTTTATAAATTAACCTTCGTTTTTTTTATTGGTCAGTATAATCTTTTTCTAATAAATTTAAAATTATTTTTGAAGTGAAAAATGTAGATCGAATGTACAAGTTTTGTTGGATAATCGTAGTCCACTATTTATTTTTAGATTTTTGTAAAATCATTTTAGTTTTCAGTTTTTTATATATTAACATTAGTTTTTTACTTCTTTTGAAGTGCGGGTTTGATTTACACTTTGATTCGAAAAAAATATGTTTTGGATAAATATTATTTTATTATTGTTTATTGCATATAAATTTTTAAAGAGATAATAAATAGATCAAAATATGTGTTTTAATCAATTTTTATCAATAAGTAATCTCATGAATTTATTTTTTTTTCACTTTAATCCTAAATTTATTTCTATATTTTTATAAAATAATTATAATTTTCGACATCCACATTGAAGAAATAATGAGTTTTGTTGGATAATCATAGTCTACTTTTATTTAGATTAGATACAACCTTTATAAGGGATGCATTTTAAACTAAAGCTCCTTTCATTTGGACAAATTTTTACCTATATTATGTGATAATTTCTAACACAATTATAAAGTGACTCTACTCTCAGAATCTAAATTTATTTGTAGATTTTGAATTAATCAACCAAAATTTAAATGCGGGTTTGATTTACACTTTAATTCGAAAAAATATGTTACCGCGTTAGTTTGAAATTTTTTGATTTTTTAAAGAATATTTTTCGATTCTTTGATCACAGAATTTTATTTTGATTATTTGACAAATATAATATTTAAAATCGTCCAAATTGCAAAGTATAGGTATTTTAAACAAAACAGTAATATATTTGAAGAAATATTTTTTCAGTATAAAGAGTTTAGAAAACTCTTCTCTAATATGTAATTATATATTCTCATAACCTGTACGGTTGAACGCGGGTAGACAACTTGCGTGTTATCTCCAACCCGTATATTACGATGATTCTTCTCCAACCTGTATTCTACGATGATTCATCTCCAAACTATATACTACAATGATTCAT
Source organism: Nectonema munidae (assembly GCA_030549495.1). NCBI lineage: Eukaryota > Metazoa > Nematomorpha > Nectonematoida > Nectonematidae > Nectonema > Nectonema munidae. The sequence goes on along the minus strand of JAUIRK010000943.1, from coordinate 6,962 downwards.
CTCTAACCTGTATACTACGATGATTCATCTCCAACCTGTATACTACGATGATTCATCTCCAACCTGTATACTACGATGGTTTCTTTTCCATGTACTAATGACTAGAGAGACAATGTTCAATTTTATGTTCACATTCTGCTAGATGTAAGATTTGATATACCTCATTCGGGGAGACGATGGTACATAAGTTACCTATATACATTATACCTGTATACTACGTTGGTTCATCTCCAACCTGTATACCGCGATAATTCATCTCCAACCTATATAATATATTTTATCAAATAATCAAAATAAAATTCTGTAATCAAAGAATCGAAAAATATTCTTTAAAAAATCAAAAAATATCAAACTTTCTGTTCATATTTTGCTACCTCATACGATGTTACAAAAGTTATTACCTATACTTTGCAATTTGCACGATTTTAAATATTATATTTGTCGAATAATCAAAGAATCGAAAAATGTTCAAATCAAAAAATATTTATTCTTTTTAAATATATCGTTGGCTCCCCTTACTTTTAAAATTGAAAGATAAACCTAGTCTTCAATAATTAATTCTTATCAAATTATGCACATACGAAACTAAAAGTAAGGGGAGCCAACGATATATTTAAAAAGAATAAATATTTTTTGATTTGAACATTTTTCGATTCTTTGATTATTCGACAAATATAATATTTAAAATCGTGCAAATTGCAAAGTATAGGTAATAACTTTTGTAACATCGTATGAGGTAGCAAAATATGAACTGATAGGTTGGAGATGAATTATCGCGGTATACAGGTTGTAGATGAACCATCGTCTCCCCGAATGAGGTATATCAAATCTTACATCTAGCAGAATGTGAACAGAAAGTTGAATATTGTCTCCCTAGTTATTTGTACATGGAATAGAAACCATCGTAGTATACAGGTTGAAGATGAATCATCGTAGTATACAGGTTAGAGATGAATCATCGTAGTATACAGGTTAGAGATGAATCATTGTAGTATATAGTTTGGAGATGAATCATCGTAGAATACAGGTTGGAGAAGAATCATCGTAATATACGGGTTGGAGATATATATATATATTTTAATTTCACAAATATATATTTCAATTTCACAAATATATATATTTTAATTTCACAAATATATATTTCAATTTCACAAATATATATAATTTAATTTCACAAATATATATATTTTAATTTCACAAATATATATTTCAATTTCACAAATATATATAATTTAATTTCACAAATATATATTATTTAATTTCACAAATATATATTTCAATTTCACAAATATATATAATTTAATTTCACAAATATATATTTCAATTTCACAAATATATATAATTTAATTTCACAAATATATATTTCAATTTCACAAATATATATAATTTAATTTCACAAATATATATTTCAATTTCACAAATATATATAATTTAATTTCACAAATATATATTATTTAATTTCACAAATATATATTTCAATTTCACAAATATATATATTTTAATTTCACAAATATATATTTCAATTTCACAAATATATATATTTTAATTTCACAAATATATATTTCAATTTCACAAATATATATAATTTAATTTCACAAATATATATATTTTAATTTCACAAATATATATTTCAATTTCACAAATATATATAATTTAATTTCACAAATATATATTATTTAATTTCACAAATATATATTTCAATTTCACAAATATATATAATTTAATTTCACAAATATATATTTCAATTTCACAAATATATATAATTTAATTTCACAAATATATATTTCAATTTCACAAATATATATATTTCAATTTCACAAATATATATAATTTAATTTCACGAATATATATTTCAATTTCAGAAATATATATTTCAATTTCACAAATATATATATCGATTCCACAAATATATTTATTTAAATTTCACAAATATATATTTCAATTTCAAAATTATATATTTTAATTTCACAAATATATATATTTTAATTTCACAAATTATATATTTCGATTGAATAAATATAAATTCGAATTTCACAAATATATTTATTTCAATTTCACAAATATATATAATTTAATTTCACAAATATATATATTTTAATTTCAAAATATATATTTCAATTTAAAATATATATATTTTAAATTCACAAATATATATTTTTGTTTCAATTAAATTATATATATTTAAAATTCAAATATATATATATTTGAAATTCAAAATATATATATTTGTAAATTCAAATATATATATTTTAAATTAAAAAATATATATTTTAAATTCAAAATATATATTTTTAAATTAAAAATATATATTTAAATTAAAATATATATTTAAAATTAAAATATATATATTTCAAATTAAAATATATATATTTTAAATTGAAATATATATTTATTCAATTGAAATATATATTTGTAAATTAAAATATATATATTTAAAATTAAAATATATATTTTAAATTAAAATATATATATTGTAAATTAAAATATATATATTTGTAAATTAAAATATATATATTTTAAATTAAAATATATATTTTGAAATTAAAATAAATATATTTTGAAATTAAAATATATATTTGTGAAATTAAATTATATATATTTGTAATTTAAAATATATATATTTGTGAATTGAAAATATATATTTTTAAATTAAAATATATATATTTGTGAAATTAAATTATATATATTTGTCAAATTGAAATATATATATTTGTCAAATTGGAATTTATATTTATTCAATTGAAATATATATTTGTGAAATTGAAATATATATATTTAAATTAAAATATATATATTTAATTAAATAAATATATATTTGTGAAATTAAAATATATATATTTGTGAAATTAAAATATATATATTTGTGAAATTGAAATATATATTTGTGAAATTAAAATATATATATTTGTGAAATTGAAATATATATTTGTGAAATTAAATTATATATATTTGTAAAATTGAAATATATATATTTGTGAAATTGAAATATATATATTTGTGAAATTGAAATATATAAATTTGTGAAATTAAAAAATATATATTTTGAAATTGAAATATATATATTTGAAATTAAAATATATATATTTTAAATTAAAATATATATTTGTAAATTAAAATATATATTTGTGAAATTAAATATATATATTTTAAATTGAAATATATATTTGTGAAATTAAAATATATATATTGAAATTAAAATATATATATTTGGAAATTAAAATATATATATTTGAAATTAAAATATATATATTTGTAAATTAAATATATATTTTAATTGAAATATATATTTTGAAATTAAAATATATATATTTTAAATTGAAATATATATTTGTGAAATTAAAATATATATATTTGTAAAATTAAATATATATATTTGTGAAATTGAAATATATATATTTGTGAAATTGAAATATATAAATTTGTGAAATTAAAAAATATATATTTGTGAAATTAAAATATATATATTTGTGAAATTGAAATATATATTTGAGAAATTGAAATATATATTTGTGAAATTAAATTATATATATTTGTCAATTTGAAATATATATATTTGTCAAATTGGAATTTATATTTATTCAATTGAAATATATATTTGTGAAATTAAAATATATATATTTATGAAATTAAAATATATAATTTGTGAAATTGAAATATATATTTGTGAAATTAAAATATATATATTTGTGAAATTAAAATATATAATTTGTGAAATTGAAATATATATTTGTGAAATTAAAATAAATATATTTGTGGAATTGAAATATATATTTGTGAAATTAAATTATATATATTTGTGAAATTAAATAAATATATTTGTGGAATTGAAATATATATTTTAAATTAAAATATATATATTGTGAAATTAAATTATATATATTTGCAAATTAAATATATATATTGTAAATTGAATTTATATTTATTAATTAAATATATATTTTAAATTAAATATATATATTTGAAATTAAAATATATATTTTAATTAAATATATATTTTAATTAAAATATATAATTTTGAAATTAAATATATATTTTGAAATTAAATATATATTTTGAAATTAAAATAAATATATTTGTGAAATTAAATATATATTTGGAAATTAAATTATATATATTTGAAATTAAATATATATAAAAAAATATATTAAATTAAATATATATTTTAAATTAAAATATATTTATAAATTAAAATATATATTAAATTAAATATATATATTAAATTAAATATATATTTGAAATTAAATTATATATATTTAAATTAAAATATATATTTTAAATTAAATATATATTTGAAATTAAAATATATATATTGAAATTAAAATATATATATTTGTAAATTAAAATATATATATTTGTGAAATTAAAATATATATTTGAAATTAAATATATATTTAAATTAAATATATATTTTGAAATTAAATATATATATTTGAAATTAAATATATATTTATAAATTAAATTATATATATTTTAAATTGAAATATATATTTAAATTAAAAATATATATTTTAAATTAAAATATATATATTTTAAATTAAATATATATTTATGAAATTAAAATATATATATTTTAAATTAAAATATATATATTTTAAATTAAATATATATTTTAAATTAAATTATATATATTTTAAATTAAATATATATTTTAAATTAAATATATTATTAATTAAATATATATAAATTAAAATATATATATTTTAAATTAAAATATATATTTAAATTAAAAATATATATATTAATTAAATATATATTTTAATTAAAATATATATTTAAATTAAATATATATATTTTAAATAAATATATATTTTAAAAATATATTTAAATTAAAATATATATATTTTAAAAATATATATTTTAATAAATATATATTTAAATTAAAATATATATATTAAAAATATTATTTTCAATCAAAATATATATTTTGAATTAAAATATATATATTTGTAAATTAAATATATATATTTTAAATTAAAATATATATTTTAATTAAATAATATATTTTGAATTAAATATATATAATAAATATATATTTTAAATTAAAATAATATATAAATTAAATATATATAATAAAATATATATTTTAAATTAAAATATATAATTTTAAATTAAATATATATTTATAAATTAAAATAAATATATTTGAAATTAAATATATATTTTGAAATGAAATATATATTTTGAAATTAAATTATATATATTTAAATTAAATATATATATTGGAAATTAAATATATATATTTAAAATTAAAATAATATATTTGTGAAATTAAAATATATATTTTAATTAAATATATATTTGAAATAAAATATATATATTTTAAATAAATATATATTTTGAAATTAAAATATATATTTGAAATTAAATTATATATATTTGTGAAATTAAATATATATAAATAAATATATATATAATTAAAAATATATATTTAAATAAAATATATATATGAAATTAAATATATAAATTAAATATATATATTAAATATATAATAAATTAAATATATATAAATTAAATATATATTTAAATTAAAATATATATATTAAATAAATATATATTTAAATAAAATATATATTTGAAAAAATATAAATAAATATATAAGAATAAATATATATAAAAATATATATAATTAATATATATAAAATATATATGATAAATATATATTATAAATATATATTAATAAATATATATAAATATATATTTGGATTAATATATATAAAAATATATATATTAAATTAAAATATATAAATAAATATATATTAAATAAATATATATTTAAATAATATAAATTAAAATATATATTTTAATTAAATATATATTAAAAAAATATATTAATAAAATATATATATTTATAAATATATATTTAATTAAAATATATATAATTAAAATATATATAAATAAAAATATATAATTAAATATATATTTTAAATTAAAATATATATATAAATTAAAATATATATTTAAATTAAATATATATTTTAAATTAAAATATATATTTGAAATAAATATATATTTATTAAAATATATATTTTAAATAAAATATATTTAAATTAAATATATAAAATTAAAATATATATATAATAAAAATTAAAATATATATTTAATTAAAATATATATATAATAAATATATATTTAATAAATATATATATAATAAATATATATTAAATTAAATATATATTTAAATTAAAATATATATATAAAATATATTGGAATTAATATATATTTAATTAAATATATATTGAATTAAAATATATATATTTAATTAATATATATTGAAATAAATATATATTTGATTAAATATATATAATTAAATATATATTTAATTAAATATATATTATTATAAAAATATATAAATATATATTAAATATATATTAATTAAATATATATTTATTAAAATATATATTTGTAAATTAAATATATATATTTAATTAAATATATAATATTAATATATATAATAAAATATATATATTATTAAATATATATTGAATTAAATATATATTTTTATATATTTAAATTAAATATATAATAAATATATATTTAATTAAAATATATATTTAATAAAAATAATTAAATATATATATTTAATTAAAATATATATTTTGAAAATAATATTTAAATTAAATATATATTTAAATTAAAATATATATTTTATTAAAATATATATTTAAATTAAAATATATATTTAAATTAAAATATATATTATTAAATATATATTTTAATTAAATATATATTTAATTAAAATATATATATTTAATTAAAATTATATATTTGAAATTAATATATATTTAATAAATATATATATTGAATTAATATATTATTAAATATATATTTTTTAAATTAAATATATATTTGAATTAAATATATATATTTGAAATTAAAATATATATTTGGAAATTAAATATATATTTATTAATTAAATATATATTTGTGAATTAAATTATATATATTTGTGAAATTGAAATATA
>JAUIRK010000942.1:0-353085 GCA_030549495.1 Nectonema munidae | reverse complement strand
CATTAACTAAAAAAGAATCATTTAATACAGTATTTTATGAAACTAGAGTGTTTGAAAGTTGAGGTAATAGTATAGTTGGTAGAGGTTGATTTGGACCATGCGCACCAACAGCTACAGCCGAGTCAGGGTCGTCATCACAAAATGAAGCTAATATCATTTGCTTAGCACGCAACTGTTTTTCACTGTAAAGTTGCTTATGTGAGAGAAGGATATTTCCAAGATTGCGTTCTAGCTGAATACTACGCTCTCAATTTGGATCATTGTTAAAAGATCGAAGAAAGACATTGTATCAGAAAGCATTTTTCCTGTTATATTGATTTGTCGCATTTGTTCTTCTTCTTCATCCTCTTTATCCTCACCAGTCGATCCCGTTCTATAGCCATCCTCATTTGTTAACTCCTCAGCATGTGAATCAAGCAATTCATTAAAATAATCTTCATTGAATTCTTCAAAGGCCACTTGATGCTCAAGGTTTACGATATCATTCACGATAGTTTGGTTTGTAGGCAACCCACAAAAGTCATTCATACACTCAGGCCATGATTTCCTTAACACATCATTCACTCTTTAGCTTCTTTCCATGCTTCAGACACATTGTCAATTGCATCTTTGATGTTAAAACTTTTCCAGAAATCTACGAGTTTTAGACTTCTATTACTATTTATTGCACGAATCATTTTTCTGAAGGTATATCGAAGATAATACGCTTTAAATGTAGAGATTATACAATAGTCCATTGGCGGAATTAATGAGGTCGTGTTCTTGGACAAAAACTCCACTGGAACATGATCATTAAGATCTGACAAGTGATGGGATGAACAGGTGCATTGCCAAGAATAAACAATGTCTTATGAGAGATGTTTTTACTGGCACAATATCTCTCAACTATTGGGCAGAAAAAACTCGTGAACTCGTCTTAGAAGACAGGCCGAGTTGTCCAGGCCTTCTTGTTGGATCGCCAAATTACTGGCAGTTTTGCCTTCATAAATCTGTTATGTGTTCTACGGTTTTCTCATTGATTAACCATGAGGGGTTTTAGCTAATCACCTGCAGCATTCCCAGCATAAAGCAAGGAGATTCGGACTTTAGAGGCTTTATGTGAGGAGCCGACTTTTCTTCCCTCGCAAAAACGGTCATTTTAGGCATCTACCAAAACAGAACGGTTTCATATGCATTGAATACTTGCATGGCACTATATCCACTGTCGTTTATGATTTCTTTCAGAACGAGAAGGTAATCGGCTGCCGTCGCTTTATCTGCACTAGGCTTCACCATGCTTCTTAACACTATTCAAAGTGTAACTCCTTTTGAATCTGTAAAGCCAGCCCCTGCTAACAGTAAATTATAGGACAAGTGATGATCATTAGGACCAGGGTTCTCCTTATGTTTTTTCTTGAGATCTTCAAATAAAGATAGCACCTTTTCTTGAATGTGAGCATTAGTCATTGGGCAGTCATTTCGTGCACACATATCGTCCAGCTTTAGTGTTAACAAATGTTCCATGTCTTGCATTACAGTAGGTAGAAGCTTGGTTACAATTTTAGCACTAGGGGTTGAACACCTGCCACTTAGCATGATTTTTTCTTTGTCCTTTTTAATTATGACCACAGTTGGAGTAGAAAGATTGTAATACCTGGCAAGATTACGGATAACTGAAAATTTTCAAGTTCTACATAAATATAAAAATTTTTACTTAAAACTTAAAAAAATTCACTTCATTTTGAAAACATTTCACTTTTCTGTGTCTCACTTTTCATTCAAATACAAATAAATACCCACATTCAGTTCGGAAAGTGACTTATGATGTTATTTTTAAAAAAAATTATTTTGAAATTTCTAAATTTAATTTGGAAGCTTAATAATGAATTTTATGTATCAGCAGGAATATTTATTTTATTATATATTCTTCTTCTTCATCTTATCCCCTTATTGCGGGTCGATGGCTTTGATCCGTGCTCTCCAAAGCTTTCTGTCTGTAGCATCGCTTTATTTCAAACCAAATTTTTTCATACTTTCTTCCAAATCATCTCTCCATCTCATTTTTTCCTTCCTCTTTTCCTTTTACCTGCTCATGTAAAGTAAAGTACGTAAAGTTTATTGACAAAAAAACAAATCGAGTGTTGCAAAAAAAACAAAAAAAATTTCTGGAGTGCATCATAAATAATTCGTGTTCTTCTGAAGGAATCCAAAGGGAAGTGAATCCGTCGAGATGGAAGATCTTCAGTAAATGTGTCATCGTATGCTTTCCTTATTTTCTCATCTTTTTCCCTCCTCAGCATGTGTCCATATCATCTCATTTTGTTCTTTCGATTACATCTATCATACTCGTCATTACTTTTCTTCTTCGTCTTATTTCTTTATTCCTGATTCTATCTCTTCTTGTTACATTTAACATCATTCTCAGCTTTTTCATTTCAGACACTTCCAACTTGTTCTTTTTTTCTTTTTCAGACACCAACATTCTGAACCATAAATCATGACTGGTCTCACTATGGCTAAATACACTTTGGCCTTCAGTTTCATTGGCAGCTTTTTTATCGTTTAATACAGTCTTAACTTCTTTCCATTTTGCCCACCTCCCATTCATCCTCGACTGTACATCCTTACTACAAACTCCTTCCTTTTCAATAACTGACCCTAAATACTTGAACTCTTGCACTTGTTTCGCTTCGATCCCATGCTTATCGTTTATGCTTATCACAGCGTTTTCATTTCTACAGACTTTCATCACTTCAATCTTACGTGAATTCAATCTCAGGCTTTTTCCTTCGAGACATTCTTGCCACATAAACAGTCTTTCTTGCATTTCCTTTTCACTATCTGTTATTATTACCAAATCATCAGCGAACAAAATTTCCCAAAGATTATTTTTCTGATATTTTTCGAGGATTCATCTATAACAATTTCAAAAAGTAATGGACTAAGTGTCGAAGCTTGGTGTAAGCCTACATTTATATCAAACTTCTGTGAGCATCCATTCATTGTTCTAATCGAAGTCTGAGAGTTTTTCTCTCATGCTCCAGTATACGATATCTCTTGGAACTCTGTCATATGCCTTCTCTAAGTCTACAAAGCTATAAAATAAAGGCAGATTTCCTTCTAGTCTTTTTTCCATCAATTGTCTTACTATGAATATCGGATCCACTGTACTTTTACCATGCATGAAGCCAAACTGATTCGAGTCTATAATTACTTGATTTTTAACGTGCCTACTCAAAATTCTCTCTAACAGTTTAAACACATGTTCTAGCAATTTAATTCCCCGGTAATTTTCGCAATTCAAAACATCCCTTTTATTCTTATAAATCCGAAAATTAAGCTTTTAGTCCATTCTTCCAGCATTCTTTCTTCCTTCCAATTGAATTCCAGCAATCTAGTCGTGATCTTCAAACATTTTTCCCCGCCTGCTTTCATCATATCTATACTAACTTCACTGATTCCTGTTGCTTTGTTTTTTTTTCATTTCTTTCATTGCTTCCAATACTTCTCTTTCTTCCAAAACAAACTCAGGACCCTCAACCTTTTCTCCTTTATCTGTGTGTTCATGGTTATTTTCAATATTTAGTAGCTCCTCAAAGTACTCTTTCCATCTGTTCTCAATTTCCTCATCCTTGAATAAAATTTTTCCTTCTCTGTTTTTTATAATGTCCACATTTCCAGTTTCTTGAATATCTTTTTGCCTAGACTTTGCAAGTTTGAAAATTTGCTTGTCCCCATCATTATTCCCCGGTGATTTATACATTTTTTCTGTTTCATTTGCTTTTAATTCAGAGATAGTCCTTTTTGCTTCTCTCTTCTTAATTCTATATATCTGTTTATCCTCTTCTGACTTACTTTTTTGCCATTTCTTGAAAGCTAACTTTTTATCTTTTAATATTTCTCTAACCTCCTCCTTCCTCTGCCATGTTTCTTTTTGAGTTTTCTTACCTTTTTTTGTTTTACCCAGCACCCCTTACCTGCAACCAACAAACTGTTTTTGAGGTGACTCCACATTTCTTCAATATCTTCATCTATTTGTTTTTCCATCAAACTTTTTTCAACTATTTTCTCGTATCTTTCCTGATTTTTTTATCATCGAGTAGCCATGTCTTAAATCAACCTATCTTCATAACTTTTCGTTTTTTTTCTTTAGTGATAAACATATCAATTATAACAATTCTATGTTGTGATACAATGTCACTTCCAGGGATAACTTTGCCATTCTTGACACATTTTCTTTCTCCCTGTTTGACCATGAAGAAGTCTATTTGGCTTTTTTGGCCCCCACTGCTATATGTTATCAAATGACTATCCTTCTTTCTAAAATTTGTGTTACATATGGTTAAATCGTTTCTTTGTTCCAAGTCTAATATCCTTTTGTCTTCTTCGTTTCTATTACCAAAAACGTGTCCACCATGAACTCCATCGTACCCATCACTATCCTTGCTGATTTGACCGTTAACGTCACCTGCCAAAATAACTGTTTCACTGTCAGGAATTTCTGATAGTAAACTATCTAGTTTTCCTGCAAACTTTTTTTTTCCTCTCTACTACAACCAACTTGAGGCGCATATATTGACAAAACTGTTATAATTTTATCAATGCCTTTCAGCTTCAATAAAATTATTCTGTCACCTGCTCTTCTTACTTTAATTACCCTTTTATTCCATTTTCACTCATAATCACACCTACACCGTTCCTTCTATTGGTCAATCCGCTATATACAATTTTAAAACCTTGAATGTGCTTTCTAGAGGTATTTCCACTCCATTTTGTCTCTTGTACGTAAGCTATTTCAATCTTTCGTTTTATCATTTCCTCCACAAATTGGTTTGCTTTTCCTGTGAGTGTACCTACATTCCATGAGGCTATTCTAAGCTTATTGTAACCTACAGGCATTCGATTTTTTGAGTATTCTTTTTGACGTAGCTTAATGGAAACACCCACGGAGTACTTTGGGCTGTACCCCGCCTAACTTTTTGGATCATTGCATAAAATTTGGAGTATTTTTTTACAAGCCGGATGCCCTTCTTGACGCTAACCAGTATTTGTATTCAGGCCTGAAACCTTTAGCCTTTGTAAAACCAATTACACAATCCACAAGGCAGTGGTAATTTGAAGTCAGAATTTTTTTCTACTAGAACAACTGCCATTCAGATCTAACGAGGTTGTTCTACCCGGAGCTAAAGGTTTAAGCGCCTGTCACTCGCTTTCGCCTCCTGATCATTTGGTTTCAAACAACCCCTCCACTTGAAGGCAGATCAGGAGACTTGCTGTTCAGAGGCCGTTGTCGCATGTGGCATTTTTATAGAAAAATGAGAGTTCAAACTCATTTCCATCTCGGCATAAACAGCATTGAAGCCTTATTTTTTTTATATATTAACACCTGCATTCACCGCTCTTTATTTTGAAAGAGAACCAAACAAAAAAGTTAGAGAGATTTTTTATAAAAAAAAATTGAAATAAAAAGTCATAATATAGACTTATAATTGTAAATTTTATCCATGTGTTTTTCTACATAATGTGATTTAAACTAATATATAGGTTGGTAGATTTCAAAGCACTTTCCAGCGTGTGCTGATATGCTCATGTAAGCTTGAGAGTTGGTTAAGGAAGATGGAAATGTGGATAGAGATAGTAAGGAGTTACGAATATTATTCTAAATTGAAAATAAAAAGGAGGCAAATTAGTTTGTCACAGTGTTTTCAACGGTTGGAAGAGTTGTTTCAATGTTGTCAATGAGGGTTGTGAGGGATTTTGCTAATGTTTGGTGTAACAGAATATCTGAGAGTGCCTTTGGCGGTCCATTAAGCAAAGAAAGGCAGCATCTTAGAAAATCTTGGCTATGAGAGAGAAGATTTAACATATGAAGATGAAATCGTATGAGGTTTCTATTGCATCACATCCGAAACGCAGTATGTACATTCGCTAACTTTAAAATTCGGAAGAGATATGTTCTGTATGGGCAGTGGCCTGATAGCCAACGTGATTGCGGCGGTGTAAATTTTTTGTTTTTTTAAAGTTGCGTTTTTTGTGTTGGTGTGTGGTAAAGAGGAGATTAATGCATTTTGAGATGAAGATATGGGCATCTACCATTCTTCTTGAGAGGATAAATTAATGTGCGTTAGAAAGGTTTTGAGAGATAGGGAGTTGATGAGAGAGATGTGGGAGGTTGGGTGTAAGTTTCAATTAAGTAGTCAACAAGGGAGTTTCTGGTATATTTAAGTGAGCAGGGCACCAACATAGGTGTATATGGAAATGTTTTGTAAGATTGATTAGGGAGAAGGCGAGTTGGGAGTAGAGAAAGGTGTCGTTACGTGATAAAGGGAGATCGTGGATTGTGTTTTGTGCATCGGTAAAAAATGGATGGTAGTAAAATGGAGAAGGTAGTTAATGTTATCGATAATCGTAGTACAGGCATGAAAAATGCTTACGATTTCGCATTCGAAGATTGAAAGTAGAAGATTTAATCGAGAGCGATGGATGTGAAAGAGGCGATTGGAAGAGTCTTTGAAGAGGGAGTAAGCAAAAAAGCATCGAGGGATTTGTTTGGAGATACATAGGGAGGTTGAGGAAGAGTTAGAGCGAAAGTGTGAAATCAGATTTAAACCAGTCACTCTCAACCTTTTTACCATAAAGCCCCCTTTAAGAGCAAACCTTTCTCTCCACGCCCCTTGCATCTACACATTTAATTCCCTTCTAAATTTTCAAGAAAAATAAAAAATATTCTTAATATATATTCCTTTATTTACCCCTAATATAAATTCATTATTCATTTTATTAATTTTTTTATTAACAAATAAATATAAATATGATTGCAATTGAGTAATGATGGTATTTATGCATATGTTTCATAAAATTCTTAATATTTGTAACGTTTCAGAAATTTTTTAATTTTATTAAGAAGTAACGCCTCATCTTAGATGTTACTCGCTCTCCTCAGGGGGCGCACCCTTTCTCCAACTCTCCCTTCTTGTTAAGAAGCACTAATTTACACAAAAGTGAAAAGTCCCTTCAAAGTATATATTGGAAATTATAAAAATACCATACCAGTATTATATAAATAGCTTCCTTTCCTATCTATAATACGATTTTTTGATACTATAGGTACTATATTTTAACTACACCAAGACAACTCGACCTAGACTCCCGAAATTTTCAACTATGCCAAATGTGTTTTTTTACTTAAAAAAGACTTCTATTATATTTATAAAATTTCTATTACATAGTATATAATTTATTTACTTCACATTTACCAAAAATTAATAGTAACTTAGATTTCTATTTAAAAATAAAAAAAATGTGAAAATATAAATAATTCTAAAAATAATGTAATTATTAGTAAAATAGAAATAAAATAATAAGAAAATGTAAATTGGACTAATTATCAAATTTAAAAATATTTCTATTTATTTTTAAAATTATTTTTTTGCCCCATTTTTATTTTCTTTCCTTTCGTTTTATAATGTCTAAATTTATTCATCTACTTATCCTTCTTTTTTTAATCAAAATCAGTAAGTTTCTTATGCGTATTATTTAAATTTGCAGAATAAATCTTTTAAGATAAATGCCAAATCTTTATTAAAAATTATCTTTATAAAAATCAATTAAATACATTTATTAATATTTTTAAGCCCACAAGTGATCTAAAAAGCGTCTGCTTTAAGTTATATTAAAACTTTTCTAAAAATAAAGAGAGGATTAATTTTCAAAAACATATGTCTTTTGTACCTTCGTATTTATATTTCTTTTCTTAAATCCTTTTGCATGATTGTATATTCATCTTTGTTTTATATCTATGTATGCTAGTTAATTGCTATGCTCTTGTTTATTTTTTTTGTTTCTCCCTATGTATTTGTTGTACGGGTGAATGGGGAGATAATAAATTCAGTTTGGAGACAGACATCTATTGCTATAGTTTTCCTTTATTGTACCATTAATGATTATATTCATAACAACAATATTATTGTTATTATCCTCAGGGTGATTAGTACATATAATTTAACTGACAAATAGTTTATTGAATAAGTAGCAAAACTTGTGTCTACAGTAACTTAAGAAATCAAAATAGTTTTTTAATTTCCTGTTCTTTTCATTGCAAATTTTTTTTATACTGATTACCCAATGATATCAAGGAATACACATAGCAATTGTATATGGGGAGTGGGTTAAAAATTTCATGTCTCCTGACTCATTTTTTTATAGCATGATTTGTAATTCAAACTTTTTTATGAAGCGCTAAAATTTGAAATTTTATCTTTTCAGACTAAAAATTTTACCCATGTTGGCCTATGTGGCTAATTTTTATAATTAATCATTTTAAAAGAAAAACCAGGATGTGTTCCTTTAAGTTGTGATATGTAATTTTAGACTTGAGCATTATGTTTCCCTTTTTCTATTACAAGTATATAAAAATGAGCGAATATAAATTCATCTACAACATTTTTTTGGGTTTCGCTTTATTTTTTAACCTAAAAATTTAAAAACCTATCACGCATTAGAAAAATAAACTCCTTTTTGGGAAAAATTCTTCCTTTTATGTACTAGAGCTCTGAGCGAACAAAACAAATTTGTCCAGACTTTCCTCATACCATACTTTGTAAACCCATCCCACCCGTGCAGGAATAAAAAATTTCCTACAGCTTGATTTTGTATTTCTGTAAATAACCATCAACCGACCGAAGTGTTAAAAATAGTCTCCCACACGCCCGTAACCTTCCTATATGTAACCTATAATCAACCCACTAACTAAGTGCTGTTTCACTATAATCAGTATATTATTTCCTTATTTAAAATATTGCACAAAATCTTGAAATCTTTCTACTCGTATGTTTGGGGGTTAAGAATACTATATTTTGTATTTTATTGAATTTTTTGCAGCAAATAAAAACTAGAAGCGCAATTTCTCAAAACTCCAGGGTTGCTCTTATATTGCTCAACAATAGAAAATCTTTTGTAAAATAAATCGCACCAAAAGGCTCATGTTATGTTTATCATCAAAACAGATATTCAATGGAAGTTGTAATTGAAAATATCGTTATGAACCAAATATAGGTAAATTCATTTATTAAAATCAAGATTGGAATATACTGTAAAATAAGTTTTTGACTTGTTTTATTCATAGTTCAAACCCTCAGTGAGATTATGAAAATTCACAATTATACACTCGGACATTTTCCAAAATATATAGGTAATTCACGCCATCCTCGCGACACTTCAAAATCTTTGCTGATACCAATGCTGGTTTTTTTACCTAATGTAAACGTTAAATCTTGTTAAAAGAACTAAAAATAATAATGTATGATTCATTAAATCAACTGATTAAGATTTTATTTAAAAAAATATAAGAATTTTATTATTGTTTTAAATGGAAATAAAAGAATAATAATATATCCAATTTTTAATACATAAAATTAGTTTTGGGAAGATTAATCACGCATCGTTAAAATCGCCATTTTTCAAGTTTCCGCATCTAAATCGTACCATGAAAATGTCCAACCCTTTGCGATTATTTTATTCCGATTCTTCGAAAAGGATCGGTGCTCTAAAAGATTCAATAAACATGATCAGTTGGCATTTAAAATCTAAAGCGCTTACTTTAAATTTTGCATAGCGTTACATAGTTATCTACCTTCACACATTTTAGAAATAAAATAACTAAATACCTTACAGTTTCCACTTTAATTGAAATATTTTCTTGCTATCTATGCATCTATAAAAAATAACTCACGAGCTATACTTAACAAAGAGAACAGTTTAAAATACATTGAGGCTTAAAAAGATGGGTTAAGAAAAATATTGCAAGTAGAGTAGGGTTTTCTTCAAAGACAAGCACTTGATTTCATAGGTATAAATGTTAGATCTTAAAAACAGCTTTCGCTTGCTGCTTGAATGATTCAACTATGCAAAATCATTTATATCTTTAAATTTCAAAACGGTCTCATGACATTTCATCACACGACACTTCATCACGCGACACTTCATCACACGACATTTCATCATAACGACACTTCATCACACGACATTTCATCACACGACATTTAATCATAGCGACACTTCACCACACGACACTTCATCACATAATCAGAGAAGCTTTTTATCATTTCAATTTCCTATATGTTGTAAAACATTAAAACATCAGCATAGATAAATAGTCCAGATATAAGTATTAGAGCATTATATTATCTGGAGAATTTTACCTAGGTATGATAAGCTTTTTCATGGGCATGTTGTTGATAATCTTCTAATTATATATGAGATACTTTAACAGCTAAACAGGAAGTGAAAAGTGTACAACTTGAAGTATATATGATACATTTTTACAGGTTGTTGTATAGATAATCTTTTGAATATTTTCCCATTCTACTCACTAATACTTCCTTGTTAGTTTTTTCTTCTTGAGAATACCTTCAACTCTTTTACTTTTAACTTTTACTCCCTTCTATTTTTTTATGTCAAAATAAAAGTTTTTACCTTATTAACATTTAAAATGGATACAAATGATGTTGAATATTTTTGTAAGTTTGGAACAACTTCCAAGGGAAAGAAAACTCAATATTCAATAATTGCGAATATTATAAACATCGAAAAACAAAGATAATTCTATTCGTTGGCGATGCTCAGAATACCAAAAAGAAATGTAATGCGTTTATTACAACGTTGGGAGAACGTGTAATTTCCTCACCCAAATCTGAACATTCCCATTATTTGTACAGAGAAAAAATCTGCGCAAAATTAGCAGTGAACAAAATGAAAATTGCAATGAAAGAAGTTGGAGCAGCTCCAATGATTGTCTCTAGTGAATATTGTCAAGATATATCAACCTCATCCATGATGCGAATACCAAAGAAGCCAAGCCTAATTCGAACATTACAACGATCTAAAGGAAGATTTAACACATTACCACTTTTGCCAACTTCAACAAATTTTGAAATAACAGGTAAGTTTAGAGACAATTTATTGTATGATTCTGGCATTGACGATACCGAAAGAATTATTATATTTGGACATAATGAAGTTGTGTCTTGTTTGTCACGTGCCAGACTCTGGATTGCTGATGGTACTTTTAAAGTTGTACCATGTTTATTTTATCAGTTGTATACTCTTCATTTTCATTTTGGAGAAGGGCGTAATCCAGCAGGAATGTATGCTCTTCTGAAAAACAAAAGTAGAAATATTTATAGAAGAATGATTAACGCAATGAAGAATATTGTTCCTTGTGCCAATCCTGAACAAATTCTTCTAGATTTTGAAATAGCTGCAATGACTGAATTTCAGTATGCTTTTCCGAACACAGAAATCAAAGGTTGTTTTTTCCATCTTTCGCAGAATGTTTATAAAAAAGCCATTCAGTTGGGAATGAAATCCGAAATGGAAAGTGATAATGAATTAAGCACACTGATTCTTTGTTTACCTGCACTTTCTTTAGTCCCGACAAACTTTGTTGAAAATGCATTTGACACTTTAGGAACATATGCCTGAAAATGATAAAGTTACTCAGCTTCTGACATACTTTGAAAACACCTACATAAGAAGAGGATACAGAAGAAATGGAGCAGCAAGGAATCACTTTTTTCCTATTTCAAAGTGGAATCATTTTGAAAATTGTGTGGAAGGTGTGGCTCGAACTACAAATGCTGTAGAGGGATCGCATTACTCTTTGCAATATTTATTCCAATGCAGCAGCCACCCAACAATTTGGTATTTCCTAAACGGTATTTACAAAGATATTGCTTTTCAACGTTTGAATTTAACTCAAGGAATAACAGGGCACCTCTACCGACTAATAAAAAATATCTTTCTATTAAGGAGAAGATTAAAAGCATAGCTAGTCTGTTCGCACAGACTGATATCATGACATACCTTAGAGCTATTCAGTATTCTGCGTGTAAGTAGTTTGTTTTTATAAGTATGGCAATTTTTATTGTTTTTAAATTATTTCTTATACAAATAAATCAAATTATAGTACTTTCATTTTCTAATTTTTTTCCAAACGATATATATATAAGTTTTCAGACGCATTACGCCCTCAATTTATCGCAAACCCATACACTACCGTAAAATTATATAGAAAGGATTTGTTCTTTGGGAATCCCTCGATTTAATGCTCGTATATGACATCGACAAATAGTTTTAATAAAGCAAGCAAGCTCCATTTAATTGAAATATTTTTCTTTGAAATATATATTTTTCTTTGAAGAATTTGTAAATATTATATTTTTGACAAAATATGAACGATATTATACACAAATTAAGGAACAGTTGTAAGGCATACTTTGTATTATAGTGATCTTTTTCAAACCTAACTTGACATAACGTAGTAATTATAAATAAAAATAGATGTTATTGAATGAAGATTTAAATTTTGATTTTTGAGTTAAATATTTACCCTATATTTTTAGTCTACAGTATTTATATTAATAAAATGAGCATAACTTCAATGGGTTAGTTATAATAATATATCTTAATACCCTGTATCAGAGTACGACAGGGAGGTTAAATTTTTTGTGGCAGGGATCATAAGACCAACGATGTTGTGGTAAATGTAGGCGAATAATTATTTTATATTTGGTTGTGATGATATGTCGTGTGATGAAGTGTCGTGTGATTAAGTGTCGGTATGATGAAATGTCGCGTGATGAAGTGTCGTTATGATAAAGTGTCGTGTGATGAAGTGTCGTGTGATGAAATGTCGTGTGATGAAATGTCGTGTGATGAAATGTCTTGCACGTTCAAAACCTCAAAAATTTGTAGGACTTGTCTCTGATAAACAGATACTTTTGAATGAATACTAAATGTGCTAAGTCTTATTTTTCAAAGTGGAAAATAATTTCCTTATATCGAGAATAATAATAATTGTAATTTGTAACCTGCCTTTTTTGAGAATCCCAATCCTAACAAAATTTTGGCATCGTCGCATCACTAGTTAAAATTAAATGCAAGTAAATTAAAGTCGACAAACTTTTTAAAATTTAGGTTTTTTGGAGAATTAAATTAATATATTTTTAAAATTTAAGCTTTTTCAATGAATTTTATAACAATCATTCGATACTCATTCATTATTCGTTTTAACTTTAAAGCGGATACCTTTATTCACATCATCATCCAGAATATAATTTGAGGCAAAATATTCCTTTAACGTTGACTTGAGTAATTGACGCTGCTAGAACAACGTTATTCATATTCTTTAAGCAATTATTTTCCTCATCATCATCACCAAAGTGCAGTATCCATTTGGACGTGGGCAACCATGGAGCGTCAGAGTTGTCGATCTTTCTCAAGTTTATCATGGTTATTCTTGGAGATATTATGTGGTGAGGTCTCCAGTTCTCTTCCACGCCGTAATTGTAAGCTACGGACCTAGTCTTTGTCTAATTTGGCTAACTGCACGGCAGCAGTAACTAGTCTTATTTGAAGGCGGCCTTACTCGCCTTGTCACGACATTGTCCTGAACATGGAGCATTTTAACTTGTAGAAAGGAGTCACCCAACCTACTACTCGGTCTCGTTATATCGTCGCTGTTTGTTCGGGACTGCTTATTCATCAAGCTAAGCTTGCTTATATCGCAGCTAACCACCATATCTGATGGCCGTTCCACTATCCACAACTTACGACGGATCCGCTCGCTATCTGTTCCAGCTCAGCCGAGATATTCTTCTCATAGCACGATTTAAAACTTATTGATCAACTTACACCAAAAGTTTTAACAAGTTTAATTTCTTTTTTTTCATGTGACATTTGACATTATGATCTCTTTCCAAAGCTAGATTTGGTGTAGGATAAAATTTAAATTACGTAAAGGATGTAAAAAAACGCAATGGTAAAATATACATTGCAAAAAGTTTTGGGGAGAATCTAAATATAAATTATTGATATTGATAACCAAATGAATCAAATATATCTTTTTGATATGTCAATTCAGAAGATCGATAATTCAATATCATATTCAAAGCGTACCTTATTTCGAAAATTATCGTGCGTTTTTTGCGAACCTTATTTTTAACTATAAAACTAAACCGACTGATCACTGTCTCAGAGGCAGATTTCATGGTTTTTGTTTTTGAATATATTTATTTACCTTGTTTTTGAAGTGTAAAGGGTGCGATTTCGTAACCATTTTTAACACATTATGAAGGAAAAATTAATTCAGACACATTTTGAATGGTTGATTAGTACCGATCTATAGCTTTTTTTCTGTGAATTTTATTCATGCTTTGACGTTTTAATAAACTAGGATAATGAGGGGTAAAATAGGTGCATGGTTAAAATATGCCTATCAGAAATAGAGACCAGTAGTAAGGGAAACCCATTATTTATTGTAATTACGCTTTCACGACGAACGCGATGCCAATGTCGAATAAAAATTTTCTGTTTAACCCGTTAACTCCCAATGTCGACTTTACAAAAATAAAATCGTCTGCGTTTATCAAAGCTCTTTAATACAAATCTTCTGCTTTACATTCGATATCGTCTGATTATTCTGGTCGTTAACCGGTTAATGTTATATAATAGCTCGTTGAAAAGGATTTACTTTTCAAAAACCGAGTGCTTAAAGCGCTAATAAAGATTTTAGTTTTGTAAAATACATTATCATGAAAAATTAATGCCTAATATTTAAGGAATTGTGTTCAAGTGCCAAAGGTTAAAATGAGCATAATGTTGTATTTTTACTGCTATATGAATATTACTAGTACTATTAAGATTATGTTATTTTATTTTTCCTTTCAGGCGGTATTTTATTTTAATGGCCATAATTGTCTGCTTTACGTGAATTTTTATGTTGTATTGTGTTAATTACTAGTTTTGACAAAGTAATGAAGTTTTTATATTTTTTTTCTTATTCATCCTACTGAGTAAACTAAATTAAACTTGTTTTCACATTATTTATTGTTCATGATAAGGCCTAGCTGATTTACATTTTTTCTACAAACAACCGAAAATTTTTTACCAGTCATGTCTTTATCATCTTAGGAGAAAGTAAAGAGGTAAAGAAAGTGTCTAAAAGAAAATAGAAAATATGAAGACTACAAGCAGAAAAACCGACAAAGGAAGCAAGAAACACTCCATAAAACTAAAAATAGAACGATTCAACAAGAACAAGATTAGGACGCATATTCTGCACAAAGTGTGGGTAAAGCTTTAAAGCGTGCTAAAAGAGTCTGCCTACGAGTCTTTTCATTGGCAGTCGAGTTATGAGCACGGAAGTCGAGGAGATAGTGGACGCTTTTTTTGCAAAGATCACGGATCTTGGCAGAGATTGAATAGGAAAATGTTATAGTTATAAAAACAATTGGTGGAAAAGGCATGTACCAAAGAGATTTCTACTGATGTCGCTCTGAGAATGCCATGGTCTTTATCTATTGAGTTAATCCCATAAACTAGTTTCACTGTCTAAATTTTCTTCCTTAAGACCAACTTTTGTAAGCCTGTTAGGAGTTCCCACACATAGTATGCGTTTGCAATCATAAAAATGTCAAGCTTCTTTGGCAAGTTATGAAAACTACAACAAAGTGCGAAAACATTAGCCCAGAATTTCGTAAATTTATTCCATCAATAACGATTAAGGTAATAAATCGTGGTTACAGTCCTGTAATGGCTGTTTATCTATATGTAACTCCCAAGCATGAAAAATAAGACTATCATATGGCATCAGTGAGTTAAACAATGTAACACTATTAGAATGTTGTGATATCCTTCGCCAACAAGTTTCCATTTATCCATCCATACCTTTGTAAAGCGATTACAATGTGCAAATCATCGAATGAAATAGCTGTTGTCAAAATTCATTTAACAAAACCCTACAACACATCAAAATGAAATATAAAGCGGGCACTGGAATCACAACCAAGTTAAAGTCTTCACCTGTTGTGTTCATACTGGAGATGAAATGTAATCTTATGCAATTGGAAGCATTGAACTTAACCATGGAAAATATGATGTTGCAAAATATTTAGACTTTATAATATCTTCTTTAAATATTAAATTAGCAGGTCTGCATCAAATCAATTTTTATATGAAGCTTCAAGCCAGTTCAAACAAAAATATTTTTCTGAAAGAGCACTTATTACAAAGATGATTATGGGGTCATACTCGAATTTTTTGCGATCTCATCTGGAAAAAGTGCCGTAGATGGCAGAGGTGGTCTCATTAAGAGCTTGGTCCATTGATAAAACTTGGGTGCTTCTTGAATGATGCCAAATTTGCAAAATTTGCAAATGAAGCAGTGAAAGGAGGTAACGTGATCTACATTTCGTCTGAAGATATTAAAAAAGGTAAAAACAAAGCTGGATAGTCGATGTATGAATGTTAGCACATTCCCTAATAGACACATCACTAACCATGTAGCCCCTACAGGACTCCATACTATAAATTATGCGCCATATACATTTTCAGAAAACATAAAAGAGTTTATTTTAGTATAAGTTTTTTCATCTTATAACAATTTTATTTGATTTATTTTTCTTGATATATTGTGTTTTCTATTAAAAATTTTCAGGCACCTTAATTATTTTAATCCCAAAATGAATACCATGCTTTTATTTGAGATGTAATTCCGTAATCAGATCCAGTATCAACATATAACTATTTATTAAAGTCAAAGACTAATGTTTAATACTATATTAAATTAATCGTTGAATTGTATATATTGTTTTTTAAAATCTGTAATACAATTCGCAGACTTTTTTAAGAAATGTTAATGGGTAAAAATGAGAGGGTCTTTATTTGTAATTCCGCACCCATACACATTTTATTATATATTAGATAAGTAAGGGAGGTCTTTCAAATAAATTTTATCAGAAGTAATTTGTGGATAGAAATATGAAATTTGAAAATCTTCATCCAGGTATAAGTGATACAAGTAATTTAAACAGCAAATTATACAAAATATGTAATTCCTAACCCTAACCTAGAACAATTAAAAGAGTGTATCCTGCACTTTATTAAGCACTTCTTTTGATAAACTCTCTGCCTATTTATTTGTTCATTAATCACCCTTACTTTTCATTTCTTCTCTTAGCTTTTTTACCTTCACTATGTAAAGTATCTGTCTTCTTGACAAACCTTTCCTTTATTTATACAATGCTAACCTTGAAGATGAGGCTTCTTATGCATCTATTTATATTTCAAAATTATTCAAGGAAGAGGTTTTGTACTTTAGATCTCTAACATTTATGAGCATTCATATAATTTCTCTATTCCTAATGCAACAGTTCAATTTTTTCTAGCGAAAAAAACTTGTCTTATCAAAATTTTTTGTTTTTAGCACCGTGTTAACTTATTTTAGTGAGGAAACTTTTTCCGATCTATGTTTTTCCATTTTTTAGCCATTTTCAATAATAACTGTGTCTTAGTCTTATTTCCAATTTTAATATCAAGGAAAAATATCTTAAAATTTAATCAATTCTATGTATCATATTGAAGAAAAATAATAAAATAGCTTCAATTCAAACATAGGAATATACCCTAAATATAATTTACAAAATTTTATATTTTTACTCAATGCTCCCTACCAAATAAGCTATAGCGGGCCCCTACTTTATAAAAGCAAACGTTTATGTATGTTTATATTTCGTGCAGTATAGTCGTCTTTAAGCAATAAATAAATAAACGTACTAAAGTCTTATATGTGATATACGAAAATCTGAATAAACAATATGGAATTTATATTTTTCATTACATAGAAAAGCACTTACAGGTATGCTGCTTATTGTACACATGTTTCCTAAAAAAAGACTTCTATCTTTTAGTTGCAAAATGTTTCAAAATAGTTTGCTGATCAATAAATTCAATAACTTAATTTTGTATAATTAAAATTTTATATTTCAGTGAAATATCCGTCCTTCAAATGTCCATTTCGCTAAATGTCCGTTGTCTAAATGTCCATTCGACCAAATGTCCTAATACGAAACATATCATACTTATACAATATACATATATAATATAAGCATACATGCATGATGTGTGTAACTTCAGTTTAATCTTTTATATCTCAAACATATATATCTTTTAGCATTAACAAACAAAAAATCAAATTTTTTGAAATCAAGGCTGTTTTTATACTCATTTTTTCACCCTGATTACATCTCTATTATTCTAAAAATGATACCATATAAGATTCTTTGAAAATATGAAGCATTCAGTTGTGTTGTTTCAGACATATTTGAACGAATAGTTGAAATATAATTTCTACAGCAGAAAAAGCTCTTTCGCTTTCAACACTTGATGGTTTTATTAACCACAATGTAAAAATCAAGAGTTTCTATCTTCTAGATGTATCTTCAAAAAGGTCAAGTTCAAGTGATCATATTCAAATGATCATCTATCATGAAAAATTAATTTTTATAAGTTATCCATATTTCTTCTGATGTACATTTCTCACTTGTGGTGGTTTATCGATTGCTTAAGAACATCCTAATTGTTCATTATTTTATTCCTTTTTTTATTATCTATTTTAACCGTTTCGTGACCAGATACATAAACAATTTTACCGTCGCCTGCTTTTTCAAGTAGTTTTGTATATGAATCTTCTGCTTTTTAATAAATATCGTCTGCTTTTTCTGGTCACGAAAGGGTTAAAATTAGTTTTCCACCTTTTTAAGCAAATTTTCATCTGTATGTTAGTACCCAGTTTATTAACTTCATTAGGGTATGCAAACTTTAAAACAAAACAAATCCTACAATTTAAAATTAATTTTATCACTATTGACAAATTGTTTCAGAAATAAAAGGCATTAAAAATGAAATGTTTTGAAATAACCGTTCGTTATTTTCGGTTTTAATGAAGATTGTCAAAACCGGTTAAAACCAGGTTTTTATAAACGGTTTCAACACTAATCCTAATTTACGAAGAAATCCCCCAAATTGGCATCTTTCCATATGCACTTAAAAGCGAAGTTTTAAAGCTGTGGCCCTAAACAATAGGAATAAAAAGAACCTAGTATTCTCATACTCAGTACATCTGAAGAAACATTAAGACATCTTTCTTATTTAGAAACCTTTAACCTTCGCTCTACGGAAACTATGCATTTTTACACCCAAGTTTTTCAAACGGATTTTGCGTAAAAAGTGTCAATAGAAATCACTCTAGAAAGTTAAACGTACATTTCTTTTCTATAGTATTCTTTCAAAAGAAATAAAAAATAGCTAATTAATTCTAAAAACAAAACGATGATAAAAGAAAAACACTTTTTCAATTATTTTTTCATAGAGATGGCGTTAATTGAATTTTTACTCTTTAAAATAAAAAGATAATAATTTATTTAGTGAAACTTATTTGCAGTTAGGACATAAAATAGATGAATGTACTTTGCATAAAAAAGCATTACACTTTTCACATCGCCTTGTGGTTTTATTTTTTTTTGAAGTGCAAAAGGGACAAGATGCTCTTTTTTTACGCCTCAATGCACAAATGTCGAGATAGTTACAAAACGCAGCCAGGGTCCATTTTCTGGTTGGTTTGTATGCATGATATGTTTTTTGCCATTCTGTTCGCAACATCGACGCCTCCTTTGTATTCATTGTAAGCCAGCAGACTTTCGGGCTTGGAAGAGATATTGCTGATCTGCACATTTTTGTGTTGAGAAGAAAGTACGTAAACCACTTTAAAATTTCTGCAAGCGTGTCTTTTTGCAACATAGGCACTGGTAGAAACGTAATTTGAATAAATTATGCGGCTTTCACATTCATTTAAATTCAGTTCTTTGAGGTACGGGGCTCGGAAAATAAAAGGTAAAAATCTTTTATTTTACATAATTGTCCCACAAAGGGACAAACTTTTACTATGAGAGATCATGCGTTGTGAAAAACCTGTCTGTGTATAGACCACATCCTGGCGAAACATTGCTTTAAATTTTAAAGATCGGTTACGTAAGATTTTTTTGGGGACATGTCGATTGTTTGGATACGCAGGGTTCTACTGTATTTTCAACTATGTGAAGTATTTCTCTGTTATTTCAGTGTTTGCCTTTTGAACGTTTCTTATATTAGTAGTATTGGTATTTCTCTTGATAATCCCTGAGTTTTACATTGCACTCACATTTCCGAGAACCAAAATTGTTGGCGAAATTCCATACAATACTTCTTTTTATACAATGACTCAAATAAAACATTTTAAAGCACATACTGAAATAAACAAAATCAATACGAAGAAGAGGAATAATAATCTGTTGCAAAAGGCGAGGCTTATATACTCGCGAAACCAGTTAAGGTGTGTGCTTGCGGTGTGCTGATTAAAGGATGTGTTGTTGCTAAGAGGCGTACTTTCCAAAGGTCACGACAATCATCATTAATTGTTGCTGGACATCTTGCACGCTTCTTTCTTTTTCGTAGGTTTTAGCTTTTGGGTCGATAGTGAGATATTCAGCCCTTCTTATTCTTGTTCCCCTGCGTTGTAAGGGTTCTTCTAACACGTCAGTGTTTTTCGTGTGTTTTGGTGATTCAGGATATCCAAACTGACTGGAGTCAGGTATGTCCAAACTCTGAGGCGGCACTATTGCTCGGGTGATGTCTTCTTCCTCCAGTCCTTTGTTCTTTGGAGGGTAGGGGATAGGAATCTTCCTTGCAATTGGATCAATCGGTCTCAAGTGTTGTCTGTCTTCTACTGCTGTCTACGATGATAAAATATTTTCTGTGAGGTAGAGTTTTGATTATGATCCCTGTGCTGCACCATTTTAGAGGTTTATTGCCATGTTGATTTTCTATCTGCACCGCTTGGCCTGTCGACAATGGCTTTAGATCTTTCCTTTTCTTTGTTGTTACTATTTGTCTTTTTGCTAGTGCCAACTCCCGTAACTTGCTTATCTTTTTCCATTCTGGGAGTAGTGTGTATGCGCTTGAAGGTAAATGATCTCTTAAGGTGTGGTGGCCTTGGTTGGTGTATTCCTGTGAGTAAGCAATGCCTTTGTTGCTCTCATCGTATTGAGCCTTCCCGTCACAGCATCGATGTTTCCTTGAAGAATGCGTTTTGCGGTCTTTACACCAGCTTCTGCTCTTTCGTTGCTTTGTGGGTAGTGTGTCGAAGAGATTCTTTTCTGTATGTCCCAGTCTTTAAGCATGTCGTTGTAAGTGTTTGAGCTGAATGGTGGTCCTCCGTCACTTGAGATT
The DNA here is from genome assembly GCA_030549495.1 of Nectonema munidae. Taxonomy (NCBI): domain Eukaryota; kingdom Metazoa; phylum Nematomorpha; class Nectonematoida; family Nectonematidae; genus Nectonema; species Nectonema munidae. The sequence continues at coordinate 332,004 of JAUIRK010000942.1, read as the reverse complement.
TCAACTGGGACTCCGCAGGTTAAGAAACAGTCTTTATTGTCATGTCTTTCAATTTAGCTATTTCGAGCCATCCAGAGTATCTGTCAACGTATACGAGATAGTTGTGTCCTGACACCATGCATATGTCAGTTGCCACCTTTTCGAAAGGAAAATTTGGCTGGATTGAGGCTATAGGTTGTTGTTGTGGTAGAGATGGAGCGTTTTCGTTACAAATTTTGCATTGTGCTCGTTTTTCTCGGATCATTGTGTTTAGTCCAGGCCAAAAAAACCGTTGTCTGGCGTTGTTTGCCATCCCTGTTACACCTTGATGAGCCATGTGCAAGTCTTCCAGAACTTCCCTTCGCAGGCTTTTGGGGATAAGCATTTTGCCTTCCACCATCGGACTGTTCCCATCCATGTAAAGTTTGTCCTTCATTTTGCAGAAAATGGAAGTTCGGGAACTTCTTCCTTTCTCTTTGGAAAGCCGTCCTCTACAAGCTTCTTTAATCCAAGACATTCCTGATCGTTGTTTGCCTCTGAGTTAATCTTCAGTGTCGTCGTTTTCCTTTCCAGTGCGTTGGTGGAGAAAGTGTTCGACTGTTGTAAACTTGGCTCCTTGGTTGCGTATCTGGATAAAGCGTCGGCACCAGCTTGTTCTTTGCCTTTTATGTACCTGATTTCAAATTTGTATTCCATTGACCGCTCCTTAAACCTTTTCAGGCGGGGATTCTTGATAGTTTCTAGTGATCTGTCGTTGAAAATCTTGGTTAATGGTTGGTTATCGCTCCCTACAATGAGGTTTGGGCAACCTAAAATAAACATTCTACAAGATTCTAAGCCGTAAATTAGACTTACGGCTTCGCCCTCTATGGGTGCGTATCTTTCTTCTGCCTGTGAACAGCACATTGAACCCGCGTACGCTACCTGCCAGTGCCCAGGCCCACATTCAAGACTTACTTTTTGGCTCCTGCAGTCGCAATGCTTTTGTAGAAGAATGTAGCCTATGGCTGTTTTTGACCAGTACACCAAAAGAAATGTTGGCCTTTCTATGTCGAAGCTTCTCACTCCTTTTTCGATATTCGGAAGTATTTTATCTTTGGCTTTGATGAACAAGTTTTCTAATTTCTCATCCCAATTGAATTGTGTGTCTTTCCTTAACAGATTCCTAAAAGGTTCCATGACTTTTGCTTGAGCAAACGAGTAAGCCGTCTCATTTACGAGACCAAATCATGATCTTACATCGGTTATGTTTCTTGGCACTGGAAAGTTCTTTATTGAGTTAATTATACGTTCTGGAGGTTTGTAGCCTTGATTTGTGATTTCGAAGCCAGTGAATTCGGCGATCTCTTCTGCGCGAATGTACGTTCCTCCTCTCTATGTGATTTGATATTTATAGTTGAAAAACAACATTTCAAAATATCAACTCCTATGCATTTTTAGTTACTATAAACAATTAAATGTCCAATTTACCACACATCTTTATCACTGCAGTAATTTCTTTATATATATCTATCATAAATTAATGAATAAAGTCTGTAGGAAGCCTTGTAGTGAGAAATACTATTTGTTTCTGTTGTCAACCGTACCAAGCCTGGGAGAGTATGTGTATTTAGACTTTTAGAATTGTGGAAAATATGTATTATTATCTTTGGAATGTATAGCCATGATTATCTCCATAATATAAATTTAATTCTCCCTTAGGAGCATGCTTAAAGTGCTTTATATGCGAATCTAAAGAAGACAAAGAATGCTTGAATCCTTCTGAAAACAGCTCCTACTTGATGGACTGCAGCCAAGATCCAGATCTTTTGTCTGTTCCTCCCCGAGTCAACGTACCTGCCACGCATTGCCAAACCTTATACTTGACTTTCAAGTACCGAAGTATGTATTTTATTCAGAAAAGTATAATAGGCACCCATTTTCGTTTTTCTATGAGTTTATCTTTTTTTTTATATCGTTTCCTGCTGTCAGGAATTAAAAATTATCCTTTAAACAAACTTTAAGAATCAGTCCTTCTTATTTTGTGTAGAAGTATTGAGGATAAAGCAAATGCTTAAAACTAACCTACTCAAAGAACAAGTCTCCTCTTTCTATATAAAAATAAATTACTTGAAAGCTTTTGTTTTTAAATTAATTTAATACAACTTTTACTAATTTTTATATTACAATTTAATTTTACAATCATCAAAATGTAAATTATTTAGACAGTTTCCCTTATTTTTTTAGATTTTTTCCTCTGGTTAATTTCGCTAATTTCCTAGTTCCCCTCGCTAATTTTTTTAATTTTAAAATATTATAAAAGTTTAAAATCAAATAAATTTCATTTTTGTGGTGAATTAGTTATATAACGTTTATTTTGTTTAATGTTTTAAATGATGGAAACAAGTAATAAACGAAATCAATTCAATTATTTTAGCATATTAGCAAATTTATTTTTGTTCAATATATTTGGTTAATTAAAATTAACCTTTTTGAAAAATGAATTTTTCCTCTCTTAACCCATTTCATCTCAGAAAAATCAAGCGACATTATATGAAAGTACCTTGACACTTTGAAGACCAGTGTTAAAGGAAATTGTCTTCATTAAGTACATAAAAAAGAAATCGCACAATTAATCTTCAAAATTATGTTCCTCAAACGATTAAAAAAAGAAATCAGTATAAAAAATAGGGTCCTAAAATTAGACTTGTTAAAAATTATAATATCTTGCTCAAACAACTCTTGAATATTTTTTGCAAGATCTTGATGGTTCTCTATTTTTAGTGCATCTATATAGCATCTTTTTCTTTTTGTCTTTTCTACAGTTTCATCCTCGTGTCTATTTTTTCCTCTATACAACATATCTTCATTGATTCCTTAATGTTCTGAGATATTCCAACTAAAAATGAAGATCTTTTTATCAAAGATTTTTTTAGAGTTATGCCTAGTTCTTTTAAAGAACTGCAGTTTTGATTCCAATTTGACAATTGGCTAACAAAAAACATAGGAATTTATATCTGCTAAATTTAAAACATTCATGAAGTATGCGAAAGGCCATCTTTTTGTTTTTCTTTGAATAGTTTATCTATGACAAAAAATAAAATACCTTAGATGCTGAGTACATGGAAAAATTATGCTCAAGATGTTTTTAATAAAGAAAATGAGATCGAGAACCTAGAAATAGCTAGAATTGTTGAAGGACCATTAGAAGCAGCTACAACTGTTTAAGAAGTATTTGTGCTTTTTTATCAATTAAAATCAAAGAAGTTGGTAGGGTACAGTGAATGCTCGTTAGAAATATTAAAAGTATTTAAAGATGAAGTAATCGAGGTTCTAAAAGTTCTAATTCAAAACATTTCTAATGGGGGCCAGAGTCATGGAATAAAAGTCTAATCATACGATTGTATAAAGGCAAAGGCCAACTTATTTTATAAAAGTTGAAATTAGTAAAGAAAAAGTAGTAATAAAAGATATAGAACTAGAAAAGGTTAATCAATTTTGTTACTTGGGAGAGGTTATAGATCAGATAGGTAGTGTTAATAACTTAGTAGAACACAGAATAAAACTAGCTTGGAAGACATTTAAATCTTTAAGTAGTGTTCTATGTGATAAAACTTTTTCTTTAAGCATAAAGGGTTATCTTTATAAAAGTTGTATTAGATCTAGTCTAGTATACAGTAGTCAAAGTTGGGCTTTAAAAGAAGTTGAGAAAAATAGGCTTAACACAACTGAGATGAGAATGTTAAGAATTATTGGTAAATATAATTGAAAAGCCAAGTTAAGCAATGAAAAAATGTGGTTGGTGGTTGGGACATGTAAACAGAAGACCAGCTAAAGAGTTAATTAATATAGCGTAAAAAGAGGAAACTATAAGTAAATTTAAGGGTAGACCAAAATTTTGTAGAAGTGAGAAAAACACTTTTATTTTTTGGGAAGATAGGAAACTTATGTTTAAGAATTATCAAAACCAAGTAGTAATGATCTTACAGTTCCTTTTTTGTAAACTTCAAATTTGAGAGAAATATTTGGCCTATTTTTGCGTAGAGTGCCATGAATAGTTAATATATTGATATTGAAAGTTTTTGTAAGTTATTTTTTTACATTTAGTTTTTAATATAGCACTATATATTATTGAAAAAATAAAGAAAGCATGTTATTTGACAAATAGAAGTGTTTATCCCATTTACGGCCAATGTTCCTATTTTGGAACATAAGTAATTTCATATTCGTCTGCTTTTTTCAATGATTTTGAATATAAATCGTCTGCGTTTTTTTTAGATATCGTCTGCTTTGCTTGGCCTTAAATGGGTTATTAAAAAGTTTACAATCTTATCAAAATTTGTTTATAAGAGAAAGGAAATGATATAAATGTCACTGTTTTTAATTTGTTTTTCCTTCCTAAAACCGAGTAGAATTTCCAATTTAATCCGCAATCAGGCTACGTTATTTTTTGTTGACCTTGAATTTACAATGATGTACTTTCGATCATCGATTTTCATAAGAGTATCGTCGTTTCTGTGTGTGTGGTGTACACTTGTATTATTAATGATAACGGTTGTTTTTAAGCATTTCGCGTCACCTTCTTTTAATATATATTATTGAATAGATAGATCTTTTGGCATTTAGGGCGCGCATCTTGATGAGGGTCCACCTCCACTCCATTTGCCAATAACATTGTCCTGATATATGGCATATATACTTTTTATGAATATAGATTAAAAAAATATTTTTGATTAAAAAACTCCATATACTTAAAACAAATTTTTATATAATAAATATTACAAAAAAATGAATAAATTAGCAAGAAATTCTAGATTAAAAAATTTTTTCATCTCATTCGTGTTTTCTTTTATAGTTTGCTATTTTTTCAAAGCAAATGTTGCTTATTTTATCGTCAAAATTTATGATGTTTTATTACGGTAGCTATTTTGATTCATATTGAAAATATGTAGCCCTGAGTCCTTTAAGAAATTCACTCTGCGGAGCCATAGAAAAAGGTTATTTCTTGAAAAGCTCCTCTATGCTTATTTTGAGAAATAACTCGTTGCCTTCTTTTCAGAAGATGAAAATTGGGTCAGTGAATACCGCTTGAAGAGGTCCTGTGGCTTCCTGAAAGATGACTTCTACGAGGTGGATAAATGTGAGCAGACGTACAGTTTGAGTGGAGATATCAAGCGCAAGCTCTGTGTTTGTGAAAAGGATGCATGTAATTCCGCATTTAAATCGCACCCTTTCCTGCTTACGCTCTCAGCTTTCTCCGTCATATCCTCCATCTTTTATTACCTACTCTTTTGAAGTTATCATTTGTACCCTCTTCATCTCTTAGTCAATTTTTATGCTTTTTTTCCTGTCAAATTCTGCATATATTATATTTTAGTCAAATCGTGGATACTTTTAAAGATTGCATTTTTTTCTATTTTATTACTTTTTGTTTTTGTCATGAAAAAGAAGCTTTGAATATCTGTAAAATACATCTAAATTACTTCGTGCTCCCTTTTGTCTGTTAATTTCTCATTAAAAGTAGTTGTATTTTAATGTTAATCGAGAAACAAACTCAACAAATCTTTATTTTGAATGAATAAAAGTGTGAAAATGAGTATCGATCCTTTTATTTTGAATGTTCATATTTCATCTTAAAGAAGGAAAAGTTTTTTGTATTTTTAATTTTTAGTTTTCCTAATTTTTTTACATATAAACAGTATAAAATATAAGTGCTAAAACTTCGATTTCCCTCCTTTAATCCATCACTACTTTTAGGAATTCAAAGAAATTTTTACTTCATGAAAAACATTCTCCAAACTATCGAAATATGCAGCATGTGTAGGAATATAAAGAGTGGATAGAGAAAATAGCTTTTATTTAACACAACAGAATAATTTTACAGTCGCACTGTGAGCAAACATGTTTGCCAATAAATTTTGACTCAGCTCACTAACTGTTCCTCGGGTACTTTTTTATATATTTTTTTCGGGGGGTGGGGAGCCTGTTATATTTCTTTTTAATGGTTCCTTTCTTTATTTTCTATCGCATTGATAAGTATATACAGTCAGGCCTCAATAAACCGGACGATTCCGTTCCTTCGTTATTTTTTCCAAGTTGAGGGATTAATTGGGGAAGATAAATAATAATATTAAACAGTATAATATTAAATTTATATCAGTTTTACCTTTTGTAAAGTGATTTTTACGATCAATATTTTTTGAAATTTTTTTCTTCAGGTACTAAGGGGTTGAGGCTTTGCTTCTGAAATTGTTAATTTAATCCAAGGAAAACTTTTACAACCGGTTTTATTTCGACCTCACTGTGAAGTTGTTAAAGACTATCTCAGAAGTTAAGGCGAGAAATAAAAACAATTGACATGTTGAGTGCTGAAAGAAGCTTTCAAGATTACCTTCTTTTATTGAAGGAAAACTAAAAGAGCTTGAATTAGGATATCTCCCAATGCATTCCAAACATCATAAAAATATCAATAATTACTATTTGAAATATAATTATATTTATGGTTTGTTATTCTCACCAAATCTTATTAAAATATCTATAAAAAACAAGTTCCAAATTGTATATGGACAATGTATAATATTTCTTTCACAAGTTAAAAATAGCTTTCAACAATTTCTTTATCATAAGCCAAACATATGCTTTATTTAGCAGCCTTCAACATGCGTTGTCTCTGATAAAATTCATAACAATTTCTGTTAATCTTTTACACTTAGCTTTTGAGTTTGGAAGAAATTTTTATAAAATAATAAATTTATTGTTTAAACAAATAGATGAACAATAAAATTGAATTCATTTGTTCCAAAAAATACATAGACTCAAAAAGGTAGGAGATGCAAGAATGAAGTTAGTATAACATAATTTGTGTGTCAAAAAAGAAATTCAAAAGAAACACGACATTTATTAAAAAAATTTTGTCTTGAGATGGAAAATTTAAGAGTCACAAGATAGACGAAAAATTATACGAGAATTATCATTTTATTTGCTATAATATAAAGTTGATTTTTAGGCTTTTTATCTAATTTTAAAATCGCTCTGAATAGTGAATTTCCGTATTTATATGACTAGCATTTCATCCGAATTATGGAGGTCTGCCTGTATATTAATATATTTTACACAATGCAAGTTAATAATAATTTACGTATTGTTGATCATTTACACTGAAATACCCTAATTGAGAGCCTCGCTTCACGAAAATTTATCGTTAGGAACGGTTTCATGGATATAAATTAGGTTCGTAAAGCGGTGTTCACCTACATAAGTACACATTTTCAGAATTTAAAAACGGGCCCTTTGAACAAAAAATGTTTTTTTTTTTAAAAACTATACCCTACATGTCTCTACGGTGAGAGCAGTACATAGTTTTGAGGCAAAAATAAAATATATCTTGCAACTTTTTTGTTATAATTTTGGTCGGAAATGATGCAAAATTAATTTACAAGATCCAGGAAGCCATTTTACATACTTTCGTGTTTCTTCACGCGTAAAACAAACATCCTACGATCATTTTGAAAAAATTACAATATTTTAAGCTTAATCCAATTTTTCCAAAAAGTGAAATATCAGAATAATTAGTTTTTCACAAATGAATTCATTAACGATTTTTATTTCTTAAATTCTGGTAGTTTTTAACCTATCGAGAATTTTTTAAAGCTGAATATCATATTTTAAAATTTTATTGGATAAATTTATATCCAAATTGACGCCTAATACATTTCGTTTGACCGCAATTCGTATACTACTGCCATTACTATCAATAAATGCTCATATTCTGTTCAAATAAAATTGATCCAGGATTCTTTTTGGTTTCACTATAAAAGCTTTTAATATGTCAAAATTCATAGCGATCAATATTTGTACTATGACATCTAAACCAATCGATCACTGATCCTTTTAAGCCGATTCGATTTTCTAATAAATACAAAATTAAGTGTATGAAATGCTGAAGTTAGATCAATAGGAAGAAAATTATAATACTACATTTTACAGTAATTTTTGCATACTAACATGACTGTTCCCATAACTTCTCTTGTATTACCTTTTCAGTTAAGCTGTTACCTGCCAAATCAAATCTAGTAAAAGTATGTATTTAGATTTCTGCTTAAAACAATATGGGTATATCATGTATCGAATTTTTTTAATCAAACCTACTGAAAACAGTTTTTTAGTATATCTGAAAGAGCGCCAGCTTTCACATCTACAGATAATAACATGAAATCAATATTTATTACAAAAAAGTTTGATTTAAAGCTGACTTTCAAGTTTATCAAAATTCTTTGAATCTTTATAAGCCTTCTATGCATAGTTTTAGTGATAGATATTTTTAGTTGATCGATATATTTCATGGTAAACGAGTAGATGCGAGTATTGAAATGTGTGCATTTCTCAAAAATGAGGTCAGTTTGCAAATCTGAGAAGTGGTCTTTTTCATTATAATCACTAAGGAATTAACTGGAAAAATTTTATAAAAAAAAAATTCAAAGCTAAAAAGAGTTACCAAAGATCGATATCGGTCATGGTGAAAAAGAAAAAGGAAATAACGATTACATTTTTAGTATTACTTTATTGCTCTAACCCAAGAAGTAAAGATGACATGCTATGAAAAGCAATTTAATCATGCGCAACCTTCCCAATTTTGAATACTCTCTTGATTACTCGTTAGTTCATTCATATTTTAGTATCACGTTTCTCTTTATGTATGTAGTTTGACTTCAATTTGGGTAAAACTTTACTTTCTTTATAAGATTTAAAGTTAATAATATTAAAAAAATTATAGCGCAAAAATATGTTGAAAGAATTTCATTTTTATCAAAGAAGATATTTGGTGTTTTCCTTTTTTTAAACCCCAATTTTCCATGACAAATGGTTGGTGCTCAAATCTCCAGAAATATGCTGAAGAATGCCCTAAAAGACAATATGGGCTTGGTCAAGTTTAATTCTTCTTTAACCTATTCTCCAACATTATAAAGGTATCATAGTGCTCCACCACCACATTCATTCAAGCTTAAGAAGGAAGGGAGAAGAGAGAGCTCGATGAATATAACGACGCATCTCTGTCAAAAAATGGAAAAGGCTGCACGCATACTAATGAGGTTTTTGTAGGCTGCGTTCTCTTCATATAACATGCTCCTCAGTCTAGCGTTGTTTTTGCTAGATAACAAATCGCATCATTTCCATGAGATGAATGCTTTTTCGAAAAGCGTATAGAGATAAGCAGTAGCGCGTGTTCATGCGAGAGATCCTGCCTCAAAACTTCTTCGCCATTCAAAGTAGAAGTTTTTTTTTTCTGAAACCACTTTACCATTTTTAGTTTTAAATTACCCCACTACAGTTTAAGCAAAATTTCCATCACGTGTATTAGAATCAGAGTTAATGAGTTCTAGTTTTCAAAGAGAATGGAACCGGAATTGAAACTATATAATAAATATAAATATTGTGTAAAACTAATATGCTCTTTATCTTTGAGGCCCGGTTCTTTCAATTTTTGCCGCTGGCCATGCTGTCGTCCTCCATTTTTTCCTCCAACCGGTTCTTGTAGTATCTCAGTCTTTCTCTTAGCACATGACAATACCAACGTAGTTTACACATTTCGTTTATAGAATTAACTCTTTTCTTTTCACTTATAAGTAATTAATCGCATTATTTTTATTATTAATTTGTCCTTCAATTTTGCCACGGATTTTCTTATGTTTAATTTGTTTCTATAATAAACCGTCTACTGCTGCATCCATCTCCGTCTCTAATTCTTAAGCACCAAAAAGTCTTTAACCTTAGAATATGTCTTAATAATTCATCACAGTCATTTTCACATCGTTGTTTCTCCTCTTCGATGTGTGCCAGTTGATGTACACATTTTCACTTAATTGGGAGAGTTAAAGCGCTAATTAATGATTGTGCTTGTTTGCCCTCCTTAATGACAATCTCCTTTCCTGTCATTACAATTTTAGATGATACTTTTACTTTTATCTATTTTATAATTTTACTCTGTTGTTTTCTATCTATCATCCTCTTTCTAAACTAATTTAAGAAATGTTACACCTTTTCTGTATTTAATAAAATGTTGAATCTTGGTTTTATTAAATTCTTATAAGGGACAGTTGCTTATATACCTTAGATGAGTTAAAAATCAAATTAATAAAAAAGTCTCCTTTTTAATATACCTTAGTTTAGTTGAAATTCAAATTTTTGAAGAAAAAAAGTCACTTTTTATCTTCCCTTAATGTTGTTGGATAATTTTATTATTTTGGCTATTTATCATATTTGAAGATTTTAATTGCTGCATAAAAACTAGAGATGTAGGATGTGAATTTTTTTGTATCCGAGCATGTGGATATCAAACTTAACATCCTGGCGGAAGCGAATATCATAATTGCTATTCTAAGCAAACGCAACTTCTTAAAAATTTAGATAGAAGATGTCAATGTATGTGTGTTATCATAAAGACGTACTTATAAAAATTTTGGAAAAAAACTTTGCGGTATATAGAGAAAAGAAAAATGTTTCAAAATAGCAGATGTTGAAACTTAAATTATCCGCGAATAAGGATGTTAAGATGTAAAAAAAATTTTTTGGATAATCCGTTCCTGCAAACTATATATTGTAATTTTTTATACATCTCTAAAAAAACGAAATGAACTTTAGAAGTGTAATTCTAAGGTAAATAATTTATGACCTAAAAAAATCCTATTTTTTGACTTTATAATCAAAAAATTTTTGCCTCATTGCGCGAAATTTTTGACCAAAAGAAAAATTTTAAGTTATTTCAATTAAAAAGACTCGCTCCTTCGATTATATTAGATTAATAAATAAATTTAAAAATTTTGAATAAAATACCTATAGTGTTTAAAAGATAATATTTAATATTTTTTATTTTTGTTGACCTAAAAAACTTCTTTTTGAAATTTATGACCGAAAAATACAAAAAACAAGAAAAAATATATAAAACTATTTTAAAAATTGGTTTAAAGTGAATTATTGTTCTTTTAAAAAATGATTACTTTTTAACTTTATTGACTTTTAGTAAACAAGTTTAAGTAAAAAACTTCATCGATGAAAACCGAATAATTAATCTCTTGAACTTGATTAATTAATGAACATCTTGACTATTCATGTATCAATTAAGTTTTTTACTTAAACTTTTTGATGGCTTGTCACCACCACTTTGTTTATTTTTAATTCACTTTTGTTCGCCCTGAATAACGTGATTTTCACTTTATTGATAGTTTATTTCAATTTAAATTATGGTATCTAGTACGGTTTACAATAAAGTTTGGATGTGAATTTGTTAGGTAATTTGCCCTATTTCCTAGATTTTTAGTTATAATCAATGGAAGTCGTGTGAGTATTCTGATTGGGACTGTGGATCACTACTTGTATATGTGGAATTTATTAACAGACTACAGAGAGAATACCACAGACGATTCTAAGTATTGAAGGAAATCAAGCCATAACTTCATATCTTTGAAACCACTTTGCTGTTGATATTAATGTCGCCCCTGTGCAAATCGATCTTATTGACATCAGTTCTGATTCAGTATGGAAACAAGTTTTTAGAAGTTGGAATTTTACAATTATGTTGATTCTGTGAAATACCCAAACATGCTAGATTAACAACATTTTTTTCAAACTCAAAAATGAACAAGATATACCTGGGTTCCAGGCTTAATAATAACTCTTTGAAGTAATTCCTAGGAATGACATCAACCAGAACAAATTTCCGAATTGGTAAAAGAAAAGCTGAACCAGAAAATTAGCGATTAGTTTTGATAAATTTTAGGGCATTTTATATAAACAACATAAAATATAAACACCAATCAATCACACCCCCTCATTTTTTTACACAACTCTGTAATGAAACATTATGTTTTAAAAGCCATTAGCGTATTTGAGAAATAATGTACTCCTTTTACTTTTGAATCATTTTAATTTATAATATTTTGTTATAGAAAGAATCTCAGAAATTATCTTGTGGCCCTTTTAGACAAACACCCACATGAAATATGGCCCTCGACTCATTTAAGTTGGAGACCAGTGTTAGCTGACACCATGCAAACTTTTATTGCCATCCGGGTGTTTGCTGAAGAGCTGGCGAATGTAGACAGCACTTTGGAAATAGCCCCTGGATTGGCAATCATATGCAGTTAGTAGAGTGTTATACAAATACTGCATATTCGAGCAGTAACGAACGTAAGGAAGAGGTAACACTAACAGCACCAGTGACCATCATCACACATACAAGGAGAGGTCATGCTGCTGCTATAAGTTACTCAGAAAAGCACACTTCTCTCACCGAAAATCACTAGATAATCTGTGGGCTTCCATTGTAGTTTAAGACAAAAACGCAATTGTAGCAAAGCAGCCATTTACCTCAAGAAAGTGAATTTATGTACGTACCTACATATAACTATAATAATAGAATGATTAATTCCTTTTTATAAATCATCATTTTGACTTATATATATCAAGTATATCATATCACCTTTTATATAGTGTTCAGGAAAGTTAAATGCTATCTCGGTCAACTTTATGGCAAAAATTTTTGCTTTGATGTTCCATCAGCCTCGAAGATTGTTCTTTCTTTCAGGGACATAAAGTGACGCAACAACATGGGTTAGCTGTAATTATTAAAAAACGGATTTTAGCATTTTCTGCAGACCATTGAATTTTTTCCATATACCACTAGTTGCCGACGATCGCTTGCTGCATACTATTTCTAAAAAAATGTCTTTCATAACTTAGAATATACCTTGGGGGTTTTGTAGATATAAACAGTATTTCACATTATGTGACTTATCGTATGATCAAAGGTGCTTTCTTTCAAACCTGATGATACCGTGGCTGCCATCTTGGTAGTCTGCTACTACATTTATTTATCCTTGCTCCTGCGTATAAATTTAACCAGGCTTCCACGCCCTCACCTTATGAGAATTTTTAAGGAGAAAAGTTTTTTCTCAGATCCAAATTAATATGTTTTTTTGGACTGACTCGTAACGCTGGTAATCGGATAGATCGACAAGAACAACAAACCTCATGTTATGATCTCTTTCAAGCAACCAGTATCCTTAAAGAAAGTCTTTCTGCGTATACAGGTAGTCCTTGACTTACGACTGCGCTCGGTTATCAAAGATTGATCATAAGTCGATTTGGTCATTCCAAAAAAAATTTTAAACCCCTTCTACTATATTAGTTATTTTTTTTTTTTTGTTTTTAAATTTTTTAAATTTTTTATATTTTTTAAAATTTTTTAAAACTTTACTTTTTATTACAACGCTTGACAGATTTGATTAAACACCTCACACTGTACTACGGGTTAATATATGGAAAACATACAAAAACAAAATGCATTTATATACAAAAATATCATACATTCAAAAATACGAACATAAAACTAACGAAAATGAAAAGTTTATTGATTACTGGTGCTTGACTGCTGGAGCAGCGCTGGAAGGATTAGATGCTTCTTTCATAAATGTTGTGATCTTCGTCTGAACTGCGTGTTTCTTTTTCTCCTCATAAATTTCACGATAGCGAAACTCTCTTTCAATCCTAGCAGTAAGTTCCCTGGATTCATGACCTAGCAGCTCCTCAACATCTTCCACTTCACAGTCTAAGGAAAGATCGTTTAATCGGCCCACTATTTTATGCTGATTCACGTTTAGTTCTAGTTCACTGTCAAATTCAGCAAAATTATTCACTTGACGTTTAACACACTTTTTCCATATGCCATTCATACGTTTCTTCGTCACAGCCTCCGAGGCGGTAGCAAGATTCAAAGATGCACTGAAGAACATCTTATTGTTTCCAGAAGTCTCGCAGTGTTAATTTTGAGTCAGTATCTATAAAGTTGTTAGCTTGAGCGAATGTAGTTCAGAGATAATTTGCCTTAAATGCAGCAATCCTCAGTTTGGGGCAAACCTCAGGATTGAGATCAGATAAGTACGCTGGTCTAGTTTCATCCACATTAGAAATCTGTTCTTCTAGATGCCTCTCATCCATCATTATTTTATCCAGTCTGTCGATAAACTTAGGAGCACCTTCTTCATCTGCACTTGCTTCCTCTCCAGTCACTCATACATTGTGCAGTTGATACCTCTTTTTGAACCTTTGAAACTAGCCACGACAATTCTTGACTGTAGTCTTCTCCAGCATGTTCCTTCAAAGTCTGAAATAGACTTCTAGCATTCTTCTGCACCATAATTAGGCTTAGCGGTACCCGTTTTTGAATTTGATCTTCCATCCAAATTGGCAACATTTTTTCTGTTTCATGAATGAGTCCAGTTCGTTTCTTTGTAATCACTGTGGAGTGGATCTTATGGGTGCAGCACCCTTAAGAGCTTCACGAATCCTTGCTTTGTCTTTCAAGATTGTTGACACAGTAGAGTGTCGCAACTTGATATCACTTGCGATCATGTTAACTTTCTTTCCTCCTTCGTACTGTTTAATCAACATTAATTTTGTGTTCAGGTCAATCGTCTTCCTTTCCTTCTTAGTAAACAATTTACTCTTGGAAGACATATTGGAGTATTTTGAAGAAAATTCTAAAATGCAAGATAAACAGACATGAAGAAAGGATACTGTATATATATTGCATTAGTCAAGCAAGTAGTCGTATGTTGAGCGCTTACATTATGACAAAAAGGTTGCCCTTTTAAGAAGTAAATGTTTCTCATTTAAAATATTTTAAAAGTTTGCGTTATTAAAAAATTTTCGTTTTTTCAGTAATGAACGAAATAATGAATTTTTAATTAATTTCTGATTTAATAAAGACAATAATGTTAACTTTACAAATGAATGCAGTATTTATTGTTTATCCTCTCGAAATAGAAAATTAATTTTTAAGTGTTTTCAATGTAAAAAATTCCTTTCTACTAAAAGTAAATTGAGAGGAAATATAAATATAATTTTTAAGTCGTGTGGAAAGAGTTGATCTTATATTTTACGGATTGTAAAACTTATCCTTTTTAAATTTTTTCTTTTACAAAATTCACTTTTGAATGTGGCTTATTGAAATATGAAGATTTATTTAGTTCAAAACAAAAAATACGAAGTAAACTTATGTTTGATGAAAAAAAAATCCTTCATCCTCCCTATTGCAAGAATTTCTAATCTCAATATGCTGAAATAGTGAAGAAAAAATAAGAAAATGTGTAATAAATCATGTGTAGGGAGGAAGATAGATTCAAAAAAAAGCCATGAGGATCATATGGATGAAATTAACAAAAGCATTAAAAGCTATACTATGCAAATATAGAGACATAATTATGTATCATAAGTAAATAATTGTTCAAGGCAAGATCTTTAGGTAAGGCGTAGCACAAAGGCTTTGATTTTTGATGAATCTTTCAGTCAAGATCACAAACACTGAGATCTAAATGAAACAAGGCAAAAAACATTGGAAATGGAAAATATAGAAGATGTTTGGTATATATAATGAAAAAATATTTACATGTTAACTGATAACTCAACTTCTAAGAAATAGTTTGAAAAACTCGTCTTATGCATATTATCTTCGCTTCCTTAGTGCTTTAGTCTGCCTAGTGAAAAGTTAAGGTAACAAAAAGAGGGAAAAATTATACACATTTTTGGTGACAATAAATCCTAAAAAATTGTTCACTCACTAAAGACAGAAGTTGTAGACTGTTTATAGCTTTCACAACGAAGTGTGTCCATTTTTGCACTTTATTTACTCCTTTTAAATTTTATTAATGCAGCTCTTTAATCAAACTAGCAGTAACATTTTTAGTTTTCAGTTCTTTATTTTCACTAAAAACATCCTCTCACCATATATATATTTTGACACTCTAAAAGTAAAAAGAGATTTTGACTTTTTAAGAGTATTGATTTTATAATCGTGCTCATTGCATCTTTTTGTCACAACACAAAGTTTTCAAGGCGAAAAAGAATCTGACAAAATCTAATGAAAAATCGTTTCACTTCATCATTACTCCTTTCAAAGCATCTTCTATTTTACTTCCATAATGACAAGAAGATAATTAAAACTACTTTGCCGAACTTCTCTCCCTCATTATCTTTACTTCGCTGTCCTTATTCTAAGGAGGCAATTATGCTAGCTAGTGTTTGCAAGAGAGATTTTTCATATATCGTTTTAGTCCTCATTATCTCTCTCCTGGCGCGCATGTGACAAGAAAACCTCAAATGAGTTTTTTAAAAAGACATCATTCAAAAAGAAGTGTGAATTATATTAACTCTCTATTTCAGCAAACTTT
The DNA here is from genome assembly GCA_030549495.1 of Nectonema munidae. Lineage (NCBI taxonomy): Eukaryota > Metazoa > Nematomorpha > Nectonematoida > Nectonematidae > Nectonema > Nectonema munidae. The sequence goes on along the minus strand of JAUIRK010000942.1, from coordinate 315,823 downwards.
TGGCCACGACGTGTAAAAAGTGAAAATTAAATGAGCTGTGCTAGAAGTTTTCTTACAAAATAGGAATTAAATGTACTATTTACACCTCCTTTATGTTCTAATGGAGTAGTACCCAGAAAAGAACATTATGTGTTTATATACAGCGTTTCCCCAGCCAATCTGGAAAGCTTGGAAATCAGGAGCGGGCGAATTTCATATTTATCGCCTACATACATAATTTATCGAATACGCATTTCATCGAAAAACAAGTAAATCTTCTATTATTATATAAAAGAAAAGTTGAGATAGTTTTATAATTTTTAAAAACATAAATGAAAAGTTTATGTAAAATTTTTTACTTATTAAAATTAAAAACTAAGGAATTGTTTCCAAATAATCAATAATACTCTTATAGGAGTGATAAAAATTATTATCAACCATCTTTTTTATGAGAAATAGCGACATATCTTTCTCTCCCGTTGGCATGAATTACGCGCCAAATATTTTTCCATTTTTACATCGTTATAGTTTTGCTCTTTCATCAGGATGTCCAAAAATTTTCGCATATTAGGATGGGGTCCAGCTAACCTGAGTTTCAAATGCTCTATAGTCTATAGCAGGGGTCGGGAACCTATGGCTCGCGAGCCAGACATGGCTCTTTTGATGACTGAATCTGGCTCTCAGATAAATTAGGTGGCCTTCAGGATAAAGGGAGGTATTGCGATAATGCTTATCCTTCTTGCCAATTCTACACTCTCTTAATTTCGTCATCATTACGAACCACGACGACACAAATAAAGCTGATGATGATGCAGACTTTGCTTATTAATAAATAATTTCGATAAAACAATGTTGTTTAAAATAAATTCAGAGTCTTATTATACTATAAAATTGTTGGTCTTCTTTTTCCATTTAGTTGTAATCAGTATTTAAAAATAAATATGGCTCTCAGAGGATTAGATTTTAAAATATGTGTTTTTTGGGCTCTTTTAGTCAAAAGGGTTCCCGGCCCCTGGTCTATAGTATATGCCATCCTTCAAGTGTATTCTTTGTTTTTGGTAAAGAGTTGAAAACGTTTTTATAAACATTCTACTTCATGAGTTCGTATCTTGGCTGTCTACGGCGATTTCTTTTATCAATGCCATCTTCGAAATAATCTACAACATTTTATTATTCAAAATACATTAAAAAAACTTTGTTTTAAATTTGGGCCGGTAAAATGTATATTCGATAAATTCTTGTATGTCGGTAAATTGTTGTCGTTGAATTAGCCTATACCCTTGGAAATCAGACAAAAGTCGGGAATTTGGAAAATAGGCCATTTTTTCGATAAATCATGAAAAAGGCAGCGAATTTTGCATATGGTCTGGGAATTCTATGCAATAGACCGGAAAATTTATAGGATACTAGGACAAAACCTCGCTCGATAAATTTAAATTTTGTTCTAATCTAAACATAAATAAAATGGAATACTTTAGTGCCTCCTTCGTTTCTTCTACATTTGTTTTTGCATTTATAGAGTTCTAGTTAGCTAAACTGCATATTACTTATATGACACGGACTTGAGTTAATTCACCAAATACCGCGTATTAGCTGTTTTCCTCAATCCCCATCTCTCACACGATTTAATCAGCAGTGTTATAGCTGTTTAGAATGTGTAATGAAAATAGCAGGTTTTTTTATTAGTTAATAGTATTTATTAGTAGTTTTATATTAACTACTTACATTGTAATTAATTCAAATAACTCTTCTTGCGAAGCGTACCTTTAGAAATCACTCTACTTCCACCCGTTTCTCCGTAAATTTTTTTAAATAATCAATATTCCTACTGTAACTTTTTTCTTAGATTTTTATGAAGTGATGACCTTAAACTTTGTCCTTGGACTGTTTGTCCTCAGAGGATTTTGTTCCAATACCATTTATAGTATGTTTAGATACGGTAATAGATGCTATCCATAATTTTTCAAATTGCCTGATATGAATTAACATTATACTCTGCTCGTTATAATGCATGGTTAATCTTTTTTATTTGATTTTTTTACTCTTTGATTAACCCATTAAGTCCCAATGTTCCCATTTAGGAACATAAGTAATTCCATCTTCGTCTGCTTTTTTCAATGACTTTGAATATAAATCGTCTGCGTTTTTTTAAATATCGTCTGATTTCTATGGTACTTAATGGGTTAATAGAACTACCAAAACACATTGCCAGTTTAGTGAATTATTTGGTATTTGTCAGATCATTCCAAACTGGTAGTGCATGTGTTGAAGATGTCTTCTCAATCAATAGTGATATTATATTTAAAATTTTGCCCTTATGAATGCTGGACACAATTTATCCTATCAAGTGCTGGGACGGCGGTGTTTTAAAGAAAATGAAAAGCTTTTCTGCTTTCTTAGATTTAAAAGATATTTTACGTATATTTTTAGTGTGATATATTTCAAATATGATGAATCTAGTGGTGATGTACATTTTTTTTTATGAAAATCAATCAAACTTGCCAAAAAAAAAGATTTAAATATAACAGCTCATATGAAAGTTAAAATTTTTATTGAAATACCTACAAAAAGTACATATGTACCCATTTTCACGTATGCTGAATTAAGCGGTGATATTCATTTTTTTATTAAAATCAATCAAGCATGTCAAAAAATGATTTAAATTTAACAGCTCACGTCAAAAAGGGAAAACCCCATTTTGTAAAAATGACATTGAAATAATTTTTTTATTTAGTTTATTTGTTTATTATTAAGTTTATATTTTATATAAAAAGATATAATTAATTAATTAAGTTGTTTGTGGCGTTCGCACCCATCCTTTCGGATATCGTCGCTCGCCCGGAATGCTGAGTCCAGGTCTACCTGGACTTTCTATCCCACTAAACGCCTATCGGCCCTTGTTACTGCATAGCTATACCTTGTTATATATATTATTTTACAAGAATTTATGTTACAATATATAAATACAGCTGAGTGAACGATACTATCCTAACGCGAACGCTCCCAATTTGGGAAACAAACTTATTGTCTAGTGATAGCTTGTTTACTAACCACGTAGAATCGGGTCGCTATAGCACTACCTAACCGTAAAAACCTTAGAATTTTTCAGAGGAAGAAAACCAGGGTAAAAAACCGGCACGACGGAATGTATCTTGTTCCTAAATAAAAGAATATGATTATATGAAAGGATATAGATTTTAATTTCATTTTGACTCACAAAATGACTTGGGCGTTATCATCACCACTGAACCTCTCTTCTCTGACGATATTTCGAAAAGAGTTTGCAAAGCCTTCGCTACTTTTCACCAAGTGTGGAAATATTTTTCTTCGCTTGATACTGCGACTGCTCCAATTCTTTATAAAGCCTTGTTCAGACCCATTTTAGAGTGTCGTAATATTATTTCTTTTCCATATCATGCTTATGATGCTGGTAATATTGAAAGAGTTCAGGTAACTATTACTAAAAAGATTTCTGGATTAAAAGATTTAGGTTATGAAGAAAGGCTCAAGAAAGTGAACCTGCCTTCCTTACTTTATCGTTTCAAAAGGGGAGGCATGATTTCTGTTTTCAACATCCTTCATGAAAGCATGCATATTAGCTCAAAAATATTACCCGAATATTCAAAGAGAATCCAAAGATTTCACTCCTATAAATTTTTGAAATTTCATTGTAAAAGGTCTTATTTAAGAAGGTTTTTCTCTCAAAGAAATATCAATGATTGGAACTCACTTCCAGATTACATTGTGAATGACGTTACTTTAAATACTTTTAAGAATAGATTAGATATTTATTGGAATTTATAACAAATGCACTAATAAAGAAAATATAATGTGCCTAAAATGTAATAATGGCAAATGCAAAGGACTATTACTCCATCTTGAATGAATAGTGAAGAAGCACCCTTTCTGATTAACACGTTAACGACCAGAATAATCAGACGATATCTAGTATAAAGCAGAACATTTGTATTAAAAAGCATTAATAAACGCGCACGATTCACATTTTTGAAAAGTTGACATATGTCGACTGTGGTCGATAACCGGTTAATTGCTCAAAATATTTATTAAATACTAATTATTTTATTAATATTAATTCAATTAATGAAATTTATTCTGATTCGTTTAAAATTTATAATAGCCAATGCTTTTTCTAAATTGTAAATCTTTTACTATCATGCATACTTTTTTTAATATAATTACCCACAATTACCTCTTTTATATGTATCTTTCAATATATTTTTTAATCTCTTATAAATTCTTTCTTTCTTTATTCTGATTCTATATACTATGAAAATTTGTCCTACACTCATTTTCATCATTTTAATATTCTTAGCCTGAAATTACGATCAATTTTTTCAAAATTCTCTGAACTCGAAGTCTTTGTAAATAATTTCAATAAGGTCGTTAACTAAACTTCTCGTCTTTCATATTTTATTCATAACTCAGTAAAATTCAATGTGATCAATAATTCCCAAATTACCCAATATTTCATTTTCTTATAAGTAATGTTTATTTCATTAAACCATACTTTTTTGACACTATAAGTAATTTTAAAAGTGACCAAAAAATTTCTTAAAATGATATATCTGATGAAATTTACAAAGTTAATATAGTCAGCTTGAATATACAATCATTAAGTAGCAAGTTTGACGAATTACAAATTTTCATTTATCAATTGAATATCCTTTAACCTGAACCCTTATCTTTAATATGTCTCCAAGAGACTTGGTGCTGTTATCCTATTAGAGACTTTTCAATAGGAGGGTATATATGTATAGATTCGCCGAAACAAGCCTCACTTCGTACAGGACTGGTGTTTTATGTTAGAAAAGGAATTAAATTGCGATTCCTGAGCGAACAGTTTCATGAAAATTCTTTGAGTATCAATAAATTCTTTTAGAATTTCCAAATTATAAAAATATAATTGTACATAACAGGTAAAGACTTCCCTCGTATAATACCAAATAATATAGATTTTTTCCAAAAAAATTTTGATAGTTTACGTCTCAATAGAAATAGAAATTTCACCAATGTTTACTGTGGTAATTTCAATTTTGATCTCTTTAAGCTTAACAATTCTGATATTCAAAAATTCTACAATATTATCATTTCTAATCTTTTAATGCCTGCGATTTCTTTGCCAACCCGACTGGCTACGGATACACTCATTGATCATTTTTTCATTAGTAACGATATTGTATTATACAAAGGCTTTAACTTCATGACGCATTTCTCAGACCACTTGCTATTTTTTTATCATTCAATGTTTGCAATAAGAACTCTGAAAGAGAATCAGCAATGAGCAGTCAATCTGAGCGCGTATGAAAAATTTGATATCAATGAATTCGCTTAATTAGCGGCACAAACAAACTGATCTATTCACTCTCACGATAATGGTTTTGATAGTAATATTTTTTTCAAACGTTTGATTCTCACAGTTTCCGATCTTATTAATAAGTCAGCAATTTGAAAAATCGTTACATATCTATCAGAAATAACAAAATACAAAACTCGAGTTCTCAAAGAAAGGTACTATTCAAACACCTTTGCAAATTGTAACTCAACACAGAAATCCTGGTTCACAATAAACAAGATCTTATATGGTGAAAAGATAACAGGATATGCATTCAACGAGGATCAATATCTATCAATGATCATACTATCGCAAATAAATTCAATAATTTGGTTACCACCAAAAAACTAGACCTTTTCTCTATGGAGAAAGTTTCTTATTCTTTCAGTTTTCAAACTTGCACGAAGGAAAAACTTATTTCATATTATCGAGCTTATGGGGTATAACCTTACCAAAGAAATTTATGGTATTTCAATGAATCATATAAAACTTTTTAATCTTTATATATCAGAATACTTCTTCTTTGCAAACAATAAATGTCTCCAGTACAATATCTTTCCAGATATACAAAAAGTACATAAGGTCCTTCCTATAATTAAAAAAACCGTAAAAATAAAAGTAATATTATAGATCGGTTTCGATTATACCAATCTTTTCAAAAATCTTTGAAAATTTTTTACACACCTCTGTTTTTACACTCATTAGTAAGTTTCATTTCGGTTTGTCTGAATTAAATCCCTATATTTATGGCACAAGGACAACTATTTTTCGATGAATAGAAAAAATATCTAAGTGTATGATGATTTCTTCGAAATCTAACTTGAAATATAATTTTTTGAAATCAATGTGCATAGAAGTAGTTGAACGAGTTAAAATTTTAGTTTTAATTTGAAGTCCAACAAGCACGTGAATCAATTATAATCTTATCAATTGGTACCCCTTTGGAAAAGATAAAATTAAAGTCTTACAGAAATGTGCTCTAAGAAATGGGTATTGTTTGAGAAACAGAGAACATACTAATAAAATTTTTCCTGGAAATAGTTTACTGAAACTGAAAGATATATTCAATCTCAAAATTGCTGTGTTTACTTTCAATAGGTCATGGATCTTTTCAAAAAAATTGATCAATTACAAAGAATCATTTCATTATGAAACAAGAAATTCGAATAACCCTATCAGAATTAATTTACTAGGCAAAAAAAACTTTTTTTGTTACAGAAGAAATGAGCACTGAATTCTACTAATTTCTACCTCGTGATTCCAGATCCAAAACTAAAATTGATTCATCACGTCACATTTTGAGTAACAACGTGTTATTCAAATATTCTATTTTAATATTTTTTCATGTTTTAATTTCACGTTTTGCTTTAAATTAATTAAATGTTTATTCTACAGACGATTTTGAATAAAATATATATTTTTATGTTGTAAGAAGAAAAGTATATGTTAATTTTTATTAGATATATTTTTCAGGCATATGTTGCTTTTTGTTTATTTCTCTTCATCCTTTTAAAAGAATTCTTACCGTCTCTTTGTAGAAACCAACAGTAATCTCACCTCATAATTGCATTAAATTTACTTTAATATCTCTTATCCATAGCAGCAATTTCTTGAAGGAAACGATCACCATGCTTGTCACTTACAGCACCAAGATTTTCAGGAAAAATGCATTTTTGAAGATATTCTTCAACCCATTGCTTTAACACTTCAACATTTTTATTATAAATTCTTCATAATCAGTGGCTTTATAGTTTCCAAGAAAATTCTTTATAACATCTACAAAAGCATTCCATAGATTCAATTCATTTTATGCGGAAAGGAACAGACTACCTTTTAGCAAACTTTAAATTTCTCAGTCATTGATTTGTTAAATTTGCTTTTTAAATACTGAAAACCACGTCCTTAATGATCAAGTCCTTTTACAAAATTTTTAATCAAACCCAGTTTTATATGAAGAGCTTGAAGAAGAATTTTATCAAATTCAACAAGTGGTGGATAACATACATATAGCTTGTGTTTTCGAACAACAAATTTCTTTCTTGGAGGCCATTTTATTTTTTCCTAATGACTATGATCTTCTCTAATATTCCACAGATACAAAAACATCTAGTTGTAATCGAAGTAACAAAAAATAGCTTTAATATCTGCACTAATACTCCATCTATGATTGTTGTAATTTAAAATATTCAAAATCATTTTCATGTTTTCATAAGTTTCATCAAGACGGGTAGCATGTACTAACTAAAGGTATTGAAGGTTTAATATTTCCATTATGCAATAAAATTCCTTTGAGACTAGCTTTGTTAGAATCTATGAAAAGTCTTCCTAAGAGAAGGATCAAACCAATAACAGCAGCTTTCTTTTTGGGAATAAACTTTGAGAATTCTATCGAAAGTAGGAAATTTTTGTGTTTGTGCGAAGTAAGTTCCATTGTTTCAATCTTGACCACAGTAGTTCTGATTTTTCTTTTGTTAAACTTAAATTACGTACTAAGTCATTAAATTCCGATTGTGAAAGCAGATGTGATGCTCCTACTTCAGATAAATAAACTTCATCACGCTCACTTTCTGTGTTCTCATCTGATACTTCGGAATCGGTAGGACTTTTTACCCAAATACACACAAATATGTTCTTTATTTACAAATAAGAACTTGAAATTAAAAATAATATTAAATAAATGCTTAAAATAAAAAGATACACAGATATTTAAGTTTGAACGGGAGCTGGTAATAGAGTATTGTTATATATTTTTATGTCACCCAATTTCTTGCCAGGCCTGAAATATTAGTAATTATTAAATTAAAAAATTATTTTGTGTTTAATTTTTTATAATTCAATATCAAATTTATAATTTTATATTAGATTTATCCTGAGAATAATTCTTCTATGTATATTTAACTTATTCTTTTAATATTTAAATTTATTTTCATCTGTTTGGGTGTATTTGGGTAAAAAGTCTCACCCCTTCGGAATAACTATTTTTGTTTAGAAGAACGGGTGGTTGATGCATACTATCATGAGATTCAGGTAAAATTGCTGATTCGCAAATTGGATGCACAATTTTTATTTGTTCTTTTTTAAAAAGCCAGATGGTTTTTAGGTTCTCCCCAAATCATCGGGGTGTGAAAAGGCATTGCATTTCTTTTGCCTTGCATTCGTGCAAATAACGAACCAAAATAATGTTTATAAGCAGTTTTAATATTTGAAGTAAAATTTCTTCGCTGTGTTTTAAGAGTGTACTTTCCACATACATAACAAAAACTAGCTGGATGATTTAAACAACACGTCCATATAGAATATCAAAACAATGGAGAAGATTTTTTACCGAAATACAGCCAATCAGATCAAAACAAATTTAAATATTCATAGAAAATTTATTGGAAAAATAGTTTAAAACAAATATATATGTACTTTATCAGGGGTGGATCTAGAAATTGGCATTAGGGGGGACGGGGTGGATTTTACTTAACTAGAACTCAAATGTGAAGCACATAAATTTAAGCTATATCAAAAATTTTAAGCTATTTATATCTTATTTTGTGTGATAGTTTAATAAAAAGAGAAAATGGTCTTTTTATCATAAAACTTAGGGTATCATAATAATATAACCAAAAATTATAAGTTTATTATAAGAAAGTAAATAGATTAAGAACTAAGAAGATTAGGAGCCTCATCGGTCTAGAACACTTTTTAGCCTACATATAAATAATGGTGTCAAATATCCAATCGAATAATTTTGTGAACAAAAAGAAGAATGAGAGCATTAAAACGATCCTCAAAAAAAATTGGATAATATAAAAGTAATAAGCGTCACAATTAACTACGATTGAAACATAAAAAACTTTTTAGGGCTTCTCACTTTAGAGAAAGATTGAATCTAAAAAATGAGTTGCAGAAATCATTATAATATTTGAGTTCTACGAAAAGAATTAAATCAAGAAAAATTGGCAATGCAATTTTAGGGAGAGAGAGCGTATGTCGGTTACGCCCCCCTTAAAATCCGCCTAATAAAAAATAACTAGATTTTATATTTGTAAAGTAAAAATAAATTTAATTTAAATGAGTGTACTGAGATATAAAAATACTCAATTGCCAGATCTCTTACATACTTAAATATCTGTGTGATTTATTTCAAGTGTTTATCTAAAATCTTGTTAATTTCAGGCTTTTATTTGTAAATAAAGAATATATTTGGTTAAAAAGTCGTACTGTGGATATTCTTAAATTTTAGAAAGATATTTTTACAGCTTATGGAGATGATAATAGAAAAAATATAAACTCTATATTATGTATTGTTTTCTAAAAGGGCAGTATTATACATAGTGAGAGTGTAACATTACTACTGAATAAGGAGTTTAAAACCACGATCTATTTTTTTGCATTATTCTGTTTTATACATGTAATATTTAAAATTACATAGCATTTACTTTTTAGAAAAGTAAATATTTTAACTTTGTATCAAATATTGATATGCAAAAAAACTGATAATAAAAAGGAATTTTTTATATTCTAGATTTTTTCTGCTATTATTATTCCATTTTAAAATGTCCGGTCAACCAAAAAAACTTATAGGCGTTATAGGAGATGAAGTATTATTTAATTTTTTGTTTATATTCAATAAGTATAAATTATTGCCATATATATTGTTTCTATGACGTTAGCCTTTGATGAACACTGACTAATAACATGTTTAGCTGCATTCTTAATTGAGAAAGAATAACTTTTCATTCAAAGTTATTTCCCTTTCTTAGTAATGTTTACTTTATTCTATGCATTTTAAGATGGGAGCAACGCCCCTTCCTCTCCTCCCAGTGCCCGCGCTAAGTAAAAATTTTTTGAACTATCAGATTAATCTGCTTCTAAGGCGAAAAGAAAAATATAATGTATTTGTCAAGCCATATCTAATCAGATTAAATTTTCATGAAAGAAATTATTATCAATGCTAGATGTTTGTCATATTTTTTTAGGGGAGCTTGAAAATTAGCTGGAGGGGGGGGGCTCCAAAATTATTAGGTAGCCCGGGCTCTGTGTTAGGAATGACATGAACAAGTCTATCCGCGTTCAATCCTACAGGTATGATATATTTATATACATAGTATCTTGGCGAATCTCCGTTTGCATATATAATGCTTGTGCCCCAAAATTTAATAGGTAGTGCGGGCTCTATCGCCTCCATGTGATTTCAAGAGGGATTAGAAAGCCTTCGCTCTACAAATAATTTTTTATTTTATATCTCTTATATTATTGAAATACTTGTTTGACTTGTGAGTAGACTTCTCATATTATTTTCTTTGTTTTACGATTTAGTTTCATACACAAATTCTTTTAAATAAATTTTTAAAATTAAATGCCCCTCCAATAATAGGATGTGCGCTTCAGGGCCGCATATTCTTAAAATTATTGAGGGGCGGATTTCAAGCGTCTTCCAAAAAGGACGACAAATTTGGTAGTCACTTTCCATTGTCTTTTGATGTGCCTGAGAGAAGTTACTCCTTTCAGTCTGATCTCCTCCTTTTTGAAGAGGGTCTTTGAGTAGGCGAAATTCTAAATGAACCTTGTTTCTTTTTCCTTCTTGGGAATGACAATTACTAGTCCGCAGATCTAGGGAGATATGCATTCTTCCACTATACTTTCTTTGAACAGTTCAGGAATTACTATAGTGATGATGAATTCTGCTTGACTTTTAGCTGTTTTGAAAAAAGAGGATACTTTGCCAAATCGTTCCTTGGATATCAGGATAGGAACATACCCATTATTGAGGATTTTCTTCGCCTTTTTATTTATTAAATCCTTTGGAGGACACCACTTCGTGCTTTTGGCTTTGAAAGTCCTTTCTCCCCAATTTATGTTGCCTTCTTTAGTGTTGAAGAGTTTGAATTCTTTTGCAGCGCAATAGCCAGCCGGGGAGTTGGTCAATTCTTCTGGGTCTGGTTCGAAGTCTTCCGAAATGATGAACGAGAAGATCTCTCTCCATTTGCTTCTAACCTCTTTTTATTTAGGAGGTATTTGAGCGTAAGGACCAGCCTTTTGCCAAGATGCGGGATATCATCGCTATACTTGATTATGTCTAGGAATTCTTTTGCATCGTCTTCTTCATTAACATTATCTTCTACTTCTTCTGTGACATCATCCAAGTTCGTGTTGAGAAGGTCCTCAAGGATATTTGATAGTGCATCATTGGATGCAATTACTAACGTATCTTTAGGGTGATTTTCAACAGTTCTGAGAACATCTTTAACGGATAGGAAGTTTTCATTAGGTCCAAATAAGAAATCTTTGACAATATCAAGTGTAGGTGAAACATCTTTAGCATTTAGATGATCGGGACTTTCTGTGGTTTGCACGTCTTTGCAGAAACTCTTTAGCAGAGGAGAAAGATTAATGGCTAATACCTCATCAAGCAGGCTTGTTTTTCTGCTGATACGAGGATGCACTTCAGACTTACTTGGAGATGACGGGGATCCATTGCTAGAGTTCTGTTCGAGAGCATCAAGTGTTTCGTTCATTTGCTGGTTAGAAAACAATTCCCCATCCGAAGCGTACGAAGGAGGAGAGGAGGGATCGTTCGGTAAGATGGATCTCCAGCTAGAATCCTAAGACTTTCTTGAAATTTCTTACTTTTTCTGAGGCGGGCGTTTGCCGTTCGTTGGGCCTTTCAGCTGTGCCCTGTGGGCATTTTGGACCAAAAGAACAGTGGGTCTGGAGGTGGGATGTTCAGGTGTGAAAATGCTGATACGTTCATCTGTCGAGTAGCCGCTTCCCAGTTGCTTTGAGTCGCCAAACAGGCAGTAGTGGCTAAAGCATTAAGCTTTCTGACATCTTGTAATTCGAAGATAGGTAGGTGCGTACTTGGAACAAATGTTCAACAGCGACAAAATGATATTGTCTTTGGCATTTCTGTTTGATGCAGGTAAGGACGCTTCTATTCTGCTTTGCGCTAGGTGAGGATTTTCATCGGCAGGAGACGTATGTCCCAAGATGTCCTCTTTGACTTCAATTGGAAGAACCTTAGGCTTTGTGCTCGGTTTGCACCCCCTTTAGTTGGGTCTTCTTCTTCAACTCTTTGATTTCCTCACTGATGTTAGACAAAGCTGCTGAGACTTAGTGCATCATGAGGCGGTTCTCGCCAACCTGGTGTTCCAGCCAATTCTTCTGTTTTGGAGGTTGTGGTTTCTCAAAGAGATACTTGCGAAGACTTGTATGAAAATACTCCAAACTTCAGATATAGCAGCCAAATCACTTTTCTTCCCTTCCTCTCTATTACGAATCAAATCTTAGTGCTCTTAGAAAAAATTTAAGTCTTATTACACCATGTACCGCCCTATAAAAGGAACGACTATCTTTAGGTGACCATAACTCTAGTAAATCACTCATGTTGTCTCTGTCACTTCTAGTTCTAATTAAAAGACCAAAACAAGCAAGAATTTCATCATATGTAATGTTTTTCATATAATTAGGATACATTGTGTTCTTTCTAGCAGACATGAACTTATATCGTTAGCTTTACGATTAGTAAACTTCATAATAGTTCTAATAATTATTTCAGAATAAAAAATATGGAACGAATCTTTTTCATTTACCAAATTTGTTAACATTTTTGATTCACAATTGAGAATATTTCTTGCTTGTCATCTCTTCTCAAAAGGTATGCTAGAATATTTTATTTTGCCAAAAGTAGAAATTGATGAAAAGTCTTCGCTATCTTCATCATCATCATCCTCAGAATCTTCGAAAAAACGCCTATATCACCTTCATCTTCAACTTCAGTGTCGTCAGCGAAGAGATCATTTTCAAAAAAAATCCCCATTTTCTCATCACTCTCTTCTTCACTTTCATCAGTATAAATTTCATACGAAACAATTTTTTTGAAGGACTCGCTAACATACATCAACTAAACTTGAATAAGCCTTCACTTCTAAAATAAAAATCTACGCAACTTTGAAATAAGTCAATTGCACATGGAAATGCTGATTGTCAATGAGTTTGTTAGAAAAATATGAAAAAATTATACATTCAAAAATTTATTCAAGCTGAAAAGTTTATTCCAACTTATTCTTGGCGATTACTTACTGAATTCATTTTTCCCCACATACAACTATAAAACCTTGAAGAGTACCACTACCAGAAACAAGACTGTTTCAGACACTCGCAAAATTTAACATAATTTTTTCATTATTACTTTTCAATTTGTTCAAAACAGATGAATATGGAGGCAAGAACAACGCATCAATTTTTTTACAACGTAGAAATATTTGGAATATGCTTTTCATTTTGAATAAATTTTTGCATCTAAAATTTTTTCTATATTTTTCTAATAAACATGCTGGCAATCAAAATTTTTATTTATGCAATCAATTATACTAATCACTTCGTAAGCGTGTCTTTTTCCTTAATTTGATATTTTGTTGGTAGGCTGTTATGAAGTTGGAGCGAATGAAGACTAATTACATTTTACCTTTTTAGGATACATGCGTTGGATTTTTGTTAGGGGGTATTGGTGAAGTTGACAAAAACAGAAAGCCCAATTTTCTAGTTGTCGATAAAAGTATTGCATTTCATTCTCCTTTATTCTTTGCCTACACCTTATGCCCAAGATGCGGGTCCCTGGCCTTTGAAGGATTGCCAGAAACGTCTGAGCTAAAGTAGCAAAAACTTGAGAATTATAAAACTACATTCCTATTTCTCGCTAAGAAAAAAAGTAATTACATCTAATTAGAAAAATTTTAAGGATATGTTTATGATACTAAAAAATGTAGCAATCGAATAGTTTTAGTACTAAAATAGCAACTTAAGGATAATGGCAAAAATCAAAATTTAGTGGCACAGAATTTGCAAAAGGTGGCAGACTTAGCGAAAAATTGCACGACCTGGTAACACTGCTCTTCGATAGTACAATATCAATGCATTATTCTGTAATAATGTTAAGTCTGTTTAATAATGCCACTTTAAAAATGGGGGCGTGAGTAAGATTGGTTAGGTACTGGGTTTCGATAACTCAAGGTCTTGGGTTCGATCCCGCATCAAGCCAACTTTCTCATAGTTCGATACAAGCGGCGCAATTGTGCCTTCTCGATGAAAACACCCCACAGTATTTTTACCTTTAACAGGAGACGAAACGTATCGGATCGACTTCGCTATATTTTAAAATAGGCTGCTATATTTCATCAAGTTCTTTTCTCGTCTTGGAGATGGCTGAAAAAACTAAAAGATATTATTAGCTATTTTTGATATTTTTAGAAAAGTTTATTTTTCATAGTACTACACAATTTTTGATATGGGGTAATATTGATTGGGGATTCCATCTGCGCTTATTTTTATTCTATGACATTAAATTCCCACGAAGCGATGTATAGCCAGCTACTTTACCTGTTTTATTACATTTTTGTCTAGGAGATATGTGTGTGCGTGTGTTATCTTTTCCAGCTCCTGACATTGTTCAACGTATTATGTTTGCTATGTCTGTTTTTATGAACAAGTAATGTTACAATTGATCAATATTTTTATTGACCTTTTTAATCTTCTGAGACAGTGGTCGGCAACCTTTTGATAATGGATTGATAAAACTAGCTGGTAAATGCATTGCGCGTACCAATCTCATAATATCAAAACATGGCCAAAATATATAATGAGTATATGATTTCCAAAGTCGTAATAACGGAAATTTATTTTATTTTCAAAATGCAGGCAAAATAATGTAATTAAAATGTGTATATAAATAATGCAAGTACATTAAATTTCCATTTTTGTGCTTGGAAGGCCTTCTCACTACCACCCTTTTTTCCAATCTTAATATCCAATTTGCCACAAAGTGAGACAAACCTTTGAGCGAGTCTGGTTATATTAGAAAATCCTTAAATAGGAACACAATATACTTTGTTTATATTGGGCGTGGTAAAGAGGTTGATTACCTTCAACTTATCATTATGTCTATACTGCAAAACATATAACTGATTTCAAAAATGGGAGTTTATAGCCTCACCTTATAAACAAAAAGTTGAATCCTTTCTCATCTTGATATATAGTTATAGCAAAAAACGTTCGTTTATTGTATGCCTATACAGAAGTATGCGTGTCATTGTATATGCCTACGTGACACGCATGCCATATGTTGCTACCCCCTCTTCTGAGCAGTACAATTATTTTATTATGCAAATATCCTTTAAAAATTTTGTATGTGGTAGTGATGTACCCATCTGAATTTTATCACCAATGCCCATTACATTTTAAAATACCGATACTTACCTTAGTTCCTTCTAATTAAATTCTAATTAAGATGCTTAACTTAGTTTCTTCTCATTTGTTTCTTCTAGAAGGTTGAACTTGTCCACCACAACTCTACGCCAGGGAAGGTAAAACAAAATTGACAAACTATGTAATAAGGTAGAAATAGAGATATGCTTTCATTAAAATGCTATTATATGTACATCGAGCTATGCATACAATACAAAGTTCATTTTAGTCTTTATAGCTCTAGTATAAACTTTAATTGGTTGGACTGAAAAGATGTGCAGATCTAATCGATACACCACTTGAAAAAGCTAGATTTAAACTAGCTGATTGCAGTCGGAGTTTACGTACCACTGTTTGAATAATTGTGTCATAATTGATCTGTGATTTGGGTATCATATTTATATTCATCATTTTTAGATACCTCTCTGGGTGAAATTGAAGAAAACTTCAAGGAACTCACGAATCGCAAAGACCTCGCCATTTTACTCATAAGTCAGAATGTATGCTTTTCTCTCTATTTGTCTAAAAGGCTCTTCTAAATCTGATTCATCAGCGTACATAATTAATCACGAGGGTAACAAAAGGTGACTTAAGATTCCTTCAAATTACCCTAACAGTGCAGTTACCTAAAAAATTCTAAGTATCATTTTTCCAAAAATATTAATATTATTATTGTATAGGACTATGCAGCATGAAATATTTTAAAGTAGCTGTTTATTTCTTCAAAAAATGGCCCTGATCCTTATTTTTTCAAGTGCAGTGTTGTGCCCCAGTCCCTTATCAGAAGCACCCACTTATTTGAATACCGACCCTTTTTGATATTTTTAAGTCATCATTGCAAAACTCAGCAATGTCTTATATCTGCCGAGGGAGATTGTTGTTATCGTAGATTAGCCAATGATGGCATATCAAATTAAACATATCAAGCATTTAGCTAAAAGTATTTATTTACAAAAGAATTAAATTATAGAAAGTTGTTCTCTTCATGACTTTTTTCAACAACAATACCATCTACATCATCAACAGCAGCATCATCATCACAGTTTTAAGCCTTTATAGAAGTGAGTATTTAACCCTCTAACATCTACGCTTTTCAGTTTGTCACTTTAGTGCCTTGAGATGTAAATTGCACTTATACCGACAAAGTTAATAATAATGATTTAACAAAGTTTAATGCATGTTTGGCTGTATATATACCTCTATTATTGCTCGCGGTGTTCTTTTTTTTTAAAGAACAGCACTTCCCGGTGCTTTTTCGAGACACGCCATTTTATGAGACAAGGCCCTTTTTCGAGGAAATACGGTATTCTCTATTGAAAAGTAGCGATCCTTTTAATCACTGGCAATTTTCTTTTTGGTGTCAGTCCAGAACAGTGCTTCTCAAATTTTTTTACCCTAGGGCGCACCTATTAAATAACTTAAACCGTAGGGCGCACCATTGAAATTGATATGGAAAAATCGGTCATAAAATTTTAAAATAAAAAATATAAAGAAGTACATACTACATTTGTTGTCTATTATTTGGTCGTTTCTTTCACCCCTTGTTAAGAATCGCTGATCTAGATGGAATCTTAGGGTTCACATGGCTACCTTTCATAGCGCACCTGCCTATCTTTAAGGGCGCATCAATGCTAAATCAATGCTGGTCTAGAAGGAGATCAAATATATGTGGAGAAAAATTAAATTTTACTTCATCTTGCAGGGATTTTTTATTTCTACTTACACCACTTTCTCGACCAAAATAGCTTGTTTTTATTTTTCAAGAATTGATAATAGTATACTGCATCACTGATTCACTTTTGTCTGAAATGTTCTTTTCTTAGTCTGTGTATACTTGTTGCTTTTGTCAACTATCAGTTCTTCTACTGCTATAAGATGTCCTCTAACTTTGAGGACGCGGTCATGCAAAAGATGCACAAAGCAAGTCAGATAAAATAACCCAGGATAAAGCACCTTGAGTAGTTCCTGATAATTGCGAAAACTAAGTCCTGAAATGAACTGAGCATAGTAATAAAAAAAACTAAATATATTTATTTTAAATATGGAAGAGGGTGTCTAACTAAACACCTTGCTCTAACCCAGGGGTGGGCAAACTACGGGCCGCATGCGGCCTGCGGCCCCAAAGTATATACACATTTTCATCATTGAGAATGTTCATTTAGAATTTTCCCAACACTTCTCCATATTTATCCCACCCAAGTATTTGAATCTTGAAGTGCTGCATCATTCTCATTGGCATTATTTATTATTTCTGTAACAGAAAAATTACTTAGTTACTTATTTACTTTTTTTGCGAAATAAATGTGTTTTAGGTGAAGTTTTAGATCAATTTTAATAAAAATTAATTTTTTCTTTTAATTCTATATATAACTCTTTTTTTTAACGATCTTAAAAATGTCTTTGAAAAATGTGCTTTTTTAGCCTTTCGAAAAATCGGATTTTCTAAATGCGGCCCTTACACTGAAAAGTTTGCCCACCCCTGCTCCAACCTATTCGATTCTCAATTGAATCACTGAGCCACTGTAGATGTTACATGAATATAATTGCACTTTAACTTAAGGTAGCTGAAATCATTCGCCATTTGATTGAAAATTATACGAAAATGATACCCACAATTCTTGAAATTCCTTCCAAAGATAGTGCATATGAGCCAGAAAAAGACACTATTTATCGCCGAGCTAAGGTCAATTTCTTTAACACTTTTACATGCATGAAAACTTTCTATTTTGTAATCATTTCTATCGTAGGCTCTCATGACTGGTGAAAGGTAAGTTGCTAAGTACAACGAATACCATACGTCACTCGATAGTTCTGACTCTGCCACGTACGAATATCTGTTATCGTCTTTATTAATCTAGTCAATGACATTGAGTTTACTTGTGTAAGATGCTTTTCCTAGCATTATGTGTATGTTTTTTCTTTGTTAAAATTTTGTTTAAATAAATTGAAATTCTTTTCTAATATATTTACTTTTTTTTTTTTTATTTTTATACACAAAAGATTTCGTCCTCAAACATTTCTCTGATTTTATAATTAGAATGGTAAGATATTATTTAAGTCAGAATTGCAGATATTTTCTTTAGAGATTCCATCATAGTGATTGCAAACACTTGTTTCAAAAGCCCACTTCAGGACGGTTTAGAGAGCATGAGATTGGATAACACTTATGTATATTTTATAGAATAGTCTTTACTATAGTATCTTTAAAAAAAAATTTTGTTTTTTATTGCTTTTAGCGATCTGTTTTATTAAAAACATTACAATTTTCGCTTAATTATCATTCTGTTTCGTAAGGATGAATTAAGTAAATGATTAGAAATATAACGGCTTATTTAATCGAGATTTGCGACAGACGAACCTTCAAATCTAAACATTTAAAAATTATTCAATATAAACTAAGCACTTTTTGGAATACATGAAAACTATTGACATTGCTAACGTGCATTCTCTTTAGATTTTTAGTTGGATTCATTCATACCAGTAAAACAAAAATAATATCAAGAATAATTAATTAAAACGATAATTGAGGATGCTCAATAAGAAGTTAATTATGTTATTGAAATATAATATGAAAGTAGTATACATACATTTGATGCATAAAATTTCGAAATTAAGTATGTTTTCAATCTTCTATCAGCATACAAAATTATGTGGTGAACGGAGTGTTGGAGTAAAGAATTATAGCAAATTCACGCAATTTAATTTTCATCCTTTTTTAAAACCTTGCTTCTCGCAATAAAAACTCTGAAGTATTCTTAATTAAAACATGGTGCGAGAACTATATCACTAGTATTATGATTTTTGCATGAATCGCTTCCCGAAATCTTCTAATCCATCTCTTACATGGTCAGTAATTTCAAGAACTGGAAAATAAAGTATTATTTAGAACTACTTATTAAAAAATAATATTCCTTTAATGAGCTGTTTCCAGGCAAGATAGGGTTGGTCGGAAAATAATATATAAAATATAAAAATTTATTTGCTTTTTTTATATTATTAATAGTTTATAGCATATAACAATATAAAAAGGACAATTGTCATCCAATATTTATTTATTTTAAAAAAATGTTTAACTATAATTTCAAATGTTGAGCTATAAAATTTAGTCATAATTAATTACATCAGAAATACTAACTCTAAAATTATCCATATTTTTAAGATGCTTAGATTTATTAAATATATCAGAGGCAGTTGTCTGGTTCCTAAAATATTTGAAGACATTGAATCAAGAAGAAATGACGTGCATAGCAAAAGTGCCACCCTAAACTGACGTTAATTTCTGACAGCGCTAGAACTTTTAGATAACAGTTCAAAATGCTGAAAACGGAATTATATAGGTATGCAAAATAGGAGACAGAGTGTGCTATTAAAGTCTATAATATTACTATTAAATTTTTTTTAATGCAAAATTCATTTTGCGGACCTCGCCTCCTGGAAAGTCTAGCTATACCGTAGTAATGTGTAATTGAATAAATATTTAAAATCACAATGATCCTCATACCGTTTCCTCCTGTTTGTTATTATATCAAATCATAAAAGGGACAAATTTTATCCTAATTGGAAGTATATGTAATTGATTATGATGAATAAAATCATAAGATTGGATGTCTTCATCCTCTTGAAAGTTCAGAAAATAGTGACTAAAAATGTGAGGGGTTGTCTCTCGTGTCCAACCCCTTGAGGTTTTAGGAGATATCATTCAAAACATGTGACAGGTGAGTTTTCAAAAGTCAATATATGAAATAAATTCATATTTTCTAAACCATAGCCAACAAATTTAATAAAATTTTTTATTTATATACTAAATATGTATTGACCACACTTATATTCTCAAGAAAAAAAGAAATTACGTTAAGGAAAATCAAGTAGCAAGGGAAAAAACTAACTCTAAAGTCGAATTCAGAACTCAAAAACAGTTTAAAAAAAAGTTATTAGAATCTAATTCAATAATTTTGTGTTGCACAGTGAGCGTAATCAATGTTGAAATGAGTATTAAAGTAAGAACTTGATTTACTTGATATTTTAATCAATAAATATTAAATAGATTTCATATCCAAATTTAGTATAAAACTTGCAATATTTTGATGTATTACACGTCATGTTTTGACTTAACGTGAAGGAAATAGTTCATTTCAACCTTTGGCGTTGTGTATTTCATACAAAAAAGTAGATAAAAGCAAGTTACAATCTTTTTCATATTGAGTGGTTTTATCGAAGTGCCAATTATGAATAGAAGAATGTCAATAAAGTATTGATTTACTTAAAGTAATACAGGAAAGAATAAAAAAGTTGTCTTTTGATTTTTACATTTTTTAAAACAAAAGTTTAAAATCGATATTGAATTTAAGAAGTAGAGTAACTAAATACTTAATAGGTATTTATCAAAAAATGACTTGCATATTCAATTTCAGTATGCGAAGGTATTCAAATTTGCATTAAAAACAATTTATGCCCACTAATAGTTTAAAATTATTATTAATAAAGTTACTAAAATGATAAAAATTGACCTTAACTGACCCCTAAAATGTAATAGTATTCTATTATTTTTTTAAATAAACTTTTTTGTTAACTTAAAATAGAAAAGTGTAAATAATTATAACAAAATAGAATATTAAATTCAATAAAATTTTCTTATAAAAAATTGAAGAAGAAACAAAAAATGTTATATTTACCTTAGCTGACCCTTTAAGTATGAAAATAGTCAATTTTTTACCACTAGAATTCCAAAAACAGTTTTTTCTTTTACTAAGGTGCTATTGACATTTGAATTTTATTTGAATTTTTGATATTTGAATAAAATTTTCTTATAAAAAATTGAAGAAACAAAAAATGTTATATTTACCTTAGCTGACCCTTTAAGTATGAAAATAGTCAATTTTTTACCACTAGAATTCCAAAAACAGTTTTTTCTTTTACTAAGGTGCTATTGATATTTGAAAAATATTTGAATTGAAAAACAACAATTAAAAATCGCGAAGTTTATTTTGGGTTTTTCTTTGAAAAAAAAGTGGACTGACCCTACAAATAAACCAATATTAAAAAACAATGATTTTTTTAAAGTAAATTGAATATCAAAAAACTTTCATAAATTTGAAATAATGAGTTTAGAACAGTATAAGTGGAAGCTTGAAATCAAAACAATACTTTAAACTAACCAATATAACTCTTGGAAAACGCTTCGGTTAGTATAGTGAGCATCTCATTTTAACTTGGAATGTAGCAATATATGTAATGTGTATTTAAAAAACCTTCCTAACTAGTTTCATGTAAAAAGATGGCGTTTTTTTCTAAAAACAAATCAAAACATGTGTTCTTTAGTGGCATCTTTTTCAACCAAAGTTCGCATTGAAAGTATAGGGAGATCATTAGATTTTGTCACAGTTACATCAAAATTTGAAATTGAAAAAAAATCAAATAAGCATTGAAAGAATTCTTTTATTTTTATTGATCTTTTAAAGCCAAGATTTGCATTAGAAGTATATCATGTGAAATGTAATCCAAAATCAAACCCTATCTATGGCAATCACTTCTAGCACATCTTTCATATTATACGCAATTCAATTGACAATTTTTTTCTAATTTAGAGTTAACCTGTCCTAAAAAAGTCATTTGTGATGTTCATTGTTCAATTACAAAAAGTTGTCTACGTTCTTCATCTAAATGATTCTCTTTCACGCAAAAGAATAACAAATTCAATCTAAATATCTTGGTAGTGACTAAATTTTTACATATTGGCATCTGTGCAATTTTTGATAAATCTGACCTACTTTAAATTTTCAGACTTCCTACCATTCTTAGTTAGATGATCATTGTAATCCTAGATGATAAGCTATAGATTTAAATATTTTTCATTTGTAAAAGAGGAACTTCTTTTTCAGTCAAAATCTTTTTTGAAGCACCTAATATTAGATCATTACACCATTTCCTATTTCACTAGAACATGGTGGATCTTCCATTTAGTCACGATACATATTTTTTTTGTTGATCAGACGTTCTCTTTTGAATGAATTTTCAGGTTGCTTCTTTCTCCCATACTAATCTTCAAAAGATTTTATAATACGTTTTTTTTAAATAAATATTTCATATTCAAGATCATTGAAGAAAGTATTATAAGCCAAAATATACAAAAAAAAGGTATATTTTTACTATATAACTAATATACAACGATTTTTTGAAAAAATTTTACAGAACTTATTTTAACAAAGATATTTTATTTGAAAGAGATATTTTATTTTTTTGAAGACAGTATCTATAGATATAAACCGCAAATCTGATTGAAGCTTTCAGATATTTTAAAACCATAAATGCCAAACGTGAGTCCAAAAATGAAACAAGCATCTTCCAAAAACAGATTATTTAAATTTCAAAATTATTTCAGTAAACATTATATATAAATAGAACATTTTATTGCAAAAACTGATTTCAGAAATAAAACTATCATGGTTGAATTGGTA
Source organism: Nectonema munidae (assembly GCA_030549495.1). NCBI lineage: Eukaryota > Metazoa > Nematomorpha > Nectonematoida > Nectonematidae > Nectonema > Nectonema munidae. The sequence continues at coordinate 292,807 of JAUIRK010000942.1, read as the reverse complement.
TAAAAACATATATTTAATGTAGAATTAGAGAGAATATTTTTGGAGATCGTTTTTAGAAGTTAACCGCAAATTTGATTGGCATTGACATATATTTTAGGACCTCTACATGTAAAAAATGAGTCCAGAAATGAAACCAGCATGACCGATTTAGTATAACACATATTTTATGTAAAATTTGAATGGATGTTTTTGGAGACAATTTTTAGAAGTAAACCGCAAATTTGATTTCACTTATAGGTATTTTCAAATCCTAAATGTAAAAACTGATTGAAATTATTAATTCTAGCCTTTGCCTCCCTCCTGGGATTTATTATAGTCCCGGCCCAATTAAAATCAGTTTTGCCACCCGTCCCCTGTACTTTGAGTCTGGAGACGGGCTGCATATTATATATACATTATATGAATGAAGCAGGTACACAATATATAGATACATGATTGTATACTTATTATATTGTATATATAATTGTTGTTTCTGCCCATTAGTGGGATGACAAATTACAAGCAAAAAATTATAAAATTTTTCAACTACAAAAATACTATCTAGATGTTTTTCATTTTTTATATGGCATAAAAAGTTTACCAAGTTATTCTGTAAAACTGTTCTCTTTTTACTGAACTAACTAAAAAACCTCAAAAGCTTCTTGTCCAAAACATTTTATAAACCGAAAAAAAGAATAGAATAAAAAAAATGCCTTTATTCACAAGAGAATAATTATAAAAATTCGTTGAAAAAAATATGGTTATTATAAGGAAGTATACATCAAATTTGTGGGATAATGGGTTAATACAGGTTTGACTGTATTTTTTATTTTGTTAAAATTAATAGGGTATTTGTTAAAATAACTTTTGAAATTTTTTTTGAAAGAAATCTGGTGAAATAGGATTAGAAATTGGAAGGAACAAAATTACCTTATTGGTAAGGGATGAGCTTCAGTGTTAAAAACCCATTTGTCCAAGGAAAGTATTTCTTCATCTGAAAACAGTAGATAAAAGTATTTAAGAGTTTCAGCAAGGAAATAGCTATCCATATGATCTCTCCAGCCTGGCTTATCGGCATTTTTCACATTATTGATGGAAGTGTAACCACAATCAAGTTTAGTGTACTTTTCAAAAGAATCAAAAATCTCCCTACCCCAATCTTGATACGTCTTGTTTCTTGTAATAGCATGCATATACCAAAGACTCTCTACCGTTTCTGGGCGTAAGAGATTGTGCGTATCAGAAGGTTTAACAAAAAAATCCCTTTTTACCAAAACATCATCATTGAAATATACAATTTCTGGAGATAAACCAGTAGACATTGAGGCGTGCATCTTATAACAAGTATAGATAAGCTCTTTAGCCAAAGACATATATTGATTCAATGTGTCTAGCGCATGATAAGAAGCTAAAGCCAGTGTCCCAGGTAGAAAACATACTAATTCATCCATCTTATTAACCGTTACATTGCCTTGTGTTATTAGTTCAGCGATAAAAGTCAGGTTATAGGGATAGGAGATTTTTACAAGGTGTTTGCGGATTCCTTTAAAGGCTTGAACGAAATCTTCTTTTAAAAAATCTAGTCGATACTTTGGACTTCTTTGAAGGTACCCTTTGAGTAAATATTCATAATAACTATCTCCTCTAGATCCTAAACTTATTTTTGAACTTCTAACAAATTCAATGTTTACAGGATCTATAAAAATATGTGCTAATCCATCCAATTTTGATAAATTATGAACGGATCTTGTAACATTATCAATAAAATCTAAATACTTAGAATCATTCAGGGAATAAAATAAATCAGTGAATTCTAACAATAAAGTAGATACTTCACTTGTACTTACCAAACCATCGTTTAAATTTTTTCCTTCTTTTGTATTCAAATTTATATCAGAATAAGGAAGAGATAAATTCTGACTCTCAAGTATTTTATCTCCTAATTGTTTCGCTTTATCTAAAAATAAAGTGTCATTTGTAAGATGATATGCTGATAGCAATCCCCCTAATGCCCGAATTGTAATTTCAAAGGTATTAACAAAATGGTTCGCTTTAAAGTTTTGGCTTTTTAACCATTGTTTTATATCTTCAAGTTCGGAAAAAAGTTCAAATAAAATAATTGTGTCAATAGAATCAATTATTGTTATGGCTAATTGAAAAGAATCTTTATAGGTCCTTGAATTAGGTTTTAATTCGTCATGACCCCAAGCATATAGTTTATAACAATTCCAAGCATGTTTAAAAGATTGAACTACTTTTTCTTGGTTTTTATTAATTTTTCTTTCCCCCCTCATAGAAATATTAGCATTTTTGTTATGAAATACTTTACTACTAATATTTGTGGGAGTATATAATTTATTCGGAATTTCTTTAAAATCACTCATAAAAAATAAATAAATCAAGAATGATGTTACAAAAAACAAAAAGAAAAATATATAAAATAGTTTTTTTAATTTTAAAAATTTTCTAAAAGAAAACGACATTTATCGTTGTGGTGTTTAAAACATTAAAAAAAATAATGATAAAAAAAATTAAAAATCAAACCACTTCAAAAAAACTCTAAAACTCTCGTGTACGTTATACAACAATGCGCGTTATACGCAATAAAAACTAGAATAAAAAGATACCTCGTGCGCGTTATACGCCAATATAAATACTAGAATAAAATGATATATTATATGTCAAATAGCCGCATAACAAAAATGCGTGAGTTACATGGAAGCAACATCTGTCATTATTTAAGTGTGTGGTGTATCTATTTTGATTTGCTTTATTATTTGTTTTTGATAAGCGTTCTTGGTAAGCGGCCATTTGCCCCACTAAGACATTTAACTAACATGATTAATTATTGTGTCTCTCCCTCACCTCCTTCTCTACTAGTTCTATATTTCTCTGTATATTATTATGTTTTTGTCTGTATTGTGTGTAAATTCTGTTCTGTTTTATATTTTATCATCATCTCTCAACTGATTTTATTTTTATTTAACACCAATTATTATACATCAATTTTATACTTTTACTAAAGATTATAGTGAAATGAGTTCAAAACAGAAAAGCTTATCTTATACACATGTTATAAGCTAAACGTTGTAAAATATGCAAAAATCATGGAAATAGAGCAGCTTCTATTTATTTTAGGGAACCGGCTACTGAAAGCGCTCTCCGAGAATGGAGAAAATGGAAGAAAACCTCTAAAACTTGGTAAAAAATAAAGGGTAATTTTAGAAGAGGCATTGCGAAGTATCCAGAACTTGAAAAAAAAAATTTGGTAATGCACTAAGTCCAAGCTCCATCCAATTGATTGTTCAACTTATAGGCCTAGATCCATTTGTCCAAAAGGACTACGACTTGATCGTAAGTGGTAGGCATTCTTAGCGCATTCAATAAATTTTTCTATAGTATCATTACCATACTTGCGGTTAATTGAGAAGCTAAGAGCCCCTTTTTTCCTTCCAATAGAAATTCGATAAGTTTGTATTTTTACATTCATAATGAGGATCTTGATGCCTCAATTTCTGGTAATCATAACGTCGCCCCATTTGGAGGCTGGACAAGTTCTGCTACCGCATATTTACTAGATTGTGGTAAACCAGTGTCACTTCAGGACATGAAGTGTAAAAAGATTCGGTGATCAAGGCACGCAAGACTTAGCAGAATACCATACCAAGCATCGATTTACCAAAGTTAAAGCAATTGGTTCATCATGGTAGATAGTTTTCAGAAACCGTACTTAGAGTGAGACTTTTTACCCAAATATACCCAAATACGCCCAAAAAGGTGAAAACAAATTTATATATTCAAAGAATAAGTTAAATATACATAGAATAATTATTCTCAGGATAAAACTAATATAAATTATAAATTTGATATTGAATTATAAAAAATTAATATATATTTTTTTAATTAAAATTGTTTATATTATAATAATAACTTAAAATACAATAATTATTTATAAATAATAATATAATTATTTTATAATAGTAATTTTGATAACACAAAATAATTTTTTAATTTAAATAATTACTAATATGTGTGGCCTGGCATGAAAATGGGTGACATAAAAATATATACCAATACTCTATTACCAGGGCTCGTTCAAACTTAAATATCTGTCTATCTTTTTATTTTAAGCATTTATTTTATATTATTTTTAATTTCAACTTCTTATTTGTAAACAAATAGCATATTTGTGTGTATTTGGGTAAAAAGTCCTACCGCATTGCAAATTATGTGAAGTAAATTTCAAAAAAAGAAATTCTAAAAAATTGTTTAAAACTGCAAGAAATTTTACAAAAAAAATATATACACAAAACAACGACAATAAAAATGATTATGATATCTGTCAAGCTATCATAAATGTGGAAAAATGCCTGAAGATGGGTGTCAAGCTATCATAATACCGATATATAAAAACCGAGATTTAACCAGATGTTAAAACCACACACCGATTAGTCTGTTGCCTCATTCTTACAAAGTGCTTTCAAAAATAGTATAAGAAAGAATTAATGGAATAGAAGAAGAAATACTATGAAAGAAGAGGCTCGATTTTCATCAAACAGAAGAGCAGTTGACCATATTTTTATTTTGAATTAAATAATAAAAAAATATTAAGAAAAAAAATAGAAATATACTGTGTATTTAATGATGTCAAACAAGCCTTTGATTCTGTTTGGAGAGAGGAATTAATTAACGTTCCATAGATATGGGAAAACAAATACGATATTATAAAAACTATTGAAAAAATGTATTAATTTACCATAACAAGAATTAAATAGACAACTTATTAACTTAAAAGTTGCCAACCAAAAAAGGTGTGACAGAAAATTGCCCGCTATCATCTCATCTTTTTAATCGTTTTATAGAATCTGTTGTAAGAATAGCATTAGAAGAGTCTACACATTGTGTTAAGAAATGTAGAAAAAAGATAACAAACTTAAAGTATGCAGACGACATTGTCTTGATAGCTGAAAACAAAAATAATCTACAAAAAATGGACAATATGCTTGAAAATCAGTGTAAAGATTATAAACTCTCAATAAATATTGAAAAACAAAGGTCGAAAGAAATAAAAACTTAACATTAAATTAGCAGAAAATAATATTGAACAAGTAGAAGAAAATTCTGAAAGATAGAAATATCTATTAACAACTGAAAATACGTTTTTCAAATCACTTGTGGGCTCAAAAGTTATTTATGGTATAGAATGTTGGGTCGTAAAGAAAGCCATAGAAAAAAACTGGTTGATTTTGATATGAAATGTTTATGAAGAATATGTGGAGTGAAGTGGGATGAAAAAATCGGTAATCAACGAGTTATGAAAATGGTCAAAATGAAAAAAATTATAGGCTAAATAAATATCTCTAAAGAAAAGGGTTTGGAAATTGACAAAGAAGGAATTTAATACTTCTATTGAATTTAACATTTAACGGAAGAGTTGAAGGTGGAAGATCTAAAGGAAGGACATTGGAGCAAATCTCAATATTTCAACAAGAAAGCTGATAATTTTATCTATAACGGAAAAAGATGTTGAGAATCATAATATTAAACATGAGATTCAACCTGGAAACCTCTAGATTAGAACTGAAAATGAAGATGAATTTTAAAAAATAGATTTTTTCATATAAAAACAGAAAATTCTTTTAATGAAATTTTGAAAATATATTATTCGGACGAACAAGGTAATTTTTCTTCCACTTCTTGAAAATGTCAGGCAAATTTTTTTTCTCAAGATAATTATATTTATTTCAATAAATTTTTATTTTTTAGATAGTAATGTTTGTTTTTTATATGTTAAAAATTTTGTATCTTTGTTTTATCTATTTCTTGTTTTATTGGAATTTTTGTTTGCGGCTAAGCCAGTGGTTTTCAAACTTTAAACTTCCCAACTACTATTATATACTTTTTATTGGGTATAATAGAATGCACAAGTTATGATAAATGCCTTTATTATATTTGCTAAATATAATTTAAACAATCAAGTCTTGTAGAATCTAAATTTATAACATCTTTATTCTTAGATATTCATTTTATACAGTAATCTTAGTCTTTATTACAATTTTAACCGTATGTATCTAATTTATAGATAAATGTAATTTGACTAATGTTCTGCTCTTATGTAACCATCTTTTACATTTTAAATAAATCTATTTGAATTTATTAATACCGATTTACCTATTGATACCCTTGATAAAGTCGTAAAGTTTTATTCCAAACATTCTGTCTTTCAATCTAATTTTAACAGTAAATGAAAAATACTCACAAAAGGTTTTTAAATTTAAATAGATTTATTTTGGACCACTTTTTTGACGTTGTAGTATTCATTCCTTAATTTAAATATTGCAATAACTATTACATACGGGCATTGGACATCTGAATGTAAAATTTGCGTGCTAGACATAAATGTGAAAATGCCCTTTTGAGAATGGTATTGTATGCTTGAAATATCCTCAAAATAGTTTTACAGGTCTTCGGAGCCCCCTCAAAAAAATTTTGCTCGGGAGCAAATATTTTTTCCCTATGGCTCCGGCTCCAGCACCGCTCTCTTTCACCACCCTCGTGTAAATGCTAAATACATCCTGTAATATATACAGTAAAACCTCGATATAAAGAAGTTGGAGGGAAATCAAGTTCTAGTTCATACAAAGCGAATTTTGTTTTAACCGAGGGTTAAATTAAAATGTCAACTTTGTTTTTACTGAACCTTTATTTCCTTAAATAAATTTATCTGAAACACATACCTCATAAGATTGAGGCTATATCAAGGATGACTGCCCAAGAAAACAAAATAAAAAAAACTTTTAATAGAAAATTTGATTTTTATTTTTTTAAAAAATCACTAATCCGTGTCTGTATTTAAGAGTTTCTGCACTTTTTAATAAAGTTTTCAACTTTTGTAATGTAATCAAACATTTCTTGGGCTGCGTTTTGAGTTTGCAAGAATCTCATAACTTTACTACAATGTTCTAGAGCAGTGGTTCTTAACCTGGGGGTCGTTTGAAGTTTTTGCAGGAACTTTTGGTATTTCTAATTTTCTTTTGGTACTAATTTTTTTCCACAAATGAGTACTTTTCTAAATTCTTTAACACAAAAAGAGTGCATTTTCCGTGATGAAATATTAGCTCATCTTATGAAAGTAAATCAAGCAATTGAAAACTATTTTCCGAAGTTAAATAGCCGTTCTAATGACATTTGGATCACCAGAGCTTTTTCAGTGAGCGAAAGTAGCATTGATGACTCTGATGTTGCTGCCAAAGTGGAGTTTCTTCAAATAAGAGAAGACAGTCAATTAAAACTCAATTTTTCCGAGCAAGCACTTCTATCATTCTGGGCCAAATTAAAAACCGTTAATCTTATTCTTTCCAAACGTGCTATCATTTTTTTGATACAGTCACCTTCCACTTGTTGCGAGACTGGATTTTGTGCAATGATGTCTTTAAAAACAAGTGCACGTAATAAGCTTGCAATTGATTCAGATACGAGATGCTGTCTGTCGAGCATTACGCCATGTTTTGAAAAACTTTTGTATGACAAACAATACCAGCCTTCGAATTAAATTATACTGAATTTGTTATATTATATTAATAAATTTTTTCAATTAAACTTTCTTTTAACAAGTGTTTGTATTATAAAATATAACATGTAAATTTTCTTGTTTTTAACTTTAAACGGCTGAATCAAAAAGAATTTTATAGGGGTTATAAAAATTTTTTCATAATATTTAGGGGTTAACAGATCCTAAAGGTTAAGAACCGCTGTTCTAGAGCATTAGTAGCAGTTGGCACAGGTTTTGACAAATTATTTTCTTCATCTTTGTCTCTCTCCTCTTGTGGATCAGAAAGCCTACTGGATACATCCATTATAATAAAATCATATGTGATAGGAGCTGAAGTGAACAATTTATCGTCAACTGCAATGTAGTTTTCTAAGTGAAGATACATCACGAATTGGCTTGGAACCAGGCATGGGGAGCCGTTTTTTGTTATTTGTGACTTGATTTTAGGGACGTTATTTATATATGATCCTTAAGCCATTGTAGATCAGGAACTATATCTTCTCAAGTCTTCCTATCTTTTAATGCGTTGTTGTCAACTTGAAATAACTGTTTTCTCTCTAAAATAATTGTCAATTTTAATATGCTTTACACTAAAATTAAGGAGGAAAAATTGAAAGGCTCGGCTGATTCAAGTCTGAGCGTTGACTCTCCAGTTAATAATTTTCTACATAATCTGAATGCTCTTATTTCAAAAATCACTGTTTTGTTTCATAAACAGAATAAATATGGACATAAATTTAACAGCTGGATGACTGATCATCTTTTGGTCATGCTTAAAAATAAAGATATTTTGTATTTAAAAATGCTTAAACATAAAAATAAGTCATCATATATACGCTACAAACTGAAATATACATAAAGGCGCTTTCTTATATACATGATACATTGATACACACACACACAATAATAGGAAAGCCAAAAGCGCTGCTTGATCTTATGTTCCAAGAGTAAAAACGATAGCAAGAATACACCGAAGAAAGAAAATAAATTATCTTAGGAACGGGAATGAATTGAATAAGGTTAATATTAAAGTTGAGGGGAAATCAGTTGATGATAAACGCTTACCTAAATTGTTTCATTCACTTTTCTTGAAAAAATTTCCATTTCTCTATAATGAACGGTCTATTAATCATTTGAATTTTTCTTTAGATTCAAATTTAACTTCCAATATAAAAATACATGTAATAAAAAAACTGTTATATTTGTAAAAAAAAAATAAAAATTTCTATAGATTTTCTAATTTTTATATTTACATCTACATAATAGGCATAATGTAAAGGATAGGACATTTGTAAAGGATTAAAATGGCCCAATAAAATAAAGTATATTATTTTTCGATTGAAAGAAAATGTTGTTACCGAAAGAAGTAGAACACTGTCTGAAAGTGGAGTTTTTTGACCTCCAAAAGAATGCCCTTTTTTTGATATTTGGACGCAAAATCAAGTTCGCCCTTAATCCAATTATTTATCTGAGAAAAGAGAAGGAATGGTTTAGATTGCTAAAATTACAGGAAAAAGATGTATGCAATTAGTCAAGCCATTTGAAATAACAGGTCGAAATAGCATGGTAAATAATTTTTTTAACAAGTGATAGCGTGGTACTAAAGCCTCTTGAAATAAAATGTGAGGTTATTAGAACTCTTTGTCAAAATAAAAAAATCATTCATTTATCTTATAAACACCCTGAAACTAGAGAAGTTGGCTCAATAGTCTTCATGTATAACAATCAAGGCAAAGTCATAAATATTTAATATGTTGCTAAAAAAATGATGCGTTTATCTTTTATCAAGTAACTTCTACAATAAAACCAAAGTTCGTGTCGACTTTATAGATGAGAATATAGATAAATATAAAGTTTGAAAAAAAACTGTCTGCTGGCCATTAGTAATTTTTTTGTATTAGGTCTTAATTTTTAAATAATTGGATGGGAAAATTTTAATTTTTAATTCTGAATTGAGAAGTTTTTTAAAACGCTAAGAAGTTTTACTTATAGAAAATCTTTAAGAAAACAATGCCGCATTTGCTTTTTAAAAGCTCGTTGTAAAAGTACATTCTTTAGAGTTTAGAAAAAGTGGAATTATTGTTATAATTTTGAAGAAAAGAGTTTTTTATAATTGGACTAGTATTATGTTTCTTAATGTTTGAATACTATAGCAAAAATATATTTGTATTAAAGGCCTACACATTGTAGTCACTTATCCCAATGAAGTTGTACATTTTTCCCACCGTGATAAGGGTTATTAAGAGCTAAAACCATGTGCCTGCTTCGAATAATGGGGGGGGGGGGGTGGCAAAAAGGGTATTTGCTCCCCATTAGAATGAACTTAAGGGGTTGTTTCAAATGGAATACTTTTCAATTTTCTCGTTTATAATTCTGTATAATGTTCTACATTTAATATTTGTAAATATTTACTTTCTAAACTTTATTTTGATTATACATTAATGTAAAAAATAATTATTTCAATAATCATGTGAATAAATCACATTATTTGATCTTCAAAGGATAGGTGGTCCATATGAAAGGATCCAGTGGACTGCAGTATGGCTTGCCGGCCGTGGGCTGGACATCGCTCATCTAGCCAGCTACCTAGATCAGGGATCGGCAAACTTTTTTACCCGTCGACCCCTTCATAGAACATTTATCCTCACATCGGCCCCACCCCACATAGAAACCTTTCATAATAACATTAATCAATGTCCAACAATTAAGAGAAAAAATACAAACCAAAAATGTTTCATATATCCTATACTATACAATATCCTAAGCTATATTTTGGAAGAAAAATGAGATTTATTACTACTATATAGAGTAAAAAAAGTATAGCACAATTTGGTAAGTATGACTATTTTATCGACCCATAAAGATCTGCTATTGACCCACAGGGGTCGATATTGGTTACTTTGCCGACCCCTGACCTAGATAAACAATCTAATGCATAACTCGAATGAGCATTTAGCCTAACAATAATAATACCAACGCAGTTATTTGTACATGATTTAATTTGATAAATTAATCTTTACTATTTTAGCTTTTCTCCGAATATTATAACTACTTAGATTAATTTGTGGGAAATGGATTGGAAAGACTGTTTTTCGTTTGAGCCTAACGAAGTTGTCATTTCTCAAAGAAGTAGTGTTGATTTTCTTGATAGCAATACAACATTAATCATGCCTCTAGGGGAAATAGCTTTGACAAATCATAAAATCTTGTGGAAAAAGAATAAAAGTTTTGACATGAGAATATTTTTATCTGATATAAAAAATGTAGAAGATGAAGCCTTTGGTTCTTGCAAAGGCATCAGGTTTGTGTGCAACAGTAAAATTACAAGTGATTCTTCTGACGATCAAATTATATACATCTTTAAATTCAATGATGGAGGACAAGTTGATTTCCTTCACAAACTCAACAATGAACTTAGCATGAAGAATTGGCTATTTTCAATTAAACCCCCTGTCCACAATGCATCTAAAGGTGGACTGCAAGGCATAGAGCAACGAATGAAAACAAAGTATAGTTGTGATGATGATAAACTTGGGCAAGCATTTGAAGACATAAACACTCTGTGCTTAAAAGCCGAAGAAATGGTTCAGCTCTCTAAAAAAATAAGTGCGAAAGTGCGACACGATGACGACAGTGACGAATACAAAGAATTCACAGCTCAGCTTCTCAGCCTTGGAGTTTGTGATCCAGTTAGTAAGGATATGTTTCGACATTGCGAGTCATCCAAGTATCACGAGGAGTTGGCTAAAGAAATCGCTAGTGTCATTGGCGACGTAATCAAGCGAAGTGAGCAAGGGATGATGACATTAAGTGAGGCATATTGTAGATTGAATAGGGCAAGAGCTTTGCATTTTATTTCGCCGGAAGATTTGATAAGTTCTTGCAATTTTCTTCATCGACTTCCAAGCAAAAATAATGAACATACATTGCAACTTGTAACCCTAAACTCCTTTGACTCCCAGAATTCTGCCGTAATAAAGGCGATATGTGAAGAAAGGTCGCTGGGAGAAGCGGCTATACAAAAGACGCACCAAGTAGTTGTGAAAGAGGAAAGGGTAACTCCTCAACAGTTAGCGATCCTGACTGGTGTCAGTTCTTTACTTTCTAAAGAACGCTTATTACTCGCAGAAGCAAAAGGACTTTTGTGCAGAGATCAAAGTGCCAACAACACGCTTACTTTTTATCCTAATTTTTTCATGACAAAAAAAACATACCAAGTGGCTAGAAGTATAATGTAAGGAGGCGAATGCCTTAGTCCTTCTGCTCATCACATTAGCGATCTTTGTTGTTTCCTATTTAAAACTTATTTTATGTCCAAATTATCGCCACTGTCTTTTAAAAAATCTTAATTCAATAATTTTAATAACATTTTTGAAATGTGTATACACAATTTTTAACAGATTTAAGCAAACAAACTCAGATTGTACGCATATGACGTATAAAAATTTACAGTCACATTTTTTAAATCAATTTTCACAAAAACAAATGAAATGCATCATTAAACAAGGATATTTTGAAATAGTTCATGAAAGGACTCTAATGAGAAAAATTGTAAAAAAAATGTCAACCTTTATTGATAAAAAAAACTACCTAGAAGTCACTCATGAATATTATGGTAAAAAGTAGCAAGTGTTCATATATTATGTAACGCAAAATTTTTTAAAATTTCACTCCTCTCAAGAAAGATCATATTTTAAACTATATTATCAAAAATAAATGGAATCCCTAATTCAATTTTGAATGGTATTGGTGGTGACAAAAAATCATTCAAAAAATTATTTTTCATTCATTTTTACTTTTTAAACATCTCCATCACATTTTTTCGTAACGCAATTAAATAACCCTATCCCTCCTCCATGGCCTTACGTAATATATATACAATTATATGTGTCTGCAAACGTGTACTCTAAAAAACTATAAAATATATTTAGGTCATTTTACAACTCGTCTATGAAAAAGTAAATTATATTCGTATAAATCTGACAACTCCATTTTTATATTTATGTTCACTACTTTTCAATATTAGAGGTTTTCGGCGATATTGATAGGGTTCCTAGTCAAAATCTACGAAAATTAAGGCATCAATAACTTTACTTTTCGGGGATTTTGTCAGGTGGGATTTTGGTTTTCGGCGATTTTTGTACCGGGGATTTTAGTTTTCCGAGATTTTGACTAGATACCATACATAGAATTACTTAGCTTATGACTGGATAACCTTATTTTTCTTGGCATATGATAGAATGAAAATCTAAATGTTAACCCCTGCATTATGGATATAGAACTGGCTATAATATAGGGCGGACATACCTTCTTGTTTTACCGAACGCTTAGAAAGGGAATCCTGAAGATATAGAAGAATGCCACTAATTTTAGCTTTATAATTTTTAGTTATATTTTTTTCAATAAAAAAATTTTTATGTCCATATTTGTGCTGAATTGAAAATCCAGAACCCTTAAACACCATTCACATATATACAGAGCCCTTACAGAGGGGCATATACATGGAGGCAAGAGTTCTAGGGGTGGCAAATATAAAAAATATACATACATTAAATAATATGTGTTGTTAGAATCAGAGATAACTTAAAAAATGTTATCCCATGTGATAGCCATTTATACATAAACGACGTCCAAAGACTGTAATGACTTCCTATAAGTTTTTACCTATCCCTCGATTTATCTATTTTACTTCTATAGCAGTGGCACCCAACATGGGGTATGTGAAGGTTCTATTAGAGGTCCGAATATATTTTTTACATCATATATAATATATATTTTTATTTTTCAATACATACAAGCTCATTATTACTTTTAAATCAGTATATTTTTTTGATAATGAGTAGGTAATCAATACAGCCCAACGCATAAATTTCTTTATATTTACCAATGGTCTTTTTTATTTTTTTGCTAAATGAAAAGTATGTCAAGAAAGAAGTATCTTTTTTGATGATTTAGAAAACTGATCAACGGTGAATTTGGTGATGGTTGAATTTTCTGCACATTATTTTATCTGCTGTTTTGAAAGAAGTTTATCAGGCAATAATGAATGTAACTTTCTTCGTAATTTTGATAGAATGTAAGTTTTATTATCAGAGGCTCTCAATAATAAATATTTTGGTGTAATGGGTCCGTGGGGTAAAAAAGGCTAGGAATCACTTCTATATACTGTTACTAATATTTTGATTGTTAAGGCAAAATTTTATTCAAAAAATAAAATGATAAACTTGACTCAAATGCAGTTATTTTTTCGGCCTATATTTCTTCGAAGTCTTTTTCTAGAACTAAGTGGCCTTCACATCCGCTTTCTCTATGACGTCTCTCAATAGAAATACTTGTCCACAAGTCTCGTAAACTCTTTATTTGACTTTAGAAAACACAGTTGGGCAATGCATGCCATAAATGATCAAAGTTCCATCCGTATGTATACGCAGTGCTTAAATCTTGTTTTCCACTGGGTATGGCAATATAAGTGGCACCTAAATATTATATTTCAGCAACAGTATTAGAGGATGTTTCACAAATTTTTCAGGAAGCATACAATGGTGGTGTTAATTTGTTTTGTAGCTTTCACAAAATCGTGATAAGGTACCCAAATTTCTTACTCTACACGCATTGCAAGAGGGGTCTGTTTGTTGGAAGCAGTGAAACCTAACGGAACTTTGGCTTTATCACCCACCAAAGACAAAGCGAAAACGTTTTCTTGACCAAAAAGTGAAGCTATGTCTTGTATTATTTTATTGCAAATATGAATTTTGCATCTTTGTCCTTATTTCCTACATTGTTTTTTAGCTTTTCTGATTTTGATAAGTACTGTACGTACATGATACTTCCCTTCAATTGTGTTTGATCTTATTGGGATCAAAATAGTGCTTGACAGCTAATGATGTAGCCTTCTTTTAACAAAGCCGCAGGCAAATCATCAAAGGTTTAGAAGCATTCAAGACATTTGTTCTACGGTATTGGAACCCTCTCCTGCTGGTACCAAGTCAACAATCGCTTGATGAAGTTGTGGGTACGTATCTTCTAATGGTCGTGTATACCAGGTGAAATCTGATAAACTCTCTAAGTTTTGAAGCATTGAATGCATTTTCACCAGATCATTCATCCATCATTTTTTTTCTATACACAATGTTTACACTGATTTTAAGCACCTGTATTTCCAAAACAAAAGTTCAGAACGATTCAAAATCCTTCCTTGTTTTCAGCATTGCACGAAAAATTAAAACGATATGCCTTCATCTTTAAAGTTAGATGGTCGATTGGCAAGCATTTTAGTTATGAAGACACATAATCCAGCAAAAATATTTGTTATAATCTAAGACGAGATGAAGAATTACTGAATCCGTCAAAGAAAATAAGCAGCCAAAGCATATAAAAGTTAAAAAGAATGATTCATTTAGTCTTTGTTTTTCTTTAGCCTAGTACTTTATTGTGTTACTAACTAGTAATTCTATATTTTGCATTATTCTAATAAATTGTCAATTATATTTAACAAAATGCTTTTTGTTAAAAAGAATTCTGTACATTATTTCAGTTCTCCCTGTTTTAGGCAAAATCTCCATGTCTTTTCCAACAAAAAATCAAGAATCTCCAGGTTTCAATAATTTATGGTTGACAGGTATGCTATATAACCAATATATAAGAATTTTCTGAAAAAAATGTACGCAAAATATATAAAAAAAAATACTGATTTTCAGCCATACATCACTAATTTAATTGACACTTCCTGATATTATTTAATCGTATTGGCCAAAATGGAGTACAGAAATAAAATAAGCTTTGTCGATTTGTTATTAAAACGGATGTTTTATTTAAAATTTTGAAAATATTTTTAAGCATCTTCATGTTAGTATAAAAATAAATATTTTATTTAAATTTCAAAATGATTTCTCTGGACATTTATTTTTTCATAATATTTTTAGAAATAATTTAACCGCAAATTTGATTGACCCTTACGATATTTTCAAACCTTAAATAAGTAGGTACCCTTTATTAATATTTATTGTACTGAACAAAAAAAAATATCCAAGATTGATCTTTTTCTACAAATTTTAATATTGTCCTTTAGAATAAATAAAATATTCAAAAAGATATTTGGGCCTTGATAAACTCAAAAAAATTAAATTCCAAATCACAAGTAATACGCCCTAGTGTTCTTACTAATAAAAAAATAAATATATATTGAAAGAGAGCGTGATTGAGCTTTAAGATTGCTTAAAGGTAGGAGATGTCAAAACACTTTCCTAAATTTTCGATATGTTTGCAATAATGTTACTTATATTATTCTATAAAGTTGATTATATATTTCAAGTTCTTTTGAAAACTTTTACATTCATTTTCAATTTTTGTATTGTTGCTTTATACATTTAAAATTCATTCATGAGGTTAACATGATTAAAGTCAGATAGTAGACAAAAGATAAAAACCTGTTTGCAATGTTAAGACTAAAAACGTGCTTGTTAATTAAAAATAATCACTCTGTCATGAAATCTGCTTATTGTGGAAATCCAATATGCCTTTCGGGATATTATATATAGAATCTCTTGCAAGATTTGTTAATTTTTATACATTCGTGAATCCTCAAGACTTGTTACCCAAAGAAATTTTAAAACATTAAAATAATAACTTAATTTTTTACTTGCTTGGTTGGATATCAAAGCGCTTTCTCCAGTAAGGCTATATAATCACATTATTCTTCAGATGGTTAATCACAGTTTTTGTGATTTTATTTTTAAGAGTCGGGAGCCATTGGGATCGAACCCCTCAACTTCAACTGTTAAGCTGAGAGGTACACTCTAAAAATCATTGAGGCTCAGATTTTTTATTTGACTAAGAATAAATTTAAATATTATTTATGAAAACTTAAAATAGCTATATAGAATAATATTTTATTATATATATAGCTAATTTAATAGATGGGTATCAAATTTTTTTAAAATTAAAATTGTGAAAGAGAGAGAGCTTTATTTTAGAAAAAAAAAGAAATATAAATACTATAAATTTTCACAAAAACTATTTTGTACAAATTTGAATCGAGATATAAAAAATCAAAAGCCAAATAATGGCCGCAGTTAGATTTTTTACATAATCATTATACACTTTTTTTATTGTTATAGTTTATAACAATAACTTAAAATATAATAATAATTTTATAATAGTAAGTTTGATTAATAAATTAATATGGCCTGGTAAGATAATGGGAGATAAAAATATATAACAATACTCTATTGCCAGCCCTCGTTCATATTTCTCTGTGTCTTTTTATTTTAAGCATTTAAAATTTCAAGTTCTTATTTGTAAACAAAGAAGATATTTGTGTAGTAAAAAGTCTTACCGCTCAAGCGTATTTTTTCAGAATTATTGTACACTTTTATGATGTTAGATATAGCAGAGCAGTTTTAATTTAACAAGAACAAATTTCTGCTTTATACATGACAAAAATACTTTATTTTAAACATGAAAACAAATGAGTTTTTCAATTTTATTAAATAAGTAAAAAATTTAAATATTATATATAATTAACCTAAAACTTATCATTGTAAATATCTTTGTACTTAAACTATTGCTTATTTGAGGTATACAATATGGATTACTGAGTATTAACAGATTTGTTTTGCATTATAATTTACTAAAAATTTTTATTAAATATTTCACATTTGTATTTGTGAATAAAATTTCTTGATGAAATAACATTTTTACACTTTTTCACAATTAGATTCTATATTTAATAAGGCAATGTTTAAAATGAAATTAAATTTAGCTTAATGCGAGCATATAGCGTTAAGGCTGAATGTGCTTTGATATCTCCAACCAACCAACCCCTTATTGTTATTTTTTAAATTATATTATCCTTTTGAATTAATTCTATACTCTTTATTTTTTACTTACGTGAGCATGATATAACATTCAAAACTTTTCTAAGTAGAAGATGGGTAGAAAGTATGTATTTTCTATACTTCTTATAAAGATTTAGTCAGAAAATAACAAACGATCAATCGAAATTTCACAATATTATAATTTTTTTGCGTCTCTAAAAGTTTTATATGATTTTAATGATAATAAGGGTAAATTTCTTCTCTTTGGTTTATGAACGATAGACACACATATCTTCTTCACTGTTGTTCTGTCTAGCTATTTTTATTCTTACTTTGTTTGTAGATTGGGGCTTGGAGTATAACAAATTGCAACTAGTGTAAAAAATAAGTTTGCTATACAAGTTTGTGTTTTTCATAATTTTAAAATTTTATATATATTTAATCTTTAGAAAATTTGTAGACTATTTTAATTTATATAAATTTTAATTTATTTTTATTTTCTTTTTGGTGGTAATTTTTTTAATCGATTAAATTTATTTTTTTTTCTACAGCGTCAGACTTCCACGTGATTTAGGTACAAAATTATTTTAATTAATATAAATTTCAAATATTTTTTGTTTTGTTTCTTGATAATATGTTTTAACTTTTTGTGTTCTTTAATTAATCTACATTTTCTTATTGTAATTTATTTATATTACTTTTTTTCAAAGTCATAATCGATCTCAGACAAAGTTTTAGAAACATTAGTTAACCCTTTTGGTCCTAGAGTTTTGAAGATTTATCACCGGTATATGATTTATATTTTATTGCATAAACTGCTTTTATTTGAGAAATACAAACATTAATAACACATTTTGTAATATAAATACAAAATAATTTGTTTTTGTTTACTGTTTTTCTAATATTAATAATGAGGAATTTATACCTATAAAGTCTCTTTGAACTATTTTTGTTAAAAAAAATTTAATTAGACTTGTAACATATTAAATTGATTTTGTTTTTAGGCTAAAAAATCATTTTCATTTAGGATATTTATTTAACTTAGACATAAAATTAGAGAAATAATTCGACTTATGAGAATAGTATTTTTATGATTAATTTAAAGTTTTCTTACCATTTAATGTATATATATAAATTATTTTTTCTAACGTTTTATAGTTGTTGATTATATTGTTTTCAAACTTCTAATTTCCAAAGAATTTGAATTATATTAAACCCATATGTAAGCAAGAATTTTAAATATATTTACATATAATAATTCTCCTCTCCTTTTGTTTTTTATGTTCCTTTAATTATTAACGCATTACTATATTTTAAAGCTACATTAATATTTTTCTTTTTCATCATCAACCAACTTATTTTTCTTTAAATGCGTTATTTCTCCCCTGTACCTATATTTTTAAATCCTTGTTTTTGGTTAGGTTTTCATGTATTTAGCATGCGTGATTGAATCTTTTATTGATCAAATTTCTTCACACACATTCGTGTTTTGACTTTTAATTATTTTTTATTGATTTTTCCAATACTATTTACATTTTTCTGTCTACTATATAGTATAGGTCTGCTTTTCTCTGACATTTTACAGACATATTTTATCGATAGAATTTTTATTAGATCTATCCATTCTTTTTCTATTTATGTATCTTATTTAGTTTATTTTACATTTACAATTTTTTATTTTTGACATTGTTTAATGTTTTAGATTGAATTGTTTTTTACGTGTGAATGCTCATATTTCCCTAAAGAAACAAATTAATTAATTTTTATTAGAATAGAGTTGATTACGATAATGATTATTCAATTATAATAGGTATATAATGTTTAATATAAATAGCCTAGCATCCGTTGAAGTGAAAAATGTTACTAATCTCAAATAAACCTACCTTTTTAAATAAGTATGAGTCAATAATACATCCTTTACAATAGTTAAGTGCATTGAAATTAATGATATATTATTTTTTTAAATCTATCTTTAGGTTCTCCTTTTTTATTTGCAACTATCTCCCCCGAAATTGATTCTTCATTCGATTAATCAATATTTTGCATGTCTTAAATTATATGGTGATTGGCGAAAACTTAAAAAAATTACCTTTAAGATTTATGAAGCAACTGTTTCACTTTTAATAGGTAAATTTTTCAATTTATTATAAAAATAGATACTTACATACTGGGTTGTGGAGTCGGAAATATATTTTTATTTTGCCACACTACACTTATTTCTAATTTTTCAATTCATATTTTTGTAATTTTGATAATTGTATCTCCATTTGGGTATAATTATGCGATTGGCTTTAAAAATTTATAATTATTCATAAACTTTTCTGTTTCAAATATCATAAACTCCAACTTCATATTATCTTAAAGTATTTTAGAAACATCAGTTATATATTACTCACTCAGTAGTTAGTTTTCAATCTATAACTAATATTAAAAGTATGTCACATGTACCATTTTTGAATGTCGTTTGTTAATGTCGATTTTAAATAGTCATTGAAAGATGTCCTGAATCTTACACGCTTCTGCTTTATATTGCACCTCAAAATGTTTCATCTTTCTTTAATGTAATTTATTAAAATGTTTTATTGGCTTGTATTTATAGTTTAATGTCTTTCTTAGTCTTCAAAATGAATTTTAAATTACTATTGTTTATAACCTTTTTATCTTAGCCAAAACAATAGCATTCAAAAACTAAATTTATCTCAAATGTTTTTTTCAAAAGTATTTGGCTTAAAGTTTTTTTTTGAAAAACTTTTTACTCATAAACTGACCATTGTTCCTTTAGAACAGTGATTCAGAACCTTTTTTCTCTTATGGATCCTTTTCAAAATGAAATTTTTTTGTGGACGTTTTATTTTTTATTGCTACCTTTTTATTTTTTAATTCTTATATTTATCAAAAATATAAGAATACGTAGGCCGTTCTTAATCACTAATTTTTATATGTTTGCTCTATTTTATATAGTCAATTTTATATACTCTACTTATCTATTAAAAATTTAAGTCAAAAAAGTGGAAATTTTTATTCAAAAATATGTTGTTTAGTGTGAAACTTGATGCTTTCAGGCTTAATTTGATATAAATCAATGACAATCTTAAATATCCTTTATCAATAACATTTAGTGTATTTCTATTTTTTGAATGCAGATAAAGAACATGACTAAGCGATTTTAATTATTATAATACAAAAATGATTCAACAGGAAATTATCTTTTCTTCAATTTCAGAACTTTTCCTGAATAAACAAATTTTTTATTTAAATTTTATAACCCTTTGTAAAATTTGATGAACTCTAAATTTGAAATATTCTTATATGGACCTCTCTAAAAACATTGTGGACTCCTTGGGGGTCAACATGGGCTATGTTCAGAAACACTGCTTTATCAGGGTTTCTCAACGTGGGCCATATGGCCCCATGAGGGGCCAGAGAAAAAAATGATTTCCATACACTACATCAGATCGTAAAGAAGTCAGAAAACAAGTTATAAGTTCGGATTGATATAGATAGATGCTTAAATTAAAAGGGTAAGTTGACGAAAAGACTCATTTTTATTTATAAAAATGCTCCAAAGCTGTGTCCATTTTTCTATATTATATACATATGATACAAAAACTATTTTAGAAACTATATCTTGAAACTTTATATAAAAATTCTATGAACTTAAGTAAAAAAAGACTCAATTGGAAAGCAACTTTAATTCTAAATTATTATGAAAAAAAAGTTATAATTTAGGAGCACTATAATTTTTGAACGAATTTTACAGTTTTTTGCTTTTATGATATGTTGTTTGAATGAATAACTTCGTAAAAAAGTTTCGAATTTTCGTTTTTAACCTCTAAAAAATGGAAAAATATTAAAAAAAAAAAAGTTAATATAAAAAAACTTTATGGAGCCAACAATAATATTTAGACAAAAAGGGTCCATGATAGAAAAAAGGTTGAGAACCCTTGCTTTATACGGTATTTGTGTAATAAAAAAGTTCATTTCTTTTTTTATGAATTTCAAAAAGACAACGTTAGACTAAAATGATAAAAAAAAACATTTGTTCTATTTTCGCGATGTTGGCTACTAAGGAGAGTGTCTATGAATTCATTTTTTGATCTAATAATTATGAATATAATTATTGCGACTCCGCCTTCTCAAAACGTGCACCTCCATTACTAACCCTGCTTATATGCCTTATCAATGGTAATGCACATTCTAGATTTGTTTAGATTATGCGTTTTTCATTCTACATTTCAATATTGCTTGTTATTGTTTTTATAAATAATAAAAAGTGAGTTTATAATTAATTTTATTCAAAACAAGAAATATTTTTACAATAAAGGGAAAGGATTACGTTTATCCTAAAAACTGATTTTAAAACATTTTTCGTAAATTCACTTGTGTCTCACCTTATCAGTAAAATTTCGCTACGTCAATCGATACTGTGACATTTTTTAAGGAATACATCGATATATTTTATATTTATTGGAAAGTAAATATTAAGTATAATACTGTTATAATTTAGTAACTGTTTACACTAGAGATGGCCAGCCCGTGGACTACGCTACTCATGGAGCGGTGTAGCTCTGTGGGGGATGG
This sequence comes from Nectonema munidae, assembly GCA_030549495.1. Taxonomy (NCBI): domain Eukaryota; kingdom Metazoa; phylum Nematomorpha; class Nectonematoida; family Nectonematidae; genus Nectonema; species Nectonema munidae. Next base: position 270,880 of record JAUIRK010000942.1, on the reverse strand, counting down.
TTCGATCCAACGACTAAATATATTTATATTTGTATATGATTGATAAAATTTTAATGGTCATATAGACTTTAATAATAATGGGATTATCATCTTATGTTGTATAGCAAATGTTGCAAAATAAACATCAGCTCTGCGCGTCATTTTAGCTAGGGACGCCACGATATGTCATTCAAACTTCAGATTATGAAGATCAAACAATATGATGGTTATTAGTCACAATTGTTTATTGAACGGGCTAACTTCTACTGCATACATGTCATTTGTGGAAGTACAGAAGGGATTTGTACGTCTTTTTGTTGAAGTTTTAATTATTTCTATTGATCTTGTGTGTTGTAGGTGTTTCAGTGATAGTGTACGCATTCATTTTTGAAATTAGATTCAGATTTTTTTGTTGTATTGAAAATATTTGTTACTTAAAGGACATATTTTCCAACTTTCATTTTTTGAATCAGTTTTATCAACTTTTTAATCCCTTGTGAACGTTGATAAAGGAAATTATTTTCATTCCATTATGTTTTTTTCTGATTTATAAAATGTTTTAGGCGAGAAGTTTTTGAGATTTTTTTGTTAGATTTCAAGTAAAGTTATCTACCATTCTTTGTAGTTGAAAAATGTTACAATTTTTCGTTTTAATTTGTCTTCCACTAATGTGATAATGGGCACAAGCGACACATTTATATAATCATGTAATCTTTATATAATATGCATATATGTATGATTCCTAGTTACAAAATAAGTGAAACTAATCCCAATCTGATGAGAGTTAAAGAAAATTTTGAAGTTCAGTTTTTGAAAATATTAGAAGAAAAATTTTCGAAATCTGTGAACTTATTTCTCAATCAATTTTGTACGCTAAACAAAAAATAATACTGACTTCAATTTGTGAGAATGTTGGGGGCTTTTCTTGGCCTTGTAGTGATAAGTCCTTTTGTGATAATAATTTGTTCTTTATAAAATGACTTGATAGTAAAACGTTAATTATGATAATATTGAGCCACTTGAAAAAGCAAGCCGATATTCACTAATTGACAAAAAAGGAGTAAACCTTCAAATTCCACATTTGATTTTTAGTTATAATGCGAATATAGGAGGAGTTGATTTGTTGGACAAGATAGTATCTCTTTTTGCAATACGCATCCAATCTTAAAATTGGTGGTGTCCAATTTTCAGTGAGATGATAGACTCTGGAGGCGCGTCAAATTTTTCACAAAAATGAAAAATATCTTTGCACGATTTTAAAAGAAAAATAACATCCCCTTATCTTCTAATATTGCAAATAAAAAACAAAAAACTGGATCTTAAAACAAAATAATACATAGTAAGGTTCCAGAAGAAATCCAATTTGCATTTGGAAATCACTATATTCAAGAAATACCTCTGCAACTTCTGTAAAAAAGGCCAAAAAATATACACGTTATAATGTTTCTTTACATGAAAACTGTTTTAATAATTTTCACGCTAAATAAAGTTTTTCGATATAAATTACATTTTTATTTTTTTCAATTTTGAAACTTTTTGTACCCACTATTCTAAAAGTGGAATGTAAAATATTTTGAAGTTCATTCGGGAAAAAATTTTTGATCAAAAGGAAATTTCATATCTTCAAACGTCACTTTTTTGATACAGTAAAATTGTATCGGAATAAAAAAATATGATATTTAAAAAAGATTAATATATTACTATATTTAATTTTTATATTATTAATTTAATAACCCATATAACCCCAATGAAAGCAGACGAGATTAAGTAATTTGATATAAAAATCAAGATAACGTCTGCGTCAGTTTAAAAACTGACGATGCGATGATATGAGTAAAAGAAGTTCATTTGAAAAATAATTTGTTAAAGCAAAATTCAAAAATCAAATTAACTGCTTCGTATCTTCATTATTTATACTTGCGTTTGAAGCCAGTGAGCTTTGAAACACGTTTTATTTATAAATTTTACCTATTTTTGATATAAACTAACTTAATGCACCACCTAATTCATTTCACCATCACAAATAATATAATTTCATGGATATTGTTTTCATAGATAACTTGTTTTATAGTGCTGTTGACAAAATATCATTGCTGATTTCTCTTTACAGAAATAATATGGCCCGCCAAGAGTGAAATTACGCTCACTAGTAGCTTGTTGTCATAACGCATAACGTTTTGTAAATGAGTAAATAATTTGCTAAAAAACAAGTTAACTTTGATAAAATACAAATGTGTGATGTGTATGTGTGTTTTTAGCAGGGCTGGGGAGTAGGAAGGATAATAATACCCGACTCCGACACCTAGTACTTAAAATTCCCACTCTGACACCAAATACTTTCCGTTATCTATAATACCTAATAACCCTTCTCATTCCCACTCCGAATCTTAAATTTTATTAGATACCAACTTCGACTTCTCAACCCTGGTTCTATTTTGTCCGTTTATTTTAATCATTCTATTTGAATCTGTCTGTAATGTTGGGCTAACTTGAACTTACACTTTATACAAGTATAAACACTCATAAATTATACGATTTATGAATACACTAACAAATTATCACCATTTTTAGAATTGAATTCCGTAAAGGGCATTACTAACATTGAACCCACCTTACGTCCCTGTAAATTAAAAAAATGACCCCTATCTGCAATTTAAGAGCGCATCCCGTATAAACTTTCCTGCGTTGCCGACCATCCATAGGGCTCTGATGTATACATATACAAACAGAAATCTTAAATTATTGGTAGGCACAAAATTTTTTATGATTAGGATGGGAGGGGGCAAAAAATTGAGAAAGTACTTTTAAATTTAAAATTGTCCCATCAGAAAAAAATTGCACATCTCCTGTCTACTCCATAAATTTGTAAAAATGGGCGGCCTTTTTCTAAACTAATTTTTGGCTTTGCTCACTGCATGGTGTGTACTTAATTAAAAAAACCGTTTTTAATACAATCGTCTGATATTTGTAATGGGGTTGGATATTTGAAAGCTATTTAGAATAAAAGATCATCTTTACGTTTCATTTTATTATGCTCTTAATGATTAGATAGCTTAACCTACACTATCTAAAACTAGTATAAAATATATTTTAAAATTTAAATAGCATCTAAGAATTTTTTTATACTTAAAACTAATTCTATATCATATTTTTTACTGTTACTTATCTGATAAACGTTTGCGTGTGTACATGTGGTTTGATATTCTTATACTTGCAACTATTTCATCAAAAGAACTCTTTAATGAACACCTATTTCAATAAAAAATTGTATAAATGTTATTAAATGTATGTATTCAGTTGATATATAATATTTTAAGTAAGTAATCATTTTTGATATTTTTTCACATCATATGAGTTATTGAAGTCCATCTTTTTTACATATTTATCATAGTGTACAATATTAAGAGTATTGGTTTACTAACTTTTAACTAAATTTCTAATTTTTTAGGGTTTGACTTTACGAAAAGTCGAATTAGCATATGAAATCGCGCAATGCTACATTTCAGTTTTTCTTTTAATAAATATAAATAAAATTGAATTTTTTAACTCATACTTGTGCCTGTAGAAAACATTATATTTTATATTATTAGATTATGATCTCTATCAAACTTTTTGTTGTTCTTATCGAACGGATGCGATATTATCCAGGTCTAAGCAATTAACTCCAGCTATATGCCCAAGATCACTTGTAATTTCTTATAAGACGCCATAATTCACGTCAAACTTGACACTGATGCTATCCTCATTTGCTAAGCCATTGCCAAATATGGCGTGACTGGGTGATTTCTTGTGGTTGTGCTAAATCAGTAAGATGCAAAATTGTTACATCTCTTAATATCTAGTAGAATCTTTTTGCGAAAAATTACAAATAGGTGAGTCGGAGTTGAAAAAATATAAGAGTCGCCAAATATTTTTCCGACTTCTCAACCTTGATTATAACGAAGTATTATAGTGTTGAACTTTACCTTATCAAGTTTGACAAAGAATAGTTGCAGTAATTTCCATTTTTAAAGAAGTTTTAGATTTTTTAGCTTATCCCTAAATTTGAAAAGAAAAAATTCTATAGGTAAGTATTATATTTGAAAAGGTAATCTTTTAAAATATTCTCTTTCCTTTTTCTGTTGCCTGTGCTAGAGAAGATATATATATGTGTATATTTTTACATGTTCCTTATTTATACCACATATGGTATCTTCAAATTCGATATTTTTATATAAATCAAATGCATCTTGCATCATATGATTCTAAGATTATGTTTTTCAATTATTTTATTTATATGCCAGAATGAATGAGTCAAAACATTTATATATTAAAAATGATCTTTCAAAGAATTATAAAAATGAAATATATATTTTTTAGTTGGTTTGTGAACTTTTCAGTATATAAAAACAATTCTAAAATTGTTAAATACTTGCTTTTTGTTTGTTAAATTGTAAATTTTTACAAAATTTAGATTACTTATAAAAAAAGGACTATTAAAAAGTTTCGTTTTGTGGACCTAATAACTTCTTTACTCAAATTAAAGCATTATTCCTAATGCTTCTTTTACACAAACTTTATAAAATAAGACTATTTACTTGTTTTAGAACAAGTGCTATTATAAATCGAAAGTTGGTTTTATTGACTTTTAACTTGCCTACTTATCTCACATAAATTTAACTAAAAATAAAGTTCTAATGATTTCGCTTATATTAATTATTCTGTGTGTTAGAATGTTATAAATGTTTACATTTCAAATCAATTTTGTTATCAATGATTAATGTCTTTTTATAAAATATATTTTCAAAGAAACTTCCTAATTTTCTTCGCTCCGACTGCTAAAAAATAACTATTTCCTAATTGTGAATTTATTACAGGTAAATTTTGCCGGGGCCAACAAAATTGAAAAGTTTTCATTTTAGAAATATATATTGCAAAAAGGCATTAGTCATTGATATAAATGAAATGTCATCATCATAAAGTTTCTAAGTTAGCAAAATGGCGAAAAAAAAATTGAGGAATATACTAAGGTGTAGAGTCATATTTCGCCTCCTCCAGTCTTCTTCAAACGCAAGAAAAGAAATGTGGGAAAGTAAAAAAAATATTAAATTAAAATTCAGTTGTCCGCTAGAAATTCTATTTTAGAACTGCATTATTTAAATTTTTTAAGATAAATTATAATAAAAGTCATGACTACTACAGATAACTCCCGCCACAATTTTCTCTACCATGCAAAGCTCGCGGAACAAGCAGAAAGATATGATGATATGGTTGATTTTATGAAAAAAGTTGCGAAATTGGGGGCAGAATTATCTGTAATCCTTAGTGTTTTCTATTATTTTCGTTTGATTTTAATTGAGTGTATTTTAGATTGAAGAAAGAAATCTGTTGTCTGTTGCTTACAAAAATGTAATTGGCACGAGGCGTGCTTCTTGGAGATGTATAAGCAGTCAGGAACAACAAGAAGAAGGCCAAAATAAAGAGAGCAAGTTAGCCCTAATCCAAGAATACAAAAAGACTATTGAAACGGAATTATTGGGAATCTGCAATGAAATCTTGGACATTCTTGACAACTACTTAATAAAGACAGCGACAGCTGGCGAAGCTAAAGTCTTTTATTACAAAATGAAAGGAGACTATCATCGCTACTTAGCAGAATTTGCCATTGCTTCTGAAAGAAAAGCGGCTGCTGACAGCAGTCACGACGCTTATAAAACGGCGAGTGTTACAGCTCTGAGCGAGCTAGCCCCAACCCATCCCATCCGTTTGGGCTTAGCGTTAAACTTTTCTGTATTTTATTACGAAATAATGAATTCGCCGGAAAAGGCATGCAAACTCGCTAAAGCTGCATTCGACGACGCTATAGCTGAATTAGATACCCTTTCTGAAGATTCCTATAAAGACTCTACTCTGATTATGCAACTATTACGTGATAATCTAGCATTGTGGAATTCAGATGTTCAGGCTGAAGATGACGATGACAAAAAAGAGGGTATTGTTGGCGGAGATAACCTCGGAACACCCGCAACAGCTACAACCTCAGAAGGTGTCAACAATGAAGGTTGTGCTGTTGTTAAAGATGAGATAGATGATAACAAGGTGAATGCTACCGTTAATTAAATTTTAGTCATACACTTTTTCTTATATTTTTATAATAAATCATCTCCCATTCTCCTGTCATTTCAAAACATGCCAAATTTTTGTGTCAAATATAAATTTCTGCATTTGCTTTGTTTACCGGCGCAATTTTTTTACTACGAAAACAACACATTCACGATAGTATTGTTTTATATTTTTGTACGCACATATCTATTGCAGTGTCATTTCTTGTGATATTTCAACACACCTATATACATACATATATATATAACTGTTTTTTAACTTCTTTTTAAAGTTTTATATCTAATATACTATAAAAACCTTGTTCATAACTAGGATTTTTCACTAATAAATACGTATTTTGTATATTTTTAAATGCTATATTATACTTGTTTCGTGCTCTTCTCAATTACTTTTATCTACATTTCCATCTGCAGATCTTAAAATTTTAATACCAATAGTCCTCAACACTCTGAACGTTTATGCCAAAATGAGTTCTTTTTATAGCAAAGAATCCAATTTTGCTTACAAATGACATTTTAATCACCGAAGCCTTTTATTTTGAAATTGAAAAAGATTCATCTTTGTAATCAGTTTTAAATTTTAATATCAGATGAACTGTGTTATTTTTAGCTCAATATAATTATTTCAGAGATATAATTTTTTCGCTTACTGTTGTTTTACATTATAACTTCGTGATCGATTTTTTTGTTTAGTCATCAATGATAGACTTTTTATGTATTTAGGCAATGCAAAAGAAAAAGATAATTGCCAAGACATTTTTTCAAAGATAAAAATTTCCATTACATATGCTTTCATTTTACTTCCATCATTTTGTTGTTTAGTTCATTTTCTTTATTTTTCTATACATAGTGTTGAATTTTCAATGTACATTTTTTTTCAGACAAATTAATTTTGGGATATTTTACTGTTTTATGATTTCCAAATATGTAATATAGACGTGGGCTATTTGTGTCAAGCTTTTTCGAAGAGACGGGAATTGGTATAATTATTACAGATGGAAAAATAAAATTTTCTGAATATATCAAATAAAAATTATGAGCGTAACGTCACTAAGATATAGAACTGCTGACATATTGCAATTTTTGTTACAATATTTTATTTCACTACATCCCATTGTAAAGATGTCTTAACTAATGCATAGATCTCTATTGATGTAGGTATAATGAAAGAACCTAATAATTTAGTACTATCTTTTTTTATAAGCTTTGTATTATATGTGTACCTACCATTAGATCCCTTGGCGAGTCTTTCAAATTCATGAGGTTACCCGAAGTAAATTTTTATGAATCGGGGTTCAATATAAAATGACAGACAACGGGGTTGTTACCTACCTGAGCGGGTAAGAATTCCGGGGCCTTCGATCTCACATGTATGCCCTTGAACGTGATTTCCACTGGGCTGGTCTTCGCCTAATGGACTTATTTTCTTTAACACTGTTGATTGACTGCTTTTTTTTAATCCAACTCTGAAATAGGATATTCTCGCCTATTTAGCTTCTCTGTCAGGATGGGGAACATAAAGTTACAGTTTCCGATTTATTTTCTAGTTTTGGAACTCCTTTTTTAAGAGTATGCTTAGAGCGCGACATGTTTAACCTTATTCATGTTTTTAACGGTTTGACTAAGGATGAAAGGGGTTCTAATGACGAGATCGCTCCCATTAGAATAATACAAGATGATTTTTATAATGTGTTTTCCCTCTACTGGACTTCTCTTATGTCTGTCACAATGTATGACAACTTGTTTCTTGGAGAATAAATTGCCCTGTCAAAATATTTGCTCCTAAAAACTTATGAAGCGGACGTAGGTTACCCGAAGTAAATTTTTATGAATCGGGGTTCAATATAAAATGGCAGACAACAGGGTTGTTACCTACATAAGCATGTTGAGCATTATGCCTTAAAATTTTATCATCTGAATGACGCTAAATTTTTTTATTGTTTAAAACGTGAAATTTATGTTAGTGGACTTGACATATTTTCTGAGTTGAATATATCGAAGCGACTAATTTAAAAAAGTAATATTCCATCTGGGTTTGGAGTTTATACAGATAGATTCATTACAAGTCATGATCTCGCTCTTTGGTGCAATGAAAAAAATCTTTCTTTATGTGGTGGTACAGTGATGTCAAACAAGATTTGTTCAGGCCACCCCATCTCAAACAATTCAAAAAGTGTGAATTTGAGTCTTATATATTCTAACTTGTTTTCACAGTGTGCCTATATTCCAAAGGGACATGCAATGCGAACATATTGTTGTCACAGCACCAAAATGTCAAGATTAGCAATATTTCATCCAAATCTGAAAGTTTGCTTGCCTACAATGAATTCTAAGGCGGAGTAGAGGTGACAAACAAAATGTTGAAAGCTTATAGATTTTATTGGACAAATAGAAGGCGGCCATTTACAGCCTTTTGTACCAGTGGCGGTTTTAGGGAGGGGGGGGGGGGGGTGGGCATGACCCCCTAGTTTTTTGGCTGTGCCCCATGTTGGCCTCTCCACATCAAATACCTATTTTACTGGATTTATAATTTAATTTTTTTGAGTGGGTTTTGCATCTAGGGGAAGAAATATCTCTTATCTGGACGGGTGAATCTTAGACCAAGAGCACTTTTAATTTGATTTTCATTCATTGGAATAATTCAAAGAAAAAAAAGTAAAACATGTATTTGGTAAATTCCAAAATTTATAAAAACTTGGCCCCCTCACTTTTGAAAATCTAGAACCCCCACTGTTTTGACCTTGACATGATTGTTTTGATTTCATGGCTTATCGCTAAATTGAACTCACCAACGGAATTCGCTAACAAAAAACTGAAAGAAAATTTTTCACAAGAAAACTTGCCTTCTGTTTAGCTAAAGAATCACTATTGTCTTTAGATATGAAATATCTATGGTTTTGATAGCCGAACAGAATCTGAACCAGCAAACACAAAAAGAACTTCTTGCTCGTTATGCGTTTCAAAGAGAAGTAAAATATCTAGAAAATGTGAAAAATGTAAGTAAGCTCCATTTCAAAGTTGTTTGTACTGATTTATAATCGCTTAATTCAAAATATTTTAACTCTATCTACAATTGTTTTTTTCAGCTACTAAATTCTCATGTTTTTTTAGCAAATAATTATTTTTAGATAAAAATTTTGTTTACTTTATTATGAACATTTACAAATAATTTTGAAAATTTTTCTATTATTTTTTTTTTTGGTTTAAAATCCCCCCCCCAAAAAAAAAATTCGTTTTCTCAACGAGGGGGGGGGGGGGGGGTCTTAAAATTTTTAAAACCCCCCACATTTGAGAGGACACCCCCTACTAATTTGGAGCTGTCTCCAGCGTATGTTATAAAAATAGGGAACTCATCCAGTATATCGACTGAACCAATTTGAGTGATTGACAAGAATTTTGGAGAATTTAGAATTTCCTAGGGGGAGGGGATTTGGAAACCATAACAGCACTTTGATATTGGAATTTTGTTATTCACAAAATCTGAAACAGTTACCCATTTTAAGTCGTAATTTTGCTAAAGCTCACATTTTATTTTCAAAATTACAACAGCTTGATTTGGTTTTTAGAAATCAAAAATACATTTAACTTTAAAATTTTTTAATATTCAATGTTCCAAAGATGGAACATCGGCGGAAATCCTGCTTTTTTTTATTTTTAAAGTGTATATAAAAAAGTTTATTATCCTTTATGATGATATGCAAAGTACTTTTCATGAAGTTTTTTATCGCATACATTTTTATACACCTTCCTTGTGAACTAGAAACTGTTCATTTGATTTTCTCCAACTAGGCATTAGATGAGTTTAGACAGGCTTAGGTTTACTCATTTTTATTTCTTTTATCTTCTAAGAGTAACAATCTTTCTCTCGAACTTTCATTTATGTGAAAGTGTAGCAAAAAGAAAACAAATGCTAAATTGAAAACGTTGATTGCTAATTGCCACCACCATTTTTTTCCTTTGTTTGAGGACGATAGGGGGATAATAATCGGTTCATTACAGGTACTCTCCCATAACGTTGTTATACTTTTCAATAATGTGGGGATATCTAATCGTTTGAGTCAATCAGTTTAGATTCATGATATAAAATATTCCACAAAAAATTAGAATGCTTTTTATTTTTAGTTTTGGAAATCGAAAAATTTCCGTTTTATTGAAATTTTTCCATTAATAAAAACTTTAGGAAAAATTGCCCTAAATTTTTATAAGTAACTCTAATAGTGTAAGCTGTTCTTAGCAGCAAAAAACAAAAATATTATTGCAAATTAAAACACAACAGCAACCTCGCTTATATATATGCTGAGTATTAAAACAAACGTAATTATAGTGATACTTGAAAATGTTTTGAAAGCTTGTGACCTTTGTTTTATTCTTTGCTCAAACCCTAAGGCGATCAAGGTGCAATTGTAGAGATTCAAACTACCGGATTTATCCACATCCTTAAAATTTGCCCACAATTTATTTGATGCGTTATCACGTCACAAACCTCTGCTTATCAGCTTCGTGCAGATAAAGACTAAAAGGGAAGTAGCAATCTTGTATTTAAAATCTAATTGAAGAGATGTGGCGCTAAAACAATTTTGAAGGAGTGTAAATTTGACAAAACAAACCAAATGAAAACCTAGAACGTATAGAAAAATGGTGAAATTAGCCAGTGTTGAATTTTTTCCAATTTATAATGAAAAGTTTTTTCAATAAATATATTTACTCAATTTATTATAGCCAATTTTACGAATGTCCTCACATCTTAAAACTTGGAAAGATAAAATTTGTACCAAGGTTTTCTTTTATGTTGTTTTATCCTTATTTATGAAAATATCAAAAATATTTGTGATGCATGTCATTTATTGTAACTTCTAGATTTATTTCCTTCAGGGTATGGATATGCGATTGCCAAACATTTGTGTAAGGAACTGATAACACGCAATAAAACTATGCCACATTCAAACCGTGTATGATAGAATAATGTTCAATAACTCGAAATATTCTCCTACTTCAAACAGAGAAAAATTACGCGATTGCGAATGAGAGCAAAGTGAAGAAGCCAACAACCATGTGTACAACATATAGCGTGCATTACATGTTACTTTTTCCATATCAATTTCTCTTCTCTCGTATGGCCTACATTTTACTTGTTCGCTCGTATTTTCCCGTTCGATCTATGAGCAACAATGGTAAAAATCAATCAAATCACAGAAAATCAGTTAAAAAGTTTTCAATTCAGAGTTTTGCCTTCAGTTTACTGTAAATCATAAAATTATTTTCGATGTTCTTGTTAACATATGAATATAATTTTGAAAATATATGATTGCTCTCGAAAATCCCTTGATTTACACTATTTTAGGTTAAAAGATGATCAGTGGCTGCATTTTTTCTACTCATGTTAACTTTTTATTTTACATTACATGCTTGTCCAAACTTTTTCTCTAATGTGTTAATTAAATTTTTAAGTATATTTACTGGCCGCAATGCTTTGACAAAATGAAATAATATCAATATCATTTTTGAAATTGCATTTCTTTTATGATATTTTCAATATTTGCTCTTGTGGTTCTATTCAGTATTCTAAGAATGTTAGTTAACTGTCAATCAAAATCACTGCAATCATTTTTCGTTATACTTATAAATAATATATGACCTGAGAGACATATATTTGAAATCAAAATATTATAATTAAAAAAATTTATATGTTGTTCTTCATTATTTCTTCAACAAAATATGTTGACAGTGTGGTGCTTAGTAGGATTATAAGCTGATCCCATCACACATACAATTAGAATTTAACAGAGAAATGGACCGTGTTAAAATAGTAAGTTAACCACAATGTGGCTTGTTGATTGGACATCATCCTGGCTTTACAAAAAATTTTACATGACAAATTAATTAGTTTAGTACGTTTTCCCTTTAATGATTTTTACTTCCAGCGGGGAACAGAAAGCCAATAAAATTGCTTCAGAGATATATAACATATAAAGAATACTTTTTTACAAATCAAATGAATTTTTTGATAATTAAAAGCTTAAAAGAAAGTAAAAGTAGAGGTTAGAACATTTTAACATTATATCCATGGTTGGAAGAAACTTTTGACCTAAAGTATCGGAAAATAGCAAAAAATTGTTTATATTAAAATTTGGCATAGCCGCAAAATTATAAATTTTATTAACACGGAACAAATTTTGCGAAAAAAGGCCGATCTGACAACATCTGTTCCACCATTCAAGCGAAATCCTAATTTAATTGAAAAATACCCCTTTGCTGAAATTTTTTACGATTTACTGATGTTGTTTCTACATATATATATATTGCAAATTTATAAGTAACCTTTTTAAAATCGTTGATCTTTTTTTCTTTTAAAATCAAATGTCTTTTTCTTGGATTTGAAATTGTCTGAACATTCTTCCATTTGTTGGTAGATCCTAATAGATAGTTGAGTAAGGGCATGTAACTAGGCCTTCGTTAGAATTGAAGTTAGTTTGAAGAATTATTTGTTTGCAGGTATAATAGTCGTTAACTACAGTGGTTCTAAACCCGGGATGAATCGCACTTGGGAGAATTTAGCATTTCCTAGGGGGAGGGGAGAAAAAATTGGAAACCATAAACCAACAGACTTTAACTCATGAGAAAAGGAAAGATAAATGTATCAATATTTTTAATCAAGTATAAAAATGAAGAATCATTTTTATTTGTTATTAAATGTGCATAACCCTCATTATAGAAATATTCTATGTAAAGGTATTATATAGTAAAGTAGACTTCAGTGATCTTAACAGAACACAATTATAAAGATTTGCGGTATTATATTACGAAATGTAAACTTGGATAAAAAAATTTTGAGAAACATAATTTTGAAAAAGGTGAAAGGGAGAGTAGGGGAGAAGGAATTAACTTTTGGAAAATGATTAAAGAGGCCTCTGGCAGTAAAAAGGTTGAGAACGACTGCCTTAGCACAAAGGCTTTTGTGGTCCAACAAATCACTTTTTCTGATTTGCTGGATTCCTCATTTCATTCATAGTAAGTGATTACGAGTGACTCGTATACATGATTTCTATTGTTTTTAAAGGTTCGAAAGGCAATTCCACGAAGTAGAGGTTTTATCGGAGAATATAACCAGGGTAGAATAAATCGTTGATCTTTTTGTGAATCCATTTTATGTGCTTTTACATGAAGACATGTACAAGTGTTGAAATTGATATGATCTATATTGCATATATTAGTTATCGTATATCGCTTTTCTTTGCAAAGAGGTATATCTCGACTGATGAAATATTTATGCATGTGTGTTTACTTATTAAATTATGCTAATCTAAAGAAGGAATCCCACTAAAAACCGTAAAGTGACCAATTAAAGTTGAGATGGTCGCTACATACCAAAAATTACATACTTAAGCTAATTCAGATGGAAGTTTAACAGGTTATCCACCACAATCGACATATGCCGACGTACAAAAATAAAATCGTCTACGTTTTTTAATGCTTTTTAATACAAATCTTCGGATTATTCTGGTCGTTAAACGTTTAATAATACTTAATATATGTATATGTTTATTTAAAAAGTTCGTATTCTATTCATGATTTGGTTAAAAGGTTTGCGTGTTAATTAGACAAAAAAGTGAGCACCCTTTCTTGTTTGGTCTCTATAAGGAGACTATTTTCGATAGTGAATCTTTGATCACAACGAATTGGGTATTTTCGATAAAAAAAATCCTGTATTCTATCTTTACCTTTATGCCTAAATTGATTGAATTGTTCCACTTTTGCAGTCTTTTTAATTATTGTCAATAATTGAATATACTCAATGAACAAACTTCAAAATTTAACAGGAAAAGAAGAAGAAGAAAATTTATTAAGATGAAAACAAACAAACAACAAAAGAAGACTAATTTAATTAAGTACACGCAGACTTACATCTGTACACATCTTCACATACATCATGTGGTGTAAAAATAAAAGTAGTGAAGCAACAGAAAACAATTGAAATCATAAAGAAAATAAATGAAATCATAAAGTTTGTGTAGTTCCCCAGGTTTATGAAAACTGCAAGCAGGATCTTCGCAAAAAAGAAATGGGGTGAGGGGAAGGAATATAAATAAAGCTACTAAATTTGACAAGAGAGTAAATAGCGGAGCATAGTCTTAACAATACCAGTTCCGAAAGTGATATATAAGCTAAAAAATATAAGGTATTATAATATCATTTTTATGGTGTTATTTCGTTGTAAAAATAGGTGTATCGATGTTCTTAAATGAAAGCTATTGACAAGTGAGGTATGGTAATTGTAGCTAAATGAAGATATGTTAACGATGTTGGAGGAATTAATGCGTTTTTTGACTTCACATCATTTACAAGCATAAAAGAATCAAAATTTTACAGACTTAAAGAGATGCGTGTTGCTTATACAAACTACTGTGTATAATTTTATTAGAGAAAGAAATCATTAGTCTGTCTGCTAAACAAAACTGTAGCAAACATGAGAGCTATGCCATTTGCTGGAATTTAAATAAATCTTCTGAGATGCATTATAAACTTTTTTCAAGAACAAAAAACAGAAGGGTTATAAAAGGCCACTGTACAATATTTAATGAATGGGAGAAAAACTTGAGATATGCTGTAGTTAATCTAAAAATGTCCTTCAATTTCCCCTTGATGTAAAGGTTAAGTGGAATGTCTTCATCTATAGATGGCACAACTTACACAGTTTGTATAAAATTATGAGCAGTGGAGTTGGAATGCTGTCATTCGAACCGAAGACATGGAGATTTTATAACATTTTTTCTAAAATGAATTTTTCTCAATATTCAATATACGAAAACCCCTTTAGAAGGATTGCCTATCTAAAGTGTTACTCATAATCCGCGAGGAATATTTACTCATATGTTACGGGTATGAAGTTCAACTCATCTTTTAGAGAATCAACTAAACTGGTCTGAAGTATCCACTAACATGCCAAAAATTGAAAGGGAGAGGCCCATCTCTCCTTCTTAATCTGTCTCTGATCTAACACCATCAAGACTCAAAGTCTCGACAACCTTACTCACACCTGCAGGAATTTATTTAGAATGAAAAAAGAATTAAACAAAATATTTTGCCCCCTCCCGGTTAAAATTGCTGATTAGTGAAGCTACACTTTATTTTTTAGCTACAACCCTTCAAAACTTAATGCTACGCAGTAAACCTTTGCTTTCAGCTGATGTAAAAATAAAATCATCAGAAAAAAAAGTAAACTTCAATATTTTGCGCCAATCATAAAGACGTATTGGAAGATTGACAGATGATAATGATTCACTGATCTTGACACAAGCGAAGAATGGCCTACTTCGAAAATTCTTCAATTGGTTTCATTTTGGATAGTTAATTTACATGCAAAATGAATGATATATACGATCTTTTTTTTGCTTGTGAGAAGGATATTTTGGATGAGAATACTAACTGGCATCATTAGTTGCATGTAAACCGGTGATCCAAATACACACGAAACTAAAGCTATACAGTTATATATTTTTGTCTCTATCAAAGATAATTTTGAAAGGTAAATGCAAAGGTGTCTTGAAGTGTTTTCATCCAGAAGGCACAATTTCACCACTTGAT
The DNA here is from genome assembly GCA_030549495.1 of Nectonema munidae. Lineage (NCBI taxonomy): Eukaryota > Metazoa > Nematomorpha > Nectonematoida > Nectonematidae > Nectonema > Nectonema munidae. Next base: position 255,218 of record JAUIRK010000942.1, on the reverse strand, counting down.
TCGAAATAAGAAGCAAGGCATTGATGATGGATGGAGCTAAGAGCAACCTAACCATAAAAACAGTTATACTTGTGGCACATGCCGCTTTGGGAACACTTTCATTTCAAATTTTAAACTTTTGAATTTATTTAAACTTTTTACAATTTATTTTATAAATGAAAAAGATTTTTATTATTTAATTTTTTAAAACTTAAAAAGGGAATTTTTTGAATTGCGGTTGATTGAAATAAACTGGGTTTTTGTATTTTTTAATAGAAATTATTTTATTTATTTTACAATATAACAATATACATAACATACATTTTATACTTACATATAGCATAAGTAGTGTCTGATTCAGAAATTAACCATAGGGGGCAACTTTAAAAAATACTAGCAAAATACTACCATACAAGTCGTGATGTTTGGGAAAGAGCAAAATCAGTAAGGGAAATTTCTCAAGCCATTCTTCATAAGGGTGGGGGGGGGGGGCTTGGCCCAGTTGGCCTCCTTCTGGATCCGCCAATGAGCATAAGCGCTTACATATAATTTTAAAAGAAACATATATAGATCAGTTGCTGTCATGTGTTAACAATGTTCTTTCCTGTCTGCAATTTTATCATTTGTTAGCAAAAATGTATGATGAAAGGGTAGGCTTGAATACATTGAAGACGTTATCCATGCCATCTGATATAGAAAGTATAAACTATAGATGTTACTTGATAAAGTAGAGAACCATACTATCCCTAGAAATAACAACTGTTGCATATAAAATATGTCTCTTATATGAAAAGGCACAGTGAGCAAAGCTGCTTTTCTTTCTGTCCTTTTTCTGTCTGCTTGCTTAGCTAAGTTTATATCAGCTTTCAATTAGGTTATTCAAAAACACCGTCAAGTCCTATTTTTGTTCTATTGAAAAACAAAATCAAGAACTGGCCCAAAAATTCATGCATTTATATATCAACTCACTGGTTTCCTTTGAAGAAGGCGTTCTTCTTAAAGAAAAAAATGTCCCTGAAAATTTAAGTTATGTTATATATAAGGTTGCCAGACGTCCCCCATCTGGTAATTATGGACGCAACGCTCAATAAGATAGCAATTGTCGGGCAAAAGGATATCTTGTTTTTTCTGCAAATTGAAGCTCTTCAACGCAAATAAGCTCCTGGCTCTTTTACTGGGGCTATGCAATATCCGGACAACGCAACCTTCTTTTCAACTAATTTGAGAGAAAATTCTCAAATCTTTTAACGAAACTGTAAGCAAACCTCAAGTATATACATTCAAGCCAAAATCTAACAGATGCTACTTTTGGAGCAATATCCTTTCCTCGAGAAGAAGGAACTTCTGGAAGTGAAATAAGTTCATCCTTAACAAAAGCCTTATCCACCATTTCAACAGAAAGCCATATGATAGGAGAAGTATCAACGTTATCCAAAAGCTCTTCGTGAGGGTCCTTATTGTCTGTCAGTCAGTAGACATTGATATTAGAAATAAGTTTTAAAGATTTATTAAACATAGAAAATAAGAAATGAATGCTCTCAAGTTTTGATAGAGTATTTATGCTCTCCAAGACCATTAAGTAGGTAACTTAAGCATGCCATTAAATGTCATTAACCATTAACTTAAGGATGCATGTTAATGATATAATGAATAAACTGTGAAAGTCGTTTCAGGAGGTGCTATTAGATAGTGCAAATTAACCTTGAACTTTAACAGACAATACCGATTGAGGCAATCGGAGTTAAGTATATTTGAAATTAAGTGGCTGATCATCCTCTAAAATGATAAAACTGGATCTTTAAGAGACATCGGACCAGTGGTGTTCTTTCCTTGTTCAGACATGTTGGTAATGTCTGAAAGCACACTTAAGAAATTATTATTTTGAGCTTCCTTTTGCCTTACCCCTTCTTCCCTCGTTGGCGAAAAATTTTTTGGATCCAGAGCCGGAATATTAAAACTTGGTAAACCTCGATGAAACTACTTGTTTGACAGCAGCATCACAGGAAGATTATGCACTATTAGCACATTCAGGATCGTAATATCGTCTAAAGGAAGGCATAGGGAACTTTTTTTTCTAGAATAGAAAAAGGTAATCAAGAAGATTATCTTTAGCATTGTGCTAAATTTGGCACAAAGGAGGCCTTGATAAAATTCAATCCCTTTTTGTGCAATTTCTTGCAGCTAGAACTTCACGATGGTCATAATCTTGTGTTGCGTAGCCAATTGTGCGAGCTCTTTGTTTGGCGATGCACTCTTTGTCTTTAAAATTAATTCTGGATTAGAAGCAGTGGGCCTTTTAACACCGTCATGCTCGCGAGGATGTTTTCCATAGTGTCAATTGCGTCAGTAATCTCTTCAGCTAATTTGTCAGAAAATGACTTTTTGGAATTTTCTTTGTCTTCTTTGGAAACCATTGAAAAGAACTATAGGAAAAACGTGGAGACGATGAATTCAAAAATGCATGATTTATAAGAATTCTGATTTTTCATTCACTCATCTTATATGTCAAATAAATGAATTTGAGAAAATTTAGGTGCAAATGTGATTGTTTATCTTTTTTTAGTAAAAATTTTTTTTCAAAAATAAAAAAATTTTCTTGACTCTTTTCAATACTATTTTTTCTCCGATTTGATAATATCAAAATCTAAGAGAACTTGTTATATATGAAAAGTTACTTTTTTCAGAAAAGAAAAAATTCTAATAATAATCTTTACGTTATCAAAAGGAACATTTTTTAATGACTCAAATACTTTTCTAAAAAATCCCAAATATAAACTCTGAGAACTGAAAGATAAAATATTACCTGTATGTTTCTTCTCTTGTGGATGGAATTTGATGGTGGCATTCTTTTTCTATTGTATCGTATTTTACGACAAATACTTTTCATGTATTTTATTGAGCTCCTATCATGAGAACTAAGGATAGATAAATTATTCCTTGTAATATAAAAATTTCTATTAATAATTATTTTTAATTAAAAAATTAAACACCTACTTCTATATATTGGAGCTGATTTTTAGCTTCTTCTTTGATTTCTTTGTTAAACTCTTCTATTTTAGTGTTGATCTCCTCATGATTATGATCCACCCTTTTTAAAATAAAACTGCCATTTTTTCTTTTTATAATCCTTCTTTCATAAACATAAAACAAAAGAATATAGGTAAAGGTACCGTGGGGTGTTTTCATCGAAAAGGCACAATTGCGCCGCTTGTATCGAACTATGAGAAAGTAGGCTTGATGCGAGATCGAACCCAAGACCTTGAGTTATCGAAACCCAGTACATAACCAACCTTACTCACGTGGACTGACCCTACAATATAATTTGCAATCTTTCTTAAAATTAACTCTTAGGTTCGAATTCTCTTTTTTACCCGGTTATGTAACGATTGTTTTTGTATTGCTAAAGTGTGATACTAAAGAAAAAAAAATAAGAAAAGCTTGTTGACAGACAACACTTAATAGTTTACCTTCGACAGGACATTTAATTTAAATCAACTTTAAATATTTCTAGCCCTCTTATTCCATACTAATATTTTCGAAATGCTTATTATTAAGAAGAGCAGGGGGAAAACGTGGTATTGTGAGAAAATGCTTCTTGATTTAAAGGAACCACTTATAATAAAAATAGAAAAAGGTAAAAATTATTAAGCATACGTTAAAATTTCATCGTCGAAAATTCTAAACTTGTGAAAATCAGTTTAAGATTTTCATACCTAAGACGTTGCATACGCGGGACACTTAATACCTAATTTTAGACGTTTCGTACCCAGTTTTAATAAAAAATTTCGGTACGAAATGACCAATTTAGTCACGAAATGAATTGGATAGTAAATGTCTTGGTTACGAAAAGGAAACTCGAAAAAATAATAGTAGTGAACTATGTGTTAATAAAACGCCTAAAGTAGTGTTAGTATAATAGTAGTAATGGATGATATATAATGTCTTTTACATGTTTTTTTCAATAAAAGAAACTAAAATATTTAGTTCTGGGATTTTCTCACTTTAAAGACCAGAGAAAAGATCCTCGATGCCTTGAAAATTTTTCCCTTTCTTACCTATCCAAGGGGGATACAAGCGGCGCAATTGTGCATTCTCGATGAAAACACCCCACTGTACCATTACCTTTACTTATCCTTTGAGTAAAATGATAAATAAACACTAAAAATATAAAAACACTTTTATCTTTTATTAATGTTTGGTATCTTATTTAAAAAAATATTAATAATGTTACTTAAATGAAAAAAGAAATATATTGACCCCGCTGACCTTTAAAATGCAAAAATATTATTATATTTCTTAAATAGTATTTTTTGTTAATTTAAGTATAAGAAAACATTTATAAACTATTGGTATTGGAAGACGGAAAAACAATAATGTAAAATCGGGAAGTTTATTTCTGGTTTTTCTTTGAAACAAAAAAGTGGACTGACCCTACAAATAAACTAATATTATATAATTAAGTCATTGTTTTCAAAGTTAATTATAAATAAAAAAACTTTCTTAAATTTCGAATAATGAGTTTACAACAATATAAATAGAATTTTGACAGCAAACAATACTTTAAACACCCTATATAAACTCTTAGAAAACACTTATCTAAGTATAGGGGTCATTCAATTTTAACTTAGAATGTAGTAATATATGTAATGTGTAACTTCCTAACTAGTTTCATGTCAAAAAAAAGATGTCGTTTTTTCTAAAAACAAAAACATTGCCCGTCTTGCCCATTTATCGTAGGGCCTATATATATGACTGGATTTGTGAGAATTTGGTTGAAATGTGCCACACATATAAGTAGATCTGGATCATAAGAAGAGTGAAATTAGACTCTATCGAGAAATTTAATTAACTTAAGTCAATAAGAAAAATACTCTTAAAAACAAAATTTGAAGTAAGACTTCGATGATCTATTGCAGTAAGCATAATTGAAATAAACTAAAAAGCATATCTATGATGACTTAATTTATATTATTCTTTACAGAAACATGAAAATACCAATAATTTGTTTATTCAAACACAATTGTACAAATAGAATATATCAAATAATTTTAAAATCTGTTAAAATCAAAAAAGACTTCAATTAATTCTGCAAAGAGATGTCGAGCTTGTCCTTATTTCATGATTTAGAGATGGATTTATTTTTTTCTGCTTCAGCAGACCGTTGTTATCAGAACCTTCAGAACGGAAGAAGCAAATTTTTTAGATGAACCATAACACCACTTATAAATTTTAAATTTATATTTAATGTTGGTTTTAGCTTTACACAATGCATGTAGTTACACAAGGGTACAATCAAATGAATTTTTTATTTTTCGTTTGTCTAAAAAGACAGGTAGTTTTGTCACAATTTAGTTGCACAATTTTCCTCATTTAGAGCTCAAAAACAAAAGTTTCATGCATATTTGCAATGTATGCTGATATTTTCTCATGTGTATCATATCTGGAAATTATCTAAATGCGGATTCAGGGAGTTAATCCAAGTTAATTCCTAAATTTAGCTACCAGCTAAAAGATCATTTGAAATTTTTCCACTGAATATGACATCAACTAACATCCGAATTGATATTCTTTTTACAAATTCCTTCGTTCGATGGGTATATATCCAGTCTCTAAGGACAATTAATCAGGGTGTGATGAATAAATTTCTCAGTAGACTTTTTTGTTTTTGTGTACTTTTTCAATTTAAAAAGAAGATTTTTTACACTAGCAACGTGTTTCTCAGACAAAATTCACTCTCTTGATAGGGTTTTCTAGTTGCTAGAAAGGTTTATTTTTTTGTTTGTAAGCATCATTCCTAATGACTAAGCGTCAATTGTATTTGATTTATACTATTAACTAGCAAATATAATTAATATAATTTATCAATGAGACTTTGCCAATTTAAAGAAATGCTACTGAAATTAAAAATGTTCTAAACTTGGAAATATCATCGATGAAATAAGAGCATTTTGTGCATTGAAATAAGTAGGCATGCTTTACCATATCATTATTAAGTTAATCCAAATGGAGATGGAGAATGTATCATCATTACTGCGCTCCTTAAAATCAAAAAAAATTGAACTATTATTTAGGGGAGTATTTTTTGAAAATTTTTAAATCTATATTTTTGGTAAAATTTAAAATGGCTTAGTTTCTATTTTCTCTCACGATCAAAATTTATTTTAGCTTTAGCATTTTTTTACATTTTCTGAAAACTAAATTATTTACACGTATGCTAGTCAAAAAAGTGTTTTTTTATTGTTTAAGATTTTTGACTCATGCCAATAAATTTTATGATGCTTTTTTTTAATATATATTTCAATGCAGTGCCCGCGCTAAGCAAAAATTTTAAGGGGGGGGGGCTTCATTGGGGCGCTAATTTTGGAACTATCAGATTAATCTGCTTCAAAGTGAAGCCATATCTATATGTATTACATTTTCATGAAAGAAATTATCCTGAATGCTAGATGTTTGTCATATTTTTTTAGGGTAATGAAAATTTTTTTAAGGGATCTTGAAAATTAGCTGGGGGGGGGGGGCTTGAGAAATAGTTTGGGAGGGGGGGCTTGTGCTCCAAAATTTAGTAGGTAGCGCGGGCTCTGTTTCAATGCCTGCCTTAAAGATTTTTTGTTTGCTCAGAATATTTTAATATTTATTACAACATAGGTTAAATATAGTTATACGAATAACTTCCAGTTATTTTCATTAATAATCCTAAATTGTATTCCTGTATTCAACTACGAATTATAAAGTCGAATGCTACTTTCAAGCCAGACATCTTTTAGTACACTGCATTGGTATATAGCAGTGTGATGCATGATTGAAATGAAAATTACTAATTGACTCACGGTGTGTGTATCTTACAAAGGTTTTTTGAATATATAATATATCATACAAAAATTAATTTCTATTAAAACTAATGTCTTTTTTCCTAATGCTTCAAGACATTAAATATATATAATAACTTTTTGTTTCTGATTGTGAAGCCCTTTGAGTTTAATGATAAATTTTATTTTAAGATACTTTTTTTATAACAAAACCCTAATACTTTAAAAAAAACTTGAAAAGTTTTGCATTTTAGTGTTATAGCAATCTTTTTCCTTTGGAGACTTCTGTTGGCATTAGTATTATAATAATACTTCTATATAGAGAGTTTTTAATTGTGTACTTTTTAAAAAATATAATTATAATGATTAAAAATAAAATCTTAATCATTAGTGATAGAGTGAACCTTCGATCGACAGAATTTTTCATAGTGTTTTTATCTAAAAAGAGACTATGTCAGTGGTTCTCAAACTGCGGGTCATCTTCCCTAAAAGAGTCATGGGACTTTTTCTGGACGTCATGCAGCTTTCAAGATTTTGCTGATATTTTTTTATATTTAGGTTCTGTCGTACACAGACGTGTCGATAACGTGGCGGGATGTATTTCCGCATGTACTATTAAATAGACATCAAGATGAATTCAATAAATGCATGATAGAGCATTTATAGACCTTTGCATACTCATGCTGAATTGTTGACTCGGAATCAGGCCAATTCGGCTTCAAAACAATTGGGCATGTGGACAATTCGTACTATACAATTGAATTAAATGATTTTAGTGTAAACTTGTTTGAAAAAAAAAGTGTTCATATTTTTCATCTTATTTCTTGAGTTTTATTTGTACCTTTGGAATAGGAGTATTTGTATTTAGCTTATAAAAGATATGTATTTGATCCACTCTCAGTGCACAGACCGTATGAGCTCGGCAAACTACCAATCTTTTCTTTTTATCATGAGGATTGAGAGGTATCATAGTGGCAAAAACAATGCATCTGATGAATGGCTGTGTTTAGTGTTTTGATCAAGAAGTTGAAAATCCTATTCTGATTCCAAATATCAATTAATTAAGATGTCTTAAAATAACTCAAATAAATACTTATTATGAGTAGATCTATTGTTTGCTTAGAACTATTAAAAATAAAAAGGACATTTTTTAAGAAAAAATATTCTGTACTTGCAATTGATTGAATGATTTCTCTATAAATATTGAATTTTATTCAAATCGATAGCCAACTTTTTATAAGTTACCCTTCTTAGAAACGAACCCTCTGTAACACTACTTCCATGAGACTTTATTAAGATAAGTCAATTGAACTAGGAATTAAAACTTCGTTTACTTAATTAAAGTCATAAATTATCTTTCTGATGTTTTTAAAACATTTTTTATATAAAATTTGTTATGCCTTAAGAGAAAGCAAAACAAGTTCATCTAACCCTTCTGAAAAAATGTGAAGTCTTTGATATCAAAAAAATTTGTTTCTTTATTTTAATATTGTCGACAATTTTTCATTTTTTTGTCTTTATAATTTCGAATAATGTTGTACATTTGGATGCTATGAAAATCATATTTAGTATTTTCAGATAATAATAGTAAGAAAGGGAAATATACAACAATTAGTCTCATTTTTAAAAACACCAGTCTTTAATTTGGTGAAGAGTGTTTTTAACTTTCCCGTATTCCCATTGACAAAATGGCCTCATTTTCGAACTTTGGTTGTTTCGAAGTTTTTTTCTCTCCCGTCAAGTACAACTCAACTTGATTCTGCTGTACATTGATAATTCTAAGAATGACAAAATCTATTTATTATGATTTAAAAATTATGAATATAAGAAATTTATTTTCAAATTTTGCCAACCCCTTCTATACAACTTTTTCTCAAACACGACTTCTTAACTATGGTAGAAAGATCGGTAGTATCGTAGAGGGTTTATATACGTTTGATAACTTAGCATTCTTGCAAGTTCCTTTATTGGTGTGTGTAAATTAATATTTTTTACCTTCCTCATTAAATAAGTATGATGATTACATAACAAGAAGAGATCGAATAAAAAACCAATATAAGGAATCCTATTATTGAATATCTCTTCAAAACTTAATAATTTTTCTGAAATATTGGATCTTTGACACAAAAACCTATGAAGTCTTTGTAGGAGGAAAAGTAAAATAAAGAACAGCGACTTGCAGAGCGTAGTTTCTTTCCAATTATAGGAATTGACTTAAAACCTGTTTTTAGAAAGTGGCTTCTAACTAACTGAAAGATGATTGTGCAGAAGAAGCAAAAGTATGAAGCACCAAATCTTCGGCGCAACTACACCATCATGTCGAGTGAAGAGCTTTCTCAAGGAAAAAAATCATTTTGGAGTGAAATTGAGATTTCTGGGGGCGTACGTAATTTAAGCAGTGAGTTATTCAACTACACCCACCTCACTACTCTCTACCTCTCCGACAACAATCTGTCGTCAATTCCTGCCGAAATATGCCGACTCTCCAAACTCACGTATTTGGATGCCTCTTCCAACAAAATATGCGAGATTCCCAAAGAACTCGGCAAAATGACGTCACTGCGCGAGCTCATCCTCAACCACAACTTCATTGCGCACATTCCATATGAGCTAGGCAAACTGTATCAATTGATAACATTTTCTCTCAAGAATAATCCGCTGGACCCAGAGTTCCAATCCATATACTCCGAAAAAGATGGTAGTGCCAAACTCCTTTCCTACCTTCTCGATAAAAATCCCTTCTCACCTTCCTGCCCTTTTCCCGACAGGTGATTCCTTTTCCAAATTTATAATAAGGAATGCTAGGATTATATTTAAATGGCGCATTATTCTCTGTCGACATTATTTGCCATCTGGGATTTTTAGCAGCGCGTCATATAAGAACTACTCCTAAAATCCTATTTTTTCTGCGTAAAAAATATTTCATCAATTGATAGATAACGTGAATTTTTGATGTTTTCTTAGGCGGTATCCATGCCTTTCTTAAAGCATGGCTTTTCAATCTTGGGTTCGGGCTACAATTTCAGAGGGTACTTCTCTTCTATGTTTCACGTGAAATTTATTTGAACCATTGTTTTAAAACTATTTTCAAAATACATAAAGTCCTATAAAATTTCATGCTTTTATCTCGATTTTTCAGCTCTATAGTTTCTAGTTGTTTTCTCGTGTAAACTCTTTTAATGCACTCATCAAAGAGAACGTATCTAGAGATAACTTTCAAGCAAACGACGAAGTGCTTCTCCCTCATTTTTTTCAAATTTTATTTTAGAAACAAAAAATAGTATTCAAAATTCAGAATGAAATATAAATAAAAAAAACTAATTTCTGAGTATTTAACTTTTATTTTTTAAAGATTTTTTAATTTTATTGAAACTTTAAGAGAAGATTGTATAATCTGAAAGTATTTACTTGTTTATTATCACTGTTTCACCCTTTGGTAATTTCAATTCTTTGAAGGCATATACTTGTATATTTAATTAAAACTTATTTGGCAATTTAAATTCCTTAAAAAACACAATAGTATATTCAGAATACAATAGAATTTATTTACAACAATATAAAAAGATTTGAGAAAGCACTAAAAAAGGAATAAATTGCTGGTCTTGAGGGTGGAAGAGTTGTTGTTGTTGTTAGTCCATTGATTACACTATCCAATTATTATCAGTGTAATCAATCAGTTCATTACGCACACACACAGAAAGAGATCAATGAAATTTCGTATGAATGAGCTGAGGAAGTACTACTACTACGAGTAAATACTCTCAGGAAAAAGTATAGAATTTTGTTACATTTTCGTAGCAACAGCGATGAGTGAGTGTATTTCCAGCCAATCTACACAAAAGTCACCGTTAGGTTCTGCTGACTTTGTAAGCTGGCAAGGTTGGAAGAGTGATATAACGACGTGGAAAAGAAAAGGGAGAGTAGCTCCACCGAGATGCAAGATGCACAACATTTCAACAAAATAAATGCTTACAAAATAGTATATAAGGTAAAATACAAAATGTGACACGCTGAAAATAGTTATAGAAAATAGTTGCAGCGTATATATCATATTTATTATGTTTAGAGAAAAAGAATCATAAAAATATGCGTAGTAAGAGATAAAAGTGCAATGGATAAGAAAGAAGATATTTAGTTAATCAGATTGAAGAGAATATATTTTTTGAAGTTATTTAAAGAGATGAAGAATCTAAGTAAGGATGAAGTTCATCAATCTATTTGTATGTGCTTAGCATAACTTACAGAACTTAACTTTGGAATTAACAGTTCGATATGAAGGGCGTTGTTTATCCGCGTATTGTGAGAACGAACCAGAAAGTTAGTAATAAATGTGTTGCTTTGGAAGATGCCATGATGCTTTTAAAGTGATGCGTATTTTTGTTAAAAATGATGAAAGGAAAAAATTTAGTGAACATAGAATTTAGCTAACTAAAAGACATTGATTGAAAGAACCTCAAATACTGTTACAGTAAATTTTCCTAGTAATTTGAAAGGTAAATAAGCAGAACTATTGACTGTAAAGACAAGAAATTCGCGTAATCACGCTTTTGATGTGTGTAGACCATGAGAGGATATTCGTGATATACCAGTCTAAATAACGGTATTAATTCTTTGTGAATTAGTAAATAGCATGTATCGACATTTGTCAATTATTTAATTTTAGGCAGTTCATTTTACACCAAGAATGTATCGATGAAAGACAATCATTGATAATGTCAAAATTATCTGATGAGAGCTTTTATTTAAACAGAAGAGTTAGATCGCGCAAGTATTATCAATTGTACTAGAAACATTAATGAAAACAAGGAAAATGAACTAGTTTGAGTCTTGAGGGATGCCTGCATAGATAGAAGAAAATTGAGGAAAAAAGATTATTATTATTATAATAAATACATTTAGATCGATTTGTTTGAAAACTTTTAATCCAAGATAAAACGCAAGATAGAAATCCTAGTCTTGAAACTTGTATGTAAGTTGGCAAATAATTGTTATTAATTATTCATTCTTAATTAATTCAGTATTTTTTGTTAACTTTTTTGCCCAACGACTACATTGAAAAGTAAAAAAGTTTAGCTTTAAATAATTAGGATTAATTATAAAAGAGCTGGGAAAAGGAATTAAAAGAGTCGTCAGATATTTTAAAAATATTTAATCAAATACTGGAAGTTACAATTTCAAAATTGTAAAGCAGCGCTAGTCATATGAGCTTATGTTATGGCTAAAGAAAATAAATGCATCCATTTCAGTTTTCTTCACATACTGCCCAATTTTTGATTCATTTCAATTTTAAATTTGATATTCCCCGTACAGCTTTTGGTCTGAGTGTCTTAATCTTTGTTTTTTAATGAAGAAAATGGATAACTTTGAATGAACCGAGCGATCCCGAGCAAAGTATCTACTTCTCCATCATGTGTTATAACGTGCTGTCCGAGATGTATGCCACTCGTCAACACTACCCTTACTGTCCGGGTTGGTGCCTGAGTTGGGAGTACCGGAAAAAGGCGATCCTCAAGCAAATCGTTGGCTTGAACTCAGATGTCGTTTGTCTGGAGGAAGTTCAAATGGAAGCCTTTTCTTCCTTCTTCCTTCCTAATTTGCAAGAACAAGGTATGACAAATTTTTTATCTCTCTCAAAAGTTCTGTTTTTTTTTATCTCTGATTCATTTTAATGGAGGTGAAAAATAAATGTGTTCTTTTAGATTGACTCGCTCAAATTTCATTATCACGAATTACCTTTAAATGTGAAAAACGTCAGGGACTCACATCGTTGATATTATTTAGAAGGAATAGGAATTTTTTTTATTGTACTCTAACATTTTTATACCGATGTATTCATTTTGCATGTTTTATATATAAAGTTGTTCACTCGTTAAGTGTTTGCCTCACCCTTTTTTCATTTTTATATACTTTTGCAAGCTTATTAGAAAGGTAGATCAAGAGGTTGTGTGTAGCTCATCTTGCTGGAGATGTGAGAGAGCTGACAAGAATTATTCATCCTTGGCATCAAAATAATCCAATAGCACGTCTGTTACGTTGTTCGCTTTTATTATAATTGTTTGTCTCCACATATAACTGCAAAAACACATTCGAAAATGGAAGGTAATTGGCGATACCAGATCACGAGATCCATCTTAGAGTATAATGGAGTCAAATCAACACAGACTCTAACAAATCTAAACAGGCTAGTGGAGGGCACATCCACACACTCTTAATAAATACGCTCCTACTGTGGAACCTTACATTTTGTATCGATGATAAAACATGAAAAAGATTGGTGATAAAACAGAAAGTCATAACTACTTCATCAATTAAAAAAATTAATTTGTAAGATTTTCAGTATTAGGAATGATACTTGATAAAGCACAACATCAATCAATTTCTACGTTAAGCCTACTATTTTTCTGTTTAGATCTGATGTTGAACAGACATGAAAATCAACTTTTTGAAGAGAAAAAGACATAGGACCGCGGATTTTGAAATGCACCATTGACACTCGCCAAAATTATTGAATAGCAGGATCAAGCATACCGATTGTTAAGATCTTGAGCTGCTAAATCTTTTTCAAATGCAAAAATTCCTCTTTGAGACTTTTTTCGAATCTTTCAAAATCCCAATCCATAATCATGTTTGAGTGAAAATTCTTTTTTATTGAATTAAAATGTTTTATCAAATATTTCCTCTTTTATTTATATTGATTCAGATTGAATCAAATTTTTATTTGCTTTTCTATTTTATAGCCTTGTTTTTTATAAATTAAATACCGTATTTTTAATATCAAAATTAGTTGTGTTGTAGTGCGAAACATAAGAAGTACATCATTGCGGTGAATGATCTAATATATCACCATGGATCACCCCAGCACCAAAATGTGATTTCAGTGCCCCAATAATTTCCAATTTTCTGAATTATTTGTCTTCTGAGTAGATTTTCTATATTACTTTTCTTGTTTTAATGTTAAGTCTTAGAATGAATATTTAAAATTTCCTATCTATTCTTTTATGATAAATTTTGAAAATTATAAAAAAAAAAGTTCGCCCCCTCCATTTTAAGGATGTGCGCCTCTGTGTGATTTAGTAAGATGCTTAGTAGTTTATCTGTGCTACTCTAATTGGAGGTATAGCAGATTTTATTTTATATTTCAATGTATCAATACGCTTATTGTATTGATCTTTCTCAATAACTGATATTCTATGTTTATTATATCTTATTTTCAAATTAGTAAGTATTTAGAGCTGAGTTTTTTTCCGCTGCCTTTTTCTGATTTGTTCGCTAACTGCTTCCCCTGTGAAGTGCTTGAAAAAAGCGATGTTTGGCATGTCCAAATTTAGCGAGCGATCAAAGCAGTAGCTTTAATCAATTTAAGACGTATCTCATACCAAACGATTTAGGTTATAAAGGAATCTTCTATCCGAAGTCTCGCGCCAAAACCATGAGAGAGGAAGAAAAGAAGTTTGTTGATGGCTGCGCTCTGTTTTACCGCACCTCAAAGTTCAGCTTGATCAAGAGTCATTTGATAGAATTCAATCGCTTGGCTATCGACTACTCACAAGGCTGTGACGACATGCTGAATCGCGTTATGACGAAGGATAACATTGCTTTGCTGGCTCTTCTAAAAAGCGTACCTCCTAGTGATGACAGTCATCTTGAAGACCAAAACGACAATGCTAACGACTGCCATGATCACAGTAATTCTCTCCATCTCTTTATTATATTACCATAGGATGCTCATAATTGTTAGTTAATTGGCCTGCCAACTGCTCCTAGAATCAATAGAAGAAAAGTTTGTCCGCTTTGAGTGAACTGTTTGAATGTTGTTGTGATTGTGTTTTCATTACGAAAAAGATGAATTATTATTAAAGTATACATTTGTTTTAGAAAGAACATGGGCATTTTCCTTCGTCTTACAGACAATTCATGTTAAATTCCCTAAAATCCGTCTCTTTTACACTTTGCGAAATTTTTAGTGAGGAAGTATATATTAATAATAGTGATTGTTTGTTAAAATACATAGGAATCGATAATTCCAGTAATTATCCAATGACTCGCCATTTGTATTTCATTTTACTGAGTTTATAAATTGGATATTATTATTAATCATATATCATAGAGGCATTGAATAAAAGGATGAAAACCCAAAATTGCAAGGTCGTTCTCTAGATTTTGTTTTTATACCTAGTTAGTGTGCAATAAAATTATGTTGTCTATCAAAAATTGGCTCTCCATAGTCAGAGAAATGTCGTCAAGTTTCTTAAGTGTCAGATTCAGAACTATATCAGGAATCTAATTATATTAATTCCTTTAAAAACCTCGAATTTCATCAATGATATCCAAAACGGGCGAAAGAAAATGTACGCCCTTTATAAATCTGCGATTGGGAAGCTTGTGAAAAAAGTAAAGGGCAATTCGGCTAAACATTTTAGCTAATGTGTGTAGTGTGTACTGAAGCATATTCAAAGTGGAGTGAGGAATGGTGTATTCGAATGCCTGATCATTTTGGAACAGAAAAGAGTGCTGCTTGCTGAGCATAAGCAAGATGATATGCTCGAGCATTTTATATCCCTGAATCTTGTTGAAGCATAATAAAATGAGAAATTAATATGCTTTATGTGATTAATAAGATCACCGAGTTTGCGAAACATATGAGATTGAAGAAAATGCTGTACAGTACTTTAATTTCGCGGATTAAGGCTCAAAATCGATTTGGCGTATGAACATTTCTAAAATGTTAGTTTTTTACGTGTTGAGCACTTAATATCGAAATTACAGTGAATGTTGATTTTATATATGAACGATGTTAAAGGCTATAAAGGATTACACATAAAAACAACTCTAAACTCTGTAACTTTTTGTGTCCACGAAAATTTCTTACTTTACAATATTTAGAAAAACCAATTCGATATGCAGGAATATTATTTGAGAGATGAATAGTAAATGACTGCATCTTTTGGAAGTGTAAACTGTTTCTCATTGCCTAGTTGTTTTTGAGTGAGATATGTTTAGTCAATTTCAATGCAACAAAACATGCAGCTTTAAACTGAAAGAGAAGTTAGGTTTTGATATAGCGACATCATTTAAGTGTTAGTTCCACCAAAATACATAAGACAATATCAATCTGCTTTTTAATATTCCTAGGAAATTTTATTTGTAAATTACCCAGGACCTAAAAGACATTTGGATTTGATTCAAACATAATAGTTCAATACAATAATTTATAATTCACATTCTTGGATTAATAGAAATTCTCCCAAAAACAAACCATACTGCTGCTTTTGCATCTTGGTTATGCCGATATAAATAATTTACTTTGCAGTTCTCTTTTTATTTTTTTTAAACTGCATTTTATTTATATTTTTTGGACAAAAATTTATTAATTTATTCATAAAATATTTACCCTAATGCAAATGGAAAAAAGAAAATTACAAAGATTTTAGTTTATTGCATGCATATGGTAAAACATCCCTAGTTGCCACTGATATGTATCCTGCCAACTTGCAATAAATAAATGTACTAAACGTCTTGAGACTGAGAAGTACAGAGTTTGTGATGAATGAGGCATTTATATCTAGCTGTGATGTTAAACTATTTTTTTGGAATTAACACATTACAGTCGAACATATTTGAAATCGAATCATTCCAAACAAAATGGAATCTATGTCATATCAGGGTGGCATCTTTGGTAAAGGAAAATAGTTAAACATTACTTTTCAAACATTTACATCTAATTCTTTTATATTTCTAATAGAGGCTAAATTATTAAAATTAAAATTCTAACTTACCTCTTTTAAGGTGAATATCTCCCCCTCTAACCCTTTTAACCAAACGAAAATAGAATTTTTCTTAGCATAGATTGAAAAAAATCCAAAAAAATCAATATTTCAAATTGCAAATCTCAAATATAATTCGAAGCCAAACGTTGTCATGCCAGAACGTTAACTCTTCTACTGTGATGTAAAGGCGAGTTTGGATTCATCCAACTCTGTTTTTTGTTGGAGGGAGACTCCCCGCCAGAAGGGGCGGGGGAGATCTCAGAACGCGTTGTGGTCCTGGCTGATCCAGCGGATCGTATCCATGGGGAAAATGAACTGACCGCCTCCCAGGCGCCCAGGCCTCCGCGGGGAGGTCCGAACCGGGTGGTGGGGGCATGGACTCAGCCACAGGAGGTGGCGAGACCAGCCTTATGTGCCTGGAACCCAGGGGTGGCGAGGTGGCGCTAGGTGGCCCATAACCAATGGGGAAGTCGGAACCCGACCTGCCTATGCGCCAATCTGGCGGGAGAGTGGTCATGGGAGAGCCTGGATCAGACTCCGGGGAAGGAGATGGGGAAGGCTGTGGACCACAGCAGAAGAAGGAGGTGAGGCGATACCTCCTTGAACCCATTTTCCTACTTCTTGCGGGTGGTTTGGGTCGTGGGCCGAAAACGGCCGCGACCGCGGGAGGATGGACCCTCGCGAGTATTAGAGGCGGGCTTAGCAAGGTCCATGCCCGTAATACCGGCGATGGATAAGAGCGATGGGGCCTGATGGTGGACATTAGTCCACGTAGAGTGGGCCGCAATGACATGTGTCCTCAACATGCCATTGAGCTCTGAAAGGTCTTCCAAAGACAGGCTGCCAAAAAATGGGCGCAGCTTCTCAAGATAAAAAAGCATGACTTCATCTTTTATGTTTAAGTCTTTGGATTTAGTCAATTCAAGGATAACCCGTACCCTACGGTCCGCTAGGACATCAGGGGGGGGTGGAATATACACTAGGGTCAACGTGATCTGCTGTGGCATACCCTGCGGGCAGGGAGCCAGGGAGCAGTCCGGGCATGTATACTGAAGAGCGTGGGACACCCTGGACCGATGTGAAGGTCGGAACCGAGGGGAGCAAGGAGGATGACACTGCCGAAGCAAAAGAACTTACGGCAGGAGCAACAAGAGTTTGAGCCGAAGAAGGAAGCGAAGGGGAGGAGGATATGGACAGGTCTATTCCCGTCGACACGGCGCGAGGAGGCACTATCTGCCCCTCCAAAGCCGTGAAGCGAGATTCCATACGCCGCAGCTGCGACGTTATGGACAGGAGTGTATTGTTAAAATCAGGCAGATTAACGGAGCAAGAGGGGAGAGCTTTGCCGTCATCTTTGTGCGATTGTGATGCTGGATGGTTGGACGCGGGGGTCTTAGACATTAGAGAGAGTAACGTAACGAAGTGAGAGAGAAAAAAGAGAAATGGGCCTGTGCGTGGCTGCCTTATATACTTGGTGGAGCAGCGGAAGCCCGGGCTGGCTCGCTATTGGACGGGCAGTTAGCAGCTTCTCCTGTTAACAAGGGGGCGTAGCCCGTCCTTTTGCCAAGCTTTCTTGACCAATGAGAAGGATCTTCTGCTGTCGTCTTGGCGCCAAGTGGGCAGTCGATAGGGTCTATCTTCATGGCATTGTGGTTTCTTTGCACAGGCTCTGTGGGGGAGAACTTCTTCATCCTGGCTTCAGTGATCCACTTGAAGGCTAGGAGGATGTGTTTGAAGAAGTCTCTCCAAACTTTGGAATCCAAAGTAATCTGGCAGTCCCAGATATTGAGGGCGTGGCTTTTGGCGGAAGACTGGCGGCGGGACGGCTCGTCCGCCGGGTTGTCTTCGGACTTTACATATTCAATTGAGGAGCGCAGGGCATCTTTCCAGTCACTGGAGGCTTCTAGCCAGAGAAGCAGGATGCCTTGACGCCAGGAACTGCTGCCCAGTTTGCGGATGGCTCCAATTGCGGCCATTGAGTCCGAAAGTATCTTCCGGGATGGCCACGTGAAGTGAGCTAGTATGATGGCGAGGAGTTCCAAGTCTGCGATGTTCCATCCAGGGGCTTGCAAGGGGAAGCACCACGAGCCCTCCTTTGTGTGGAAGCCTAGAGCCATCAGGGATGCGTCTACGTGAACTTCGCCATTGAGTTGCCTGGACTTGGCTAAGCTCCAGGGAACCAAGATGGTGTCCATTACGTAGGGAAAAGCCAGCTGGACCAGCTGACCATAGGAGGCGAGATCTTCCCAGTGATATAGGTTGGAGATGATCCTGAATTTTCCGGGGAGTGTTGCCGCGTAATAGTTCAGGATACCCATGATCTTCTGCCTCCATTTGGTGGGGACCTCCGGGCAATTCTGCGCCAACAAAAAGGCGCAGAGTGCCCGGAGGAGGGCCTCTTTCTTGGCATCTGGGACACCCATCGTCCTGTTGCCGAGATCGAGGCGGGCCCCGAGAAACTCGAGGGCTTGTGTGGGCTGGAGAATGGACTTGTCCGAGTTTATGCGGATCCCGCATTCCTCTTGCAAGAAGGAGGTGAACTGGCTAGTGATCCGGCCAGCCAGGTCTTGGGAGTCGGCTAGGAGGAGAAAATCGTCCAAATAGACGATGATCTTAACTCTGAGCCCCAGGGAGGGGGGAAGTCTGGCCTTGAAGGTGCCTACCAGGCGACGCATCGTATTTTGGAGGATTGCTGGACTAAAGCAAGCTCCCATAGGGAGCCTGGTGAATTGCCAGACTCGACCACCAAGTTTGATGCAAAAGCAGTTTCTCCAGGCCGTTTGGATACGGATTCCGTAAAAGGCGTCAGAGAGGTCCAGTCTGGTGGCCCAGTTGAGATTTTCGGGTATGTACCTCAATTGGTAGGGGGCTGTTAGGCGAATTGGTGGAGTTGAAAAAAGATCCTTGGTGAAGCCGAAGTCTGCGACGAGTCGGGTCTTTCCGTTAGCCTTGGGCACTAGGAAACATGGGGAGATGATCCTTTGTTTCCTGGCCAGCTCCAAAATGCCGTGGCTGACTAGTTTAGGCAGTACCTGCTGGACTAAGAAGTCCCTTTGGCCCACCGGGGGCTTCGAGAATCTCGAGAAGGAGTGGAAAGGCAGGTTGGAGGACAGTTTGGGCTTGTATCCACGCCTAAGTATGTTTAGTATGCCTCGGTGCTTGAGGTCCCTTGGGGGCCGAGACCCGAAATGAGGCATTGGCGGGTAGCTCCAAGAGCCTAGCTGAGGCTGAGTAGGACTTGAGGAGGTTTTTGCAGGAGGCAATGTCTATGTATTTTACATTAGTAACAAAAATGCTCTTTTAGCAAACATGGGAGATGGCAGGCTGTTGGTCATTTGTGCTGTACACGTTCACTGGGATCCCGAATTTTCGGACGTTAAGCTCGTTCAAGCAATGATGATGATCAATGAAATCAAAAGTTTTATGAAGCTTATGATCGATGAGCAAGATTTATCACGTAATCCTCCTTCTTTATATCGTTTATTCTCGAAATGCGATCAAGCCAAAATGTCACTGTCACCGAATTAAGCGTTTATTTTTATACTATTCAATTTGAACACAAATTTTGTTTGTGATATTTTAAATTTCTGTATTTAGACCAGGGGTGCACTTTCAGGGAGGGGGTGAGACTTTTGCTCTACCAATTGAATTTTCCAAAAAAATTTTATATCATTAAAAGACTTGTGAGTAGACTTTCTTTATTACCCTTTACTTGTTTTACTGTAAAAATTTGCTCTCTCCCCTCTCCCTTTCAGATATTTTTAACGATGTGTACTCCTGATTTAGATCAGTGCTTCCGCCAAGAATCTACGATAGTCGGTTTTCGTCACTTATCTGTGAGATCTGTGGCCTTTTATATCGGCTTTAACCCTATTAGTGCTGGGCAAAATTTGTCCGCTCAAGTGCTGGGGGGGGGGCGTAAAGTGCCCCCCCCCTATTTTTCTCAGAGATTAATAAATATTTATAAATATTTTTGATGTTACATATATATTTCAACTATGCTGAATTCAGTGGATGTCCATTTTTTATCAAAATCAATCAAACCTGTCAAAAAATTGATTTATATTTGACAGCTCATCTCAAAAAGGAACTTTTTATTTAAATATTTATATAAAGTTTTTTACGCATGTATACCCATTTTCAAATATGCTGAATTCAGTGGTGATATTCATTTTTTATGAAAATCAATCAAACCTGTCAAAAAATTGATCTAAATGTGACAGCTCATCTCAAAAAGGAACTTTTTATCTAAATAAGTATATAAAGTTTTTTACACATGTATACCCATTTTCAAATATGCTGAATTCAGTGGTGATATTCATTTTTTATAAAAATCATTCAAACCTGTCAAAAAAGTGATTTACATATGACAGCTCATCTCAAAAAAGAAACTTTTTATCTAAATAATTATATAATGTTTTTTACACATATACACCCATTTTCTAGCATGCTGAATTCAACGTTGATATTCATTTTTTTTTATAAAAATCAATTAAAGTTATCAGAGCATTTATTTATATATGACAGCTCATCTTAAAAAGAAACTTTTTATCTAAGTAATAATATAAAGTTTTTTACACATATATACCCATTTTTAAGCATGCGTAAATCAGTGGTGATATTCATTTTTTTTATAAAAATCAATCAAAACTGTCAAAAAATTGATTTATCCCAAAAAGAAAGGATCAGGCACTGTTTTTTGAATTAGAGAATTACGTTTAATAGAAAGTATAGAGAGGTTATGAAGTTTACCGTGTATGGCATTTTACACACATATACCTATTTTCAAGTAGGCTGTGGTTACTGGTTATATTCCATTTTTTTATAAAACCTGACAAAATAATTTAAATATGATAGCCCATATCAAAATTAAAATTTTAATTCTTTTAAAGTTTTTTATACATTTCAAGTATGCAGAATTTAATGGTGATGTTCATTTTTTATGAAATCAATAAAACCTGTCAAAAAATCGATTAAACCTATAAATCAATGTCAAATATATAAACATAAAAATAACTTCTACTTGTAGTTTTCTCTGGTAATTATTTTCTTAATTTATTTAATAAACCAACTTTAGGTGTTTAATTCACTCAAAATATTTCATTCTACAGTAACTTATGTAACTCGATAGGATCTCCATCTTTTTGGCTACAAATTCGTTATCGGCTCGTAGTCTCTACGTCATATTATAATTTACAGTATGTAATTTTGGCATTCATTCTATGATGATCCTTTCTTGGTTGCTCTTTTTTCATTAGAAATTTATATTCTTCAATGTGTGTTCGAAAATTTTTTTATAACGATAAAATTACTTTTTTCCTCTCAGGCCTGAATATTTGTCAACCAATCTCATTTCAAGGGTTTTTTCTGATGAATCATTCGTGATGTTGATTGTTCAATTACAAAAATTGTCAACGTTCTTCATCTAAAAAATTATCTCTTTGACACAAAATGAAAAAGATGGACAAATTCAATTTAAATTAAAAATATCTTGACAGTGACTAAATTCTCACATATTGGCATCTGTGCCATTTTTGATAAATCTGACCTATTCTAAATTTTCAGATTTCCTACCCATCTTAGCTAAATGTTAACTGTAATCCTAGATGATAAGCTATAGATTTAAATATTTTTCATTTGAAAAAGAGGAACTCTTTTTCACAGTCAAAATCTTTTTTGAAGTATATAATTAAACCACTTCCTAGTTCATTAGAACATGGTAGATCTTCCATTTAGTAAAGATACATATTTTTTTTAAATTATTTGTTTTGATCACATGTTCTCTTTTCAATTAGTTTTCAACTTGGTTCCTTCTTTCATACAAATTTTCAAAAGATTTTATATGTTTTATTTTTTTTTAATAAATATTTCATAATCAAGATGATTGTAGAAAGTATTATAAGCCAAAATATACAAAAAAAAGGTATATTTTTACTATATACCTAATATGCAGCCATTTTTTGAATTTTTTTTACAGAACTGATTTTCAGGCATACATTACTAATTCAATTGCCACTTCGAGATATTTTTTAACCGTATTATCCAAAATCCAGTACAGAAATAAAATAAGCATAGTCGATTTGGTATAAAACAGATATTTTATTTTTTTAAAAATATTTTTGAAGACAGTATCTAGAAGTAAACCGCAAATCTGATTCAAGCTTTCAGATATTTTAAAACCATAAATGCCAAACCTGAGTCCAAAAATGAAACCAGCATCTTCCATTTGGCATAAAAACAGATATTTTATTTAAATTTTAAAAATATTTCTGTAGACATTAGACGTAAATCGAAAATTTAATTGACACTTTCAGACATTTAAAACCTCTAAATGCAAAAAATGATTTCAGGAATAAAAATTATCATGGTCGAATTGGTATAAAAACATATATTTCATGTAAAATTAGAGAGAATATTTTGGGATATAGTTTTCAGACATAAACTGCAAATTTGATTGACACTAGCAGTAAAACCTCTAAATGCCAAAACTGTGTTCAGAAATGAAATCATCATGATCTATTTGCTATAAAAACAAATTTTTGAACTAAACGCAAATTTAATTGATACGTATATGTATTTTCAAATTCAAACTGCAAAAATTGAGTCCATAAATGAAACTAGCATGGTTGATTTGGTATAAAAACATATATTTAATTGTAAAATTTGAATGAAGGTTTTTGGAGACAATTTTTAGAAGTAAACCGCAAATTTGATTAACACTTATAGGTATTTCCAGATCCTAAACGTAAAAAATTAGTATAGAAATGAAACCAGCATGGCCGATTTAGTATAACACATATATTTTATGTAAAATGTGAAGGAATGTTTTTGGAGACAATTTTTAGAAGTAAACCGCAAATTTGATTGACACTTATAGGTATTTTCAAATCCTAAATGTAAAAAATGAGTCCAGAAATGAAACCAGCATGGCCGATTTAGTATAACACATATATTTCATTGTAAAATTTGAATGAATGTTTTTGGAGATAATTTTTAGAAGTAAACCGCAAATTTGATTAACACTTATAGGTATTTCCAGATCCTAAACGTAAAAAATTAGTCCAGAAATGAAACCAGCATGGCCAATTTAGTATAACACATATATTTTATGTAAAATGTGAAGGAATGATGTAAAAAATGAGTCCAGAAATGAAAACAGCATGACCGATTTAGTATAAAAACATATATTTTATGTAAAATTTGAAGGTATATTTTATTTGATATATTTTTGATCAATCAAAATTGATTATAATTTATTGAAAAAATTAAATATATAAAGTGTTATGCGTTCCAAACTGTATATAATTATAAATTTTCAGGGTATTATATAATATAGCTCCTAAGTTATAAGGTTAAGTACAGATAATGTCAAAATTTTGCTGAAAAATTTTAATTTTTTATTTTGATTGACAGTTTTGGACATGAAGGGGTCATTCAACTACCATGAAAATGGTTTCAAAAGATGCAGCTAGCGATTTTAGGAAAAGTCACAAAATTTGAAGGGATATGATTCAGCCAATTTTCTACAATTAATTTTTTAGTGAAGGGCGGGCGTAGCACTAATAGGGTTAAGAGCAAAGCCTAAAAATGTCTTGAAGCCACACAATTGACACTTCTAAATTTTACTTGCATATTTCTAATCGCTAAATAGTTACTTGTATGAGAAAAATATTGAAATACCATTAATCATCAATTACACCTTCTCAAACTCGGTATTTTTCGGCAGTCACCCTTACTGAAAGATTAGTTTTACTTTTATTAACCTCTTCTCTTTTTGTAGCAAAGCCATCGCACCTACCACTCATCATGTGTGGCGATTTCAATTCTCTTCCTGATTCAGGTGTTCATGAATTTCTTTTAACAAGTAAAATTTCGTGGCATCACTTGGACTTCAAAAAGTTTGGCTACCAGGACGTGATATCGAAGCACCTCTCTGAAAACAAAAAAAATGTCAGCAAGAAGGAGAGCGTGGTGTCATCTTCAGCGAAAGAAGGCGAAGCCGGGTCGTTGCCTCTTCCAGCAAACTGCGAGATATACGAACACCCCTTCAGCCTGGAAAGCGCGTACTCTTCCGAGATGATGGCGTACACCAACTTGACGGACACTTTCAGCGGCATCATCGACTACATTTTCCACTCAAAACAAAGCTTCGTGCCTCTCTCTCTCCTGGGGCCCATTGATCATGATTGGCTCGTGGACAATGATGCGATTGCCTTCCCCAATCCAGTTATTCCATCAGACCACCTACCCCTACTTGTTAAGTATGAGTGGAAAAAGCAAGCTTCTCCTCCCAAAAAGCCCTCTAATACTCCTCAAAAATAAAACTTCAGTATGCAGCCTTTATACTTGGCTTCATTCTTCTCATTTAACTCCTTGCAAAAGCCTTCAATTTTATCACTTGGTGTAGTACAACTGCTCCTAAATAGTCCACACTTCGTAGCAGATTTCAGATTAAAATAAATTGTCTTACTACCTTTCTCAAACTCAAAAAATACTGCATATACCTTCTTCATCAAAATATCATTTAGAACGGTATAAAGTAAGTCTGTTCTATCCTGCTTCATTTTGGTTTGTTAATGTTAAATCATCTTCATGATTTTAACTCCTCATTTTTAAGCACATATGCTACAATCCACATCTTTGATGGAGCAAACACTAAGGGTTGGTGACAATGTGACCAGATTTATTTGACATTTGGGAATAATATAATTAATAAGCGAGCTTTATTTCATTTGTAATACGCGTACTATCTTAATGAATAAGTCAATAGTTTACATTTTTATACAAATCAAAAAAATATTCCCTTTTACTGATTAAGCGTTTAGCATGTGACCAATTGGACAAAAAGGAAGTAATGTAATTATATACAAATTTGCTCTGATAATAATAGTCTAAAGCTACGAAACCAGTTTTGTTTTATTTATATTTCAATTAAATTTTTTAATGCTATTTTTTGTCTAAGCAGAGGTTAAAAACCTGCTGTATCAGTGTTTCATTTATCATAAGTGATTGATGAAAATCAATCAAATTTCTGAAAAAAAAAGATTTAAAATTGCTACTGATCTAAAAATTGAATTTTTTATGAACGATATTTTAAATAATTTGATCACATATATACCCATTTGCAAGTATTCATAGTGATCTTTATTTGGTTTGAAAATCAACCAAAGTGATTTAAAAATGGTGTTTTTCTTCAAATTCGACAATTTTACAGTACAATAGATTTTTACACATATACCTTTGATCGATAAAGACAATATATCAAAAATGATTCATACTTCGAGCGAGAAACAAACAATCTATCAATCATCTTAATTATTATATTGGAACTTCAAATCAAAAGCTGTATGCCAATGGGTTAAAATTTAATGCGTGAAATTAGCAAATTCTAATTTTCATTATTTTTTCTTCCATAAAGAATCTATTTTTATCACTCTATCAATCATTCTATGTCTTCAGCGTAACGAGAAACAAACACTTTACGAATGATCCATGTTTCTAGCGTAACCAGAAACAAATACTACCAATCATCTTATGTTTCGAGACGAGCGAAAACCACTGTTTCGAGCGTACCAAGAAACGACCACCGGACCGGCTAGTCCACTATATTACAAAAAAATTTAAAATTAAAGACGCCAAGTTAAAGCGCTTTTCAACCATGTCAGATGCAAAGAAAGAATGGTCTGGCAAAGTAGATTTTGGCGTTAAAAAATATAACGACGAAAGTGCAAAAAATTACACATTTATACGCACAAACATTTAAGTCTTAAAGGATAAAAGAGAAACCAATGGCTGTACAGATGATCCCCTAGACAAGGAAGAAAGGAATGAGTGTATCAATGATCCTCTATGTTTCGAGCGAAGCTAGAAACAAACACTACCAATGTTTTGAGCGAAGCGAGAAACGATCACGGGGGCTAGTTTTTATTATTTTTGTAAGAAATATAACATTTTGTCCTTGCCTTTTTTCAATATCCTTTTGTCATGGTTTGACAGGGTAAAAATATGCTAACCCGACGCATACGTCAATAAACAAACTAAAATTTTGAAAGTCTGTTAAGATCTTCAAATACAGAAAAACATGATAAACGAAACATATCTATTAGTGCGAGACAAAGTTTCATATCTATTGATAAAAATTAAAAGCCATGTATTTGGGATGAACTTTATTTTCTGTTTGGCTGTTTTGAAGATAGTAGAAATACTCTAGTGAAATAAATATGCTAATGTAATTCTAAAAGCTGTCTTGTCAAAAGACACCGTCGTCAACAGAACTGTTGAGATTAGAAATGAACATTTTTAGCAACTTATTACTATGCTTAGAAAACCGAAAATGATAGGATTATTAGTATACATCAGACAAATTTATAGTGCAAACCCAAATCAAGAATTGCTATATTGTCAACTTTTGCAAGAACATAAGAGGGGGAAAGACGTTTAAATTTTAAAGCTGATTAATTTTTTAAGATTTGATTTAAAAACGAAAAATTGTAATGTATGCACAGATGTTGCTAAAGCGACGAAGGCCGAAAATACACGAAATCAATAAACTTAATTTGTTTCTAGACTCAGAGTTTACAATTATTGTGTAAAAATACAAATCAAATTTTGGATGATACCTGAAAATGTCTTTTTTTTTAAATAAAAGATGGTATTTAAACAAAGCTTCGGCGTTATTTAAATTTGACATATTTTAAGAATTTGCTTACTCTCTTTATATATAAATTGCCATGAAACCAACTTTAAAATACTAAATTTTTTTAATTAAATTTGTTTTATGATATTTTTCCTATTTTTACATAAAAAGGCTAAAACTTAAAAAAATTAGCTCCAATGCAAAATACCGTCTTCAAAAGTACTTAAAGATTTGGGTAGTGTGGGCCATGACTTGTAAAATATACAATTGATAAAGTGAGACTGATGTTCATAGAGGACAGAAAACTAATTGTAGTTATTTTAGAACATTTTAATCAGTGCAATCAATCCATTGTAGCTTATTCTGGATTCGAGAAAATGCTAAACATTTATGTTACCATTCATTAACTCTGCTTGCAACACCGACGCCTTTCATCTTGCCGCTACGCTAGACCCTCGACTGACGCTTCGATGGTGTACATGAAGAGAACGAGCGGAGATGAAAACTAAGAACTGTGTTCCACAGTTTCTTCCCTATCAAAGAAACACAATTAGATGACAATGCGTCTATAGAGAAGAAAACGGGTATAATATAATTTTTTGATTTATATAGCAGAAGAAGTCGAGGACACCATTTTCAGTGTTTGATAGTTGGAACGAACAAGGATCCTTATATTTCAGAGAATCATGCATCTGTACACATGATGATCCATTTAGCTACTGTAAACTAAAGCAATAGAACTTTCAACTGCTAGCTAAACTCACCTGCAAATATGTTTTTTTACTAATTAGCCATTCATAAAGTAGAAGGAGTGGGGTCTCGTAAAAAGTGTACGGCTGTGTACAGGGGTAGGGAGGAGGTTTTGAATGGCAGCACATACGCAGTTCAATTTGGAATAAGTCATGCAGATCTAGTGATGGATCAAACAACTGCAACGGCGTGTGTTTCACCTCTTTTTACACAAGCGGTTGTGGGGAAATACAAATTCTCTATAATAATACTTGTTCTGAGCAAAGCACTAATTTGCAGTTTCAAAAGGATGCGTGCCATTGAACACCCGCATACGCGTACAAGACAGTTTCTTTGCTCTGTGCCGTGCAGCTTCTCTCGGCACTGCAGCGTTGACCGTTCAGTTGTACGTCATCCGTGGTGGAGTGTGGTCATTAGTGTTCTGTTGCTGCGGCTCTTGATTCATTAGAGTTGTTTGTTAATTTGTCTCAGCCTAAAGTTTTTGATCTGCTGAATATTTACTCTATGTTAAATATTAAGGCAACAGGCCATTTAAATTAACCCATTTACGACCAATGTTCCTATTTTGGAACATAAGTAATTTCATCTTCGTCTGCTTTTTTCAATGACTTTGAATATAAATCGTCTGCTTTGCTTGGTCTTAAATGGGTTAAGGTCAGGATGAGCTTAAAGCAATTCAAAGGAGACTTGACAAGCCGCAGCTCAAAACTTTGAACGAGTGGAATAGTACTTTGCACAAGCTGGAGAGGTTATTAGAAGTTAAAGAACCTCTTTGCGTGTATTTTTCTAGTCACTCCGAGTCCAATGTAAGTGAGCTAACAAATGCTAAATTTTTCACAGATAAGCAAGTGTGGTGCAATTCTGAAGCCGTTTGAAGAAATCACAAAAAGTCTCAGTTCTCACTCTTCTTCAATATCAGAAGTAATCCCCCTCCCGACATTATTATATAAATTTCTAGACACCTTGAGCGAGACTGCTGAAAGTAGTGAAGAGCCTATTGCTGACTCTTAAACTTGAAGTTAAAAGGAGATTTAATAACTTGGAACCAAATTTCCTTTATTCTGTTACCACTTATCTATATCCCAGATACAAAGGAAAGTTCTTCTCAAATCCCAGTGTCGTCAATAGAATTCACGACGAACTGTCCAAGAAAATTGAAGACACTCATGAGGCGACGCGAGTAAGTGAAGCAGATGCAAAGAGAGCAAAATTACCAGACGGTAATCAGCCAAGCACTTTCAATGTGTCCATAATGGACACCATGAACACGTTTTAGAGCTCTGGCAGCGAAGAAGAGAGTTTTCTTCATATATTGCAATGATGGAAGGATAGCCAAGAAAAACACAGTGAACTGGCAGCTATTGCAAGAACTTAACTTATCTAGCTTGCCTTCAAGCAGCATTCCAACCGAACAACTTTTCAGTGGAGCTGGAACTCTCTATGATGAGAGGAGAAGCCGCTTGAAGGGCGAAAATGCGGCTAAAATCGTGTTCCTAAAGTACACTTTGCCAATTATTGAATTCAACATTTAACTTGATATATCCAAAGGTTGGAGGATGGGGAAAGTGGTTGGTGGGGTGAACAGTGCGATGGGTCCTCGTCCTTCACCCTGGAAACATTCTGGGTATAACTCAGCTCTAACATTTGTATCTATTTCTTACAGTACGATATTGTTGGTCATGTCATAATTCTCATAACGTAAGTTATGTACAGAGTGTGGCTAAATCGCGCTAGAAATGAAAATAACTAATTTCAGTCTTTCTATAATAACCGCAATCGCGATTCTTACAAATCTGACGACTGCAACCACGGTTATCAAAAACTGACCTCTCGATCCATCACTATGCAGATCACCATTTGCTACCAAGCTACAGAACCAAGCGTGGTATAGAGGCAATTGAGCCGAAATCATATTTTGAAAAACTCACTCGTATGTCTTGTGTAGCATTAAAAGAGCACTTGAACCAAAGGAAGCACCAGAATACCCAATTGTACTACTTGATTTGTATTGTCCATCTTTGAAAGGGAAGTTGGATAAGAGTATATGCAATATTTATAATTTCTACTGGCCAAGTGAAGCAGCAAAGAAAAGGCATAATAGGCAAACGACCTACAAACAAAAAACATTGACACAGTCGGATCAAATCTGATTCAGAAGAGGATAACGATGATATTGCATCATCATCTGTTGTTCCTGGTTTTGACAGTGGAAAAATGCCAGTATTTCCGAATATGTTTAATGTATTTTCATCTCCCTTGACTGAAGACATTTATACATATCCTTATATACCTTCTTTCGCTGTAAAAAGTATTTTAAACGTCGTATACTAGCTAAATTTACCTTGATTTAATTTTGTTACTATTTAGTATTTAAATATAGATTTTTTTTTTTGAATTTTGACTTAATAAATTTCTTTTTATTTCTTTCTTTCTTTCTTTTGACCACTCTTAAATCTATTAATATGTCTATTAGGAGTAAGGAACAATTTGGCCTCAAGACAATATTAATAACCTATACGTGCGTACGGAAGGGGGGAGTCTAAAAATAGGCAATTTTATGCATGGCCCCTAATCAGAATTAAATCATACTTTGGGAATTAAAATCACAATTTTTGAAATAAAAATTCAGAGAAACAATCATTATCCAGAATTTTTTAATTTGGAATTTATAATAAATATATACATTTTTAATATTGTTTATTCTTTTATATATCAAATATACAAATTTCATTGTACGAGAGTGGCTTGACGTAAAAAACTTTAGAAGTGACAAGACGTCTGATAATTTTAAATAATTTTTAGAACTTGTTATAATAATAAGCGCATTTTCTGGATTTCTGAACACGCGCATTGACACTTTTTCATGTAAATGAAGCCAGTTACATCTAGATCTATCATTTCCATGTTAAAAAGAGGGAATTTACATTTTTCTTTTTGCTTTCTTCAGTTGCTGGCATTGCTATCTCCGATGTAGCTTATTAACTCTATATATTTTAACTGACCTATTATCCATACAATCAAGAAAAATATTATTTCTAGAAACTTTATGGAAAGTTAAATTAAATATGTGCAAAAATTTGTTTAAGTGCTAAAATAATATCAAATATAATGTCTAAAAAAACTCGAACTCAAAAACATTTCAGTAAAAATTGGCTCAACTGTCAAAAATATCTTAACAAAGCTTGTTTTGGAAATTTTTTGAAAAAATATCGATAAGTAAAAAATAGCCACTTTCAACATATTTTTTTATGATTTGGACAGATAAACTGCTTTGCTATGTCCATTATTCATTTATATACCACAGCATATGCATATAATCTAGAGAAGTTTGGACCGGTGATAGCTTGTAATTATATAAAGAATTTCACAAACATCATGATCAACTCCTTTTAGTAGCACTACAATATTTCTACGATCAATTTAAATTCAGGATTCTTTTTATACACCAACAGTAAAATAGATAGAAGATTATACTTGGAATCTGTTTGCTTACCACCTAATTATCTTTCAACAAAATAAATGAGACAAGCATGCCTATATTTTTCATATCTAATGCTAAATTGGTATCTTAGAAAGGGGCGGTAATTGCATGAATCTAATGTTTCAACGAACTGGAAACTATAGCTTTGATTGCAACGCAGTATATTCAAGAAAATAAACATTGAAGACCTTTTCTGCACTAAATTATTAAACATGAAGATTCAACAATCATAAAATCAATACTAACAAATATGCAGAATATAAAATTATATTCATACAATGAGATTTTATTTTCGTTATAAAGTGTCGTTCATGCTTTTGGATATTAAATGAAATTTTTATTTATTTTATTCAATTCTTTCGTTTAATGATGTAAAACATTTGTATTTTATTTTTATATAATTATAAACAACTCAAAACTAAATTACTGTAAAAATTTTATTGATATCTCAATTTATTTTATACATCTTCAATTTTTGTAAACTCTAAATCAATTACTTCAATTTTTTGTTATGCAAATTCAAATTTAAATTTTGAAAAAGTGAAAACTAAATTTTTTTATATAACTTAAAATAATTGTAAGACATTGATAAAAAATTTTGACTGATAAAATTATTAAAAGATCCCCTCACTATTTCAAACATATAGGCTCCTGGTTTCTTTTCTAGCTTTCCCGTTTTGTATACTGAAAAATAGCTTTACCCTAAGAACTTATTCTTTCATCAAACTCGATATATTTCAAAAATTTTAACATATTATTTCATGTTATATAAAAACATTGAGTTGTGACCTTTTCAAATTAATCAAAATTTATGTTTTTATTTCTAACTTTTTTTTATTTTAATTTTTTCCATTTGCTCTTCATTAGTTAAAATTAGACGGTACGCCGTGAAATTTATTTAAAACGTGTTACTATGGCCTCTAATTCTGCATAATCAGAGGGAAATGGAATCACAAATCTAGAGCATCTTTCGCGTCTAAGACGTCAGCATTCAAATCCCTTCTTGATTTATTGACATGACACGTACGAGACTTCTTTATTGCATGCTTTTGCGCTTGATTTCTCAGTTTCTTTGCCAAATCCTTTTTTACTCTATCACGAATGACTTTAGGATCTATGAGAGTTGAAGTTGTGGATAAAGTATCGAATTTTTCATTTAAGATCGCCATTTCTCCTCTTTGCCTCTCCTCTTTTGTCTTCTCATCTTTTCTCCGTCTGAAATCAAATATAAAAGAGTTATATTTTTTTAAATTTTGTCATTTATTCTAGCGAACTTATCACAACCACTACAAATGATAACATCAGCTCAAGGGTGAAAGCAGTCTACTGCGGCTTGTATCTTTCATCCTATTTAAAATATAAGTATTAGCGAGCTTTTCTTAGAGTACTTTCAATTTAAACAGGTTAAGAAAATGGATATAATATCAATAGTAGAAATCTGGAGATTTCTCGGCGAGAATACTCGGAAAAGCCCTGAACACAAAATGAATTTTTGCCAACCCCGTTTGTAAAGAAATAAGCTTGTTTTGTTGATATTCTTTTGATTTTTTTCTAAAATTTAAGATCCGATATTTTTCATTTCGAAATTTTGACGTCCCTCCCTGGTGCATCAATCATAAATGAAGCCTATCCTTTAGCTCTATCTACTAATACTCTCTATAGGCAACAAAAACGCAGCTGATGCCAACCGAAAAGGAAATAGATTTTGGAACAAGCATGAAAATTAAAAGATTAATAATGAAAAACTTAGCATGACTTCAACTATATATTTTTCCATTATGTAAATTGGTTAGATAAAATAAATAATTTTTTTTAAAGAAAAATAAAATTTTCACAAATTTTAAGTCATGCTACTTTCACACAAGTTTTGTGAGACAAAAGATTTTATCACTCACAAAAACTCTATACAACCAATCTCAACTAAAGCTATACATTATTTTATCTTTGATATCAATTATCAATATTGATTACATCAATATGATGAGTACATTTACATGCCATACTCGAAAATGAAACATGAATATGTTAACCTAGTAAAATTTTTCTTATTTTTTGGCAATTTAAAAAATTTACATTGTATTTTTGTTACGAGTTACATATAAAAAAGTTCATGCAATTTACTTTCAATTTGAGTTGATGTAAAACTCCCATATTCCGTCTTAGCAGGGTAGGAAATGAGAGAAATGGATTGATGCGATAAAAATCTATACTGAGGGGAAATAATGTGAAAAATTTTGGGACATAAAAGAAGATATGTAGTTAGGCATTCGCTTCAAATTAAGTAAGAAAAGTGAATGAATTTAAAAGGAAAGTTCTTATGGCTTTGCGGATAAATAAGAAAAAATTAAAGTTAAGTCAGAAAATGGGACTGATATCATGGAAAACCAGTACTGGCTGTTCCAGGGTCGAAGCATTAGAGACTGAATAGGCAACCCTCAAATCGATTATTTGAGGAGAGTTTGTGAATATACAGCAGAATATAGTAAAGCACCTGTTAAAGAGCGAACGACCTTGTATATATGATGCAAGGACTTTCATTTTTCACTCTACGGTTACGGCTTAGTGGTATGCTGTAAAAATCAATTCATCCCGAGCTTCTATGGCAAGACAAAAGGGATTGAGATGTGCCAATAAAGAAAGCTATGCTGATCGTAAAAGAAGAAAAGGGTGCCCAGAATTTACATGGAAATAGATGATGAAGAAAAAAAGGATAAACGTTGGTCTTAAAGAGAATAGCGTGCAAGACGGAAAGAAATAGAGAGCTAAATTGTCACCTGGTGTGACAGTCGGTTATCTCTTGTATGAGGAAAATCTCAAATAAAAGATCATGATAATTAACCTATTTTCAGGAAATGTGTCTTCAGATTCCTCTTCATCAGCAGAGGTTTCATAAGAGGATGGCGATGAGTTTTCTTCATCCTCACTACTACTACCAGCTGTATCTTGTTCGTCTTGAAAGCGAAAGCCACTGCTACGCAACTCAACATCGAGCGGGACTGTCCTCACGATTTGATCCAGATCCAAGTCTTCATCATCATCTTCAACGACTTCAAATTTGAATCTTGTAAAAAAGAATCTTTTTACGCATTCAACATCTCTTTCAAAATACCTTAATCATTCATAGATAAAACAAAATAAAGTCGTTTCAAACAAAAATATTACACGATTGCTTTTTAACTTGAACATGAGAGTTTGTGGGGAATTACAGTAAATTGAGTGTAAAAAATTATTTCGACAATCTTGTCAGGTTACTTTTTCCAGGCTGTCCCATCATCATCATCACGACTATTCAAGACATTACATAATTATTGAATGATAATGTTTTGCGTTGTCTTATGGTGTTGGGCCATTCGTGATGCACAGTGCATGCATACAAATCTTACAAGTGGCACTTGATTCAAATATAGGCTAATATCTTTTGCTCATTTAAATGTTACTCCTTCCTAGCGATAACAAGTGACATCAAATAAAATTATTTTTTATTGAACTGCGGCTTTTTCGTTAATCCTATGAATTTATATATTTAATATAGTGTTTAGCTAAATTAGCAACAAGTAATGAATGTTATCAAAGATATGAAAATTCTTTCATTTTTTGAGCAAGGAAAGTCTTATTGGGTTTATATATTGGGTAGCAACACGATATTTTCCACGATGGCTTGATTTCAATAGGTATTTCTAGAGACTTATTTTGAATATAAAACCCCACACACAAAGATCACAAAAGTTTTCTGAATTAAATTACTTAAGTAAATGCTACATGCTAAGTTAAAAAAG
This sequence comes from Nectonema munidae, assembly GCA_030549495.1. NCBI lineage: Eukaryota > Metazoa > Nematomorpha > Nectonematoida > Nectonematidae > Nectonema > Nectonema munidae. The sequence continues at coordinate 220,023 of JAUIRK010000942.1, read as the reverse complement.
CCATATACAAATTCTGGTCAAATATATTTATGGATGAAAGCCAACTATGTTATTGTAGTTGATAAATCAAAAGATTTTTATATGATAAATTCTCTTCTTCAGTAAGCAGAGTAACTTCAGTAAAGCAGATGTAAAACTTTCAATTTGATAGGAACGAGATCTCCACACCCTCAAATAGTACTAAAGAACTTAACGTTAGGTCATTTATTGCTTAAGTAAATCAGCGTATGAAGTTGGCTGTTTTAAGCAGAATGAATTAAATTGTTCTGAAGAAACCGAAATAATAGATGGATTTGAAAGAGATGCTTCCGTCTCAATTCTCACACTTTCCAAAGAGTTATTTAATTTTGGTTATAAAAAACTAGATCAAATTGACAAAGATTTACCTACCCCAAAATAAGTTAGAATTTTTGGTGGGAAGGAACTAAAATTTCGACCATAACGTTTATTGCTAGGCAAATTTGGACCCAAACTATTTTTTAAAGCTTTGAATAAACAATAAAAAAACGAACTGAAATTTTAAAAATTGTTTAAAATTAAGAAAAGTTCATAGATTAGGGAAGTTGTTCTTTACTTTTAATTCACATTGACCCCTTTCTCTTGTTTTTTGGGAGTGCACACCCTCATAGCTATTCGACAAAAGAAAAGCTTATTCTCAGTAATAATAATATATTAAAACTTGTTTGTAGAGGTTGAATACAAGACATATTGAAAATAACCGTTCTATAAGGGTTTTTCTCTTTTACTTATATTGAATTGGGATGTTGTATGGGAATCAAAACATATCAGATCCTACAAATAAAAAAACAGATTTTAAAGCCAAGTGCTATCGTTAACAATGCAGCAAAGCTCATTAAATTCACCTTACCCATATTTCAGTCAGGATATTGAATACAGCAAAGCTTTAAAAAGTTTTTCGGATAAACGAGATTGATAAAAAATATTTTGTAAACACTGTTTAGAGGAAAGATGTAGTTTAGATGAACATTTCTCACCATTTAGCGTTGATATGTGAGGTAGAGACCATTTGTGGAAAGTCAATCATTGTGAGTTGAGCAGGCTCTGGCCCGTACATCAAGTTAAATTCGTTGAAGTCGCCGTGAATGAGTCCGTGTTGCGCCAGCCTTGTGATCATCTGCATCGCCTTTTTATAAGTTGGGGGAATGAGTGCTTCTTCCAAGCTTGCGATTTGGTTGAGCGGAACCGCATCGCAGAGAAGCTCCATGAGGATCGCGTGGCGATTGAAGTCGATGGGGGTGGGAACAGAAAAGCCGTGCTTGTACAAAGCCTATTCAAAAAGAAACGCCATCAAGTGGTTATCGCGGTAAGGCTTCTTGTTGAAAAACTCTCTATTGAAAGTACGGTAACGCGACAATCGCCCTCTAGGATAATTGCACACCAAACAACTGCCTCAATGATATATTTAATAAATCTAACATTTGGAAAAATATAATTAATTTTAGTGTTTGTGATGCGATTCATTTTAGAGTTAGTATTTCGGATCTAATTAATTATGATAAAATTGTATAGCTCAAAATTTGAAATTATAGTTTAATAATATTTTCTTATTTTTAAATGCTTTTCAAAATGTTTTATAAATAGTTAAACATTTTTCCAACAATTTTTTAATAGATAAAATGTTTTTTTCATTTTTAAATAAATATATCATCGGCAATTGACCAGGGGCAGTTGTCCTAGCGCTCAAAGCACATATCTAAAATCAATCAAGGGAGAGAGAGTGTCGATTATTTAACTTTTTATGATTTTGTATTTACAAGCTCAGCCAGAGTGCAACCAGAAGCTCTTTAGCTGAGGGAAGGAATGGGGCTAGAATTTTGAAAAATATAGAAACATCAAATTTTTTATACTGTCAATAACAATCTATCAAATTTATATAGCTTAAGCTCTCTCAGCCACGCTCTGTATCCGCCGATGCCTGGGCTCATAATATCTTGCAAAACAATCAGTCTAAACTTCCAAATGTAGAAAAACTACTTTGTAGAACCATTTTGTTTCTTCTTATAATTTGGACTGTTTTTCTTGCTTAAAACTAAAAATACATCAGGGGCGCACATCCTCGAAATTATTAGGGGGCGAAATTTTTTGTTGCAATTTTCAAAATTAGTGGTATGGAAATACCACGGGAGACCAAATATTCAAACAATCCTTTAAAATAGAGTGTATTCAGCGCATACCTAAAGTCCTAAATTTATAAGACTACTTTATATTTTTTTTACAAATTTGGTGAATTTAAATACTATACTTCTAGCGAAAATATTTTAATTAAATTTGCAGAACATACACTAGTTTAAAAAAATCCAAAATTGTTGGGGCGGGGTGGAATAGGCTTTTCATTTGAAAATGAAGTAATCTACCAGGTACATTACAGGAATTGATGAGAGTATATTTGATTCATAGAGAAAACACCTGAAAACAAATAACTGAAGGCTGGATAGTTTTATATGAGTGAATATAGTCTATATAGTTTTATAGGCAAAGAGTCTATCAAAAATAACTAAAAATTTAACTAAATTTTACTAAATTTGATAATCAAATTTAATAATCTAAAATTTCTATCAAAAATGTAAAACAGAACAGAAATTTTAGTTAGTTAGAAAAATTGGTATTCGAATTTTTTCATTTTTTTAGTTTATAAGAATAAGTGTAAATTAGTTAGACTAAGGGTATAAAATAAAGACAAACTTGTGCAAACAAAAATAAAACAAAATTAAGATTGCATTATTTCATTTTTCTCAGCATCATTCAATTAAAAGCTAAATTGGTAAAAGCTACAAAAATCTACAAGTAAAATAACTTTTAACATTTTGCAATGATTTGCCTTTTATAAAAGAAAAAAAAAGTCTATCAGAAAAAGTTATAGAGCTTCAACAAAAACTAAAAATTTTTACAGCATAACTTAAGTTTTTTAAAAACTAATTTGACGTATCCCCAATAGCATACTCTATGGGTGGCATGTCAGGTTGGTTGAGATGATGAACTAAGCACGGAAGCCTCTGGATTCGATTCCTCATCGACACGAATTTGTTCATAGTTTGACATAAGAGGTACATCAGTGCCTTGTCAATGAAAATACATCCACTGTACCTTAACTTTTACTCAAAATTGAAAATTTTGCTACATAATTAACATAAGAGAGAAAGGAAACAAAATAAACTAATAAAGCAATTTTCACTATTTTAAAATGAAACCGTCTGTTCTCAGAATAATTTCAAAATAATAGGAGGCATAAGGAATGAGAGTTTATTTGATATTTTCAAGTTTTTATAAGCAGCAAAAGCCAACGTTTAAGTAGCTAATCCTTATAGGGTAATTTAGTAGCACTTGTGTTTTTTACATATTGTAAAGAAACCTAGTATACAAAAATGGTAATTTAATCACTTTTTATAAAATTATTTAAGTCTAAAAACACAAAATCATTAAAAAAATATTTAAACTAACATAAATCAAAGTATACGAGAAAAGAAAATCATTGCGTTTTTTTGAATATTTTTGTCCACAAATAAAATTCTGACAGCTGTTATAAATAGATAAAGTACATTTTTAGCAACTGAAACATTTTGTTTCGATTATATTTTTATTATAATAATCAACAAATTTTCTTAAAAAAATGATACTATGTACAGTGTAGTTACTTATAAAATTTACCAATCGAACATTATAATATCTCTGTTCAAATATTAAGCAAATATAATATTCTTGCTTTTAAACTGAATAGCTAGTCAAAATGTTCAATCCCAAATAGCTATTGAAAAAAATTTCTTGACTTGAAAAAATTAAAGTTTTAAAATGTTACAAAATGTAACAAACGTAGTGATAAAGATTAAGTGACTTTTGTTGAAAAATAATCTTAGCGCGAGTCTGACAATATTCATTGATATAAAATTGTAACGATTGAAAACTATTTTAATACTCTAAGACAGAAGCAGTGGTATAGCCAGAAAAAAGTTGATAGGCGGGGGGGGGGGGGCACAATTTAAAAACTTGAAAAATCTTGATCCTTTCATTGGAGAAATTTTCGAAAACTGATACGCATTAGATGAATGTAGGTACCATGAGGTACATAGTAGAGTGGCACGGCCCTTCATGTCCAGCCTAGCTACGTCACTGGAGAGAAGAGAGCTGAATGAGATAGGAGAGCTTAATAAACAAGAGAAGAGGGCTTGTATAAAAGAAGAGATCTTGAATGAGAGCTTGAGTGAATGATTGAATTTTAGCAGAGAAAGCGGAAGAGGAGACAGAAAGAAATAGAATTACTGTGACAGAAGACGAGAAAATTTAGTGGATCATCAACGTGTGTTTGCTCAAAAATACTACAAGGAGGAGACACTGTGAAAAACATTGCTTACTTATTGTGTGCATATTGAAGCAATGGATTTTAATTATATAGCTCTCACGCTTCGTCTGTAAAATATGTTTGATAGGAATTTCAGAGCAGACTGGCTCTCCTTGCCCCCCCCCGGATGTGCGCCCCTGAAATACATAATGATTAAAAAATAGTGTATACAAAATAAAATGCAAGAACGAATTGAAATGGTATACATATTATCTGATTATTCTTCGCCTACTCTTATAGAGATTTTTTCACACCACCACACTTGAATTGAAGCAATGAGCAATATAACCATAAAGATTTTGTATATGAATTTTGATACTATATATTTACAAGATAATAATAGAACATCTGAGTTTTGTAATTTATCTCTTCCTAGCAAAACTCTATACTATTCAAAAAAAGAGTATCAAAATTTTGAATGTAACAACTCCGTAAGATAGAAAATCGGAAAATACCATTTTCATTTTCGGTATACTGAATGCTTATCAATTCAATAAAAGGGAATCTCATAAAGAGGCTTTTAGTTTTACAAAACAATATATTGAAATTAAAATACTTATTCTCCCATTTTTATTTTATAATCTACTATGGTTTTATAGTACACAAACTTATTACTTGCCAATAAACTGTCTTCTTCTCATACGGCTTTATGCAGTACACGGTTGGAAAATTGGATTGCATCCATAGCTTTTCAGATGTGCTCAGCCATCCATAGACAAAGACAAAATAAAGTTTGTTGATTGTCCACCTAATGTATAGAGATTTAACGCGAATGACCTCTATTTCATATTCTCTCATTTCTTTTACTCATTCGTTGTAAAACTTCTTGTTAGGACATCTCAGATTTCTTGGAAGGCTCAAATATGTTAAAATACGCTAACAGGCCCTCGTCCAAAGTAGAAAAAGGTGAAATTAGTAATTCTAAGCAAGAAAATAAAGGATAACCGATAAGAAGGTGTATTCCTTTGATGCTGCAATCCTTGATAGGTAGAGCCAGGAATAGGCGGTTCTGCCAGCAAGGTAATCGCGCTTTTCAAAAATCTTACGAAAGGAAGTGCGGCCCAACCGATGAAACTTCAATGCAAACTTCTTATGATCCTTATTCGCCACAACGTAAACGTCTGAAAAAGACATAGCAAAGGAATGCAAGAAAAAATCCCATTAATACAAAGAAGACATTTAAATTTCCTAACTTGAGAACTTAATTCGCAGGACTGTTAATAATGTTCTTGCAAAAAATTAGACAGGCATACATTTTTGTTAAATATCATTTTAATAGTGAATAGAAAAATTAGGCCAGGCCAAAATATGCTATACATACTGTAGAGTAGCTTAATTTCGCGAATTATGGTTCAAGAACAAATTTGTGAGGATTTAATTTCGTGAAACTACATTTTTATAATTGCGTGCGTTAATAAAAAAAATTCTGCGGTCTAAAGTTCTCTGCTGATTCTAATGTATTTTGATGCATATAATTCAAATATAACCTTTCTTTTCATCAATCACCTCCCGTTTTCTTGCAAAAAGCAATTTTTCGCAAATCTAGAAACCTGAAATTAAATCTATTTAAAATTATAAAACAAATTTTGATATAATTAACATTTATAAACACATGTCCAAATAAACAAAATAAATTATTTTGCTAAAAATGGAGATTTTAAGAGATTTTCTCTTGTGTTTTTTAAAGGTGAATCTTTTTTCAAGCACCAGCAATAATCTGATTGCATGTTCACGTCCCATCTTTCCTGTTATCTTTCTTCCATGCACTTATGTCTTTTTGGAACCTTTCTCCCTGTTCCTCACTATAATCACCACAATTATCTGGAAAATAGTAAGATGCGATCTTAGGAAATTAAGTTTTATTGACATTCTTACTGCTAAGAGTTGAAAGTTTTGAATAAGATTTTCTACTATGGCTTCGTATTCATCGCTTTTATGATTGCCTAAAAAATTAAGGGTGAGAGATTTAAATGATATGACTAATGGAAAGTTATCATCTTTCATTAAGATTCTTATCTGAGTACCATCGAAAATTCCTGCATTAAGTTTTGCATCACTGACTTTTGGAAACTTTGTTGCCAAGAAAAGAAATGTCAGACTTTCTTTATTTAATGCTTTAACAAAACTTCTTATTAGCCCTAATTTAATGTGAAGTGGGGGAAGAATTTTTTAAGGATCAACTAGGTGTTCATGAATAACATTAAAATGTTCTCTAAAAGGCCATTCTTGTCTTTGGTAGTGTTGTGCATCAGCTCTGCTGTCCTATAAACACAGGAAGCATGGATACTTAATATACCCTCCTTGCATTTCTAGAATTCAAGACAATACTTTTAAATAGCCAAATATCTTCCAGTTATGAACATTGTAATTTATGGCGTCCAGTAGAGTTTTCATAGATCCATAGCTCTCTGTTAATTGAACAGAATGTGCAACAGGGACAATTGGCACATCATTTTTAATATGTAACAGCAGAGCTTTTAAGCTTCTAGTTGATGAGCCAATAAAAAGTCTCCATTAATCTGGCCTGTAGGTTAAACCCAATGATTCCACTAAGCATTCACTTATTCATTTACATTCACACAGTACACTAAAGAATTGTTATCACTGACTGGGAAAAATTTTCTAAATTCTTCATCTCTACTTCTGTACCAGTAATATGTTGTAATTGGAGCAAGTAGATGATTTTATGAGAGTCTTGATCCTAATAGCTGAGCAGATTCTTTTGAAAGACCCAAATCTCTTACTAAATCATTCAACTGATGTTGCTTTAGTGGCGTGGGATTCATTAATTCGGAAGAAGAAGGCTCAAACAAAGTCATCTGCTTCATCTTTTTCTTCACTAATGTGACAAAAAATGTCAACATTTTCTGGGAGTTCTGGAATAGGTATCTCAGAACTGTTGGGAATTGGTCCTCTGGCAGAAGGAAGATCAGGATAAACTACACAATGCTTGTTTTTTTTGCTGACTCCAGATAACATGGCAATACGAAAATAACAATCTGTTGTATGGTCTTTGCCTTCCAGCCACTGCATTGGAATACCAAATGGAGGAGATTTCTATTTTCCTTTTCTCCAGGATCTTAAGTTTTCAACACATGACATGCAGAGGAGCAAAACTTTTATCTTGATCGCCTAATTTCATACCGAAGTAAGCGTAGTAGCGAGCTTTAACAAATGAAGTAATGCGTAATTGCTGCCCAGTCAGCATCACTTGTCCACAAATATAACCAAATTTATTAGATTCATTTTTTCTATTAATTTTTCAGTTCTTCGAATAAAAAACAGAGATGTAGAGTTGAACAATGCGCAAAGACCAAGCAGGCGCACAGCAGTAGAAATAAATTATGAATCCTAAAAAACAAAACAAAGATGAATAAAAGTGTCGTGGGGAGAAGAGAAAACTGGAAAACAGGAGCTTTTATTCAACAAATACTTGATGAAAAAAGTGATTATTTTACAAAAGCTTGATATATATATATATACTATAAAATTTACATGGTAATGAGAGTGACATACAAAAATAAAGAAAGATGTTGAGTAATCAAATGATGTAAATCGAAAATAAACTATAGAAAAAGATAAGAGAAAAGATGCTAAAATGAGTTATTCAAATTATGTTCAAAGAGAAAGAAAACTGCAAGAAGCAAAGGGGAAAGGTGAGTTGCTGTAAAATATTCAAATGAATAATTTGAATATTACAAAAAGTTAAGCAAAATATTGACTTTTTTTTATATGAAAAATGGTCATAAAAAATGCTGACCCGATACGAAAAAATTAAGGTCATATTTGGCCTCAGCGCACGAAATTACACAAGAATCAGCTAAAAATTCCTAGACCGCAAAAATGTCGCAGACTTGTGGATAGAATTTATTTAGAAAAAAGTTTTTTATAACATCATATTTACTAAATCTTGGCCACTGTCTCCCATTACTTAAATTGATGAGGACGGATAAAGGCTTCATTACATGCAATGAGTAATTCACTGTCCCTCGATGAAACGATGGAAGGACAGTCAAACAAATAAAATCAGGTTTAGCTGGTTTTATTTTTTTTAATGTGAGATACCCTATCTAAGGCATAATAATGAAACTAATGATTTATCCAACTATGGTAAATGGAAAGAATTGATCTCATGCTAGCTACAAATCCTACTTTTAGAGAAATGCAGATGAGTTTGTGAAAAGCTTTTGTCTTCTCGATCATGTGAAAAATTTATTGAAGTTCAAGCACAAAGTGTAATACAGGTGATTAGAGAAGAAATAGAAATATCGGAATGTGTAAAAAATAATAGCGAACATGAAGAACTTTCAGTTTGTTTGCACTTTGACAAATGAATGATTTTGTTCTCTTGTTGAGCTAGAAGGTAGTGATGCGATCACAATTACAAACAAGGTAATTCCATTTGATATAATTCCTGTAGTTTTATTCGGATTAGGAGCTGAGAGTTGACGTTTAATGGCGGCTAATAATGGTGGTGTGTTCACTTGACAAAAATTCTTTTATAATAAATTTTGAAAATTATAAAAAAGAGTTTTGCCCCCTCTCCCCCAAATTTAAGGATCTGGGTGACTGATATATTTTCAACATAAAGGTTATAGGTAATTAAAAATTAAAACCTGATTCCTTTCCAACTCCAATTTGACTTCCAAACAAACAAATGACATCTCGACTGATGAAAGTGTGTAATGCAAGAAAATCATAACCAGAATTCGTAAGACGATAGCCTTCAACTTTTTCAAATAAAAAACGCAATAAGTATTTACATATATAAAAGACATTACGTTCCCTATTAGCTTGTTAGTTTTAATGGAATTAAACAATGATAACTTTTAATTAGTTATATATTCAGATTACCTTAATTAGCAACTGATGTATCGATTAGTTTGTTTGAGTTGTAAATATAGTTATTACTTATTAGATGACAAGAAATGCAACTAGATTATAACGGGAAAGTGGTATAACTTTTTAAAGATCTGTAATTAATATTAAAATGTGAGATGAAGAGAATTGGCAATGAAAGTACATTTTTTAGAGATAGAAATATTTAGTTAGAAATGTTAAGAGTATGATTCGGGATACTATTTTTGAAGAGAAGAGGACAACCTTCGAAAAAAATCATTGTAAACATTCGAAAAACGATTTGTGGCAAGGAAACCACTTTCTTCGTACATGTCCATGTTTCAACTTATGAAATAAAACTTTATTTGGAACATTTTGTCTTATTTCATATATAAAAAAAATTAAAAAGAATCAATCTTACACTTTTTTCCTTTTTCAAAGCAAATCAATCGCTTTTGTGACAGTTCTTTTAAAATCTTGTAAGAAAATGAGGCATTTAATTTGGCAATAACGGAAATCAATGAAGCGGGAACGACTTCATGATTTTTCATGCCCATTTCTACCTAAAAAATAAATAATTGCAAGAAAAGAGACAAGAAAAAGGTGAAAATACGGCAGTCAAAACTCGAATGTCACTTCTGCTCAGGTAGCGCAACGCGTCTGCACAAAGCTTGCCCATTTCTTAAAATAAAGTAAGAAATTTAATTCAAAAGATGCCCTTGTTTGTATATGAAGCAAAACATGAAAAAAGTAGAGATGTATTAAAAATGTTCAACTGAAAAATAATGGATTGAGACCATTAAAAAATATATCGACGTAATACTAAAGGCACAAAAATTTATGAGTAAAAAGAGCCTTGGTTTTGATAACTCAAGTTCTTTGGTTCGATACCGCATCAAGCCTACTTTCCCCATAGTTTGATACAAGCGGCCCAATTGTGCCTTCTCAATGAAAATACCTCACAGTACCTTTACCTTTATGAAACATTTTCTGATGATTTTTTCTATTCTCCATTAATTATGTGGATAACAAAAGTAAAAAAAGCTAGAAAAATTTGGTTGATCATGAAAGAGTTACATCAAATAAGTCATATTTTTTATCTTCTGTCCCGTTGCCAGACTCCAAGTACGGGGAAGGAACAAAGCTGATTTTAATGGGGCCGGGAATATAACAAAGTGCATACATTTATATATTTCAAGGGAGTAACAGAGGACAAAATAAATCCCAGGGGGCAAAGCTGCCCCCTCTCCCGACGCCCTTATCGACGGGCTTGGTCTTACTAGTAACCGAATAATTTTATCGAGTTTATATTTATCAACACATAATTTTCTTGTGTATTTAATTTTATGGTGTACATCCAGGAAGCCGGTCGATAGGGGGAGGGGCAAGGGAGCTAGACCCCCTGGGATTTATTTTGCCTATCTGAAACTCCTTTGAAATATATAAATGTATACGCTTTCTTATATTCCAGGTCCCATTAAAACCAGTTTTGCCCCTCCCCCCTCTCACGGTATTGAAGTGGGCGACACGGTTAATTTAAGTCTTTTATTCTAGAAATCAAATATATAGCATCTTTATCCTTAGGTATTCGTTTTATTTAATGTTTTAGTTTTTTTTATCAAGATTTCTTAGAATAGTTGGCAATGTTTTTAAAGTTTGTTTAAAATTTTTGTTAATAAAACTTTGTACAAATTATATCATTTTCATGTAATTTTTAGCTAACTTAAATAAATTTAAAGTTTGTAGAATATTTATTCCAAAAATTAACCTTTAATTTCTATTTAAAATAGCGAAATTTAAATTCACGGCTACATACTTGTCAACTCATAGACCCATATCCTAAATAAATTTTCAAACAATTTACTTTACAGACTGAATATATGTGTAGGTAGAATATGAAGATTATAGAAGATGATTCTTTGTTTTTCGGTGTTACTAATCGAGCTTGGTAACATTTCGGTGCTAACAATTTTTTAATTTAATTTTAAGCAACAATGCATTTCAGTACAGAGTAATCAATCTACCTAAACCAATTCATTTGATATGAATCAGGATTGTTGACAATTAGTGAGATGAGAGGCTGAGAAATATCTTTTAGCTCCTAAGCAATATTGTATCGGATAGTGGGGTTGTCGATCTGCTGTCGCATAAATGAAGTCTGACTGTATTACCAATGAGTCCTCTAATACAACATATTTTTTAATAGCTCGGGGTCTCATTTAAAAAAATAAATCAACATTTCAACATATAAACTACTGTACTAAAAAATCGACACCATTGTTTATTCAAAAATTATCTGAAAAATCCAAATCTCTATGGGATGGATGGCATCTGCTTTGTCTAAATTTGGCTGTTTTGGCCAATGCAACTCTCATATCATTACTCACTTCCAATCTGTTTAGAGATTTGTTTCAATAGAAAGTAGCTTGTTCACACTCATATGTAGTGGCAAATCGAATGAGTTTTCAGAGCAATCTTTGGAAGCATAGGAATCTCCCATTTCAATAGAAAAACCAATATGAGATATTTAAGAAAAACATGTTTTGCACCTCCTCAATCATTAACCAAATCAATAAACTTTTCTTTAATTAAGAAGTTTTCTGAGGCCAGATTACTAATCGAGATTATAATCGGATTTTTGATAAAATGATAGTATTTTTTAAATTTTTGTAGATTAAGAAAATAGAGAGAAATTTCTTGGCATACTACACGGTATTTTATGGCCTCCAGAACATTTTTATTAATGAAAATCATTAATAAAACGAAAAGTTCGAAAATGGAGCAAAATTTTTCTGGTCATAGAATGCAATTATTCCAGCTTCATTTCAAAAGCTGTAATTTTTTTATTACAATGGAGTATTCTGATCTCTTTTCCTTGCAGCGCAAAGTTAAAGGTATTCATATACTCAAATATGTTCACTAAAAATGATAGAAATATACGAAAATGGACATCAGAAAATTCTACATGGATGTCTAGTTTGCCTTCCAGAAATTTCTGGATTTCTTTCCATAGTATAGCTTGGAAAATTTTCCTTTGGAAAGCCACCTCACGTTTGAGTGCAGCAAGAGTTTTTCAAATTGAAACAAACAAGATTTGAAGCATTTGCTTTAATGAAATACACTGACTTCATTGAAAATTTAAACTCATCGGATATGGTTTTATGTCTCGGCGCACTGGGTGTACCAATTACATGTTTCTCTAACGGTAATTCTATTGCTGAGTTTTGTAAAATAAAAAATTGTCTACCAGTTTCTTGTCATATACATATTGTACGTAAACGCAAGACTGAGACAAGTTTACAGCACCCAACGTTTCATCAATCTGAGCAAAAAAGTTGAAAATCGAATTCCGAATGAATAAAACCACCTCTAACATGTCATCAGAAATCTCCTATTAGCCTTCTAAAGGCATCATTTAACAGGAAGATATGTTTCATCTTTACAACTTTAGAACTTCTTAGCACATTCAAAATATCTTTGCAGCAAGGTAATATCAACTGTTCTGCTATATTGTGGGACTTTTTGACAACAGATATTTTTTGAAACTTTTCAAACCACACTTAATATTTTGCAAAAACATTTAGATATTATTTATCAATCATGAATTTATGCAATCGTTCAACCAATAATTTTGCTTACCGAACTCGAGTGCTTTACTTGTCGGGCTTTAAAAAGTGGATGTTAACACTTCAGAACACGAAGGACATTTATGTTCCTCCTTCCCACCAGACGTTAATGCAGTAAAACGAAATTTCAAGCGTGAGTTGTCATATTTCATTTTTTAGCCATTAAGAAAAATGCACATTTACAAATTAGGCATGAAAAGAAATTAAAGAAAAAAATAGTCCTCAATTAAAAGACTAACTTATTTATTCTTTTTAAATGTGATTTATTGGCAAAAATGGCAAATCACCCAATATGGGTGCAATATTTTGAGAAAAAAACCATCCACTCAGTGTCCCCTTCTCGATCCCCATGGAACTTATTCTCGGTAAGCGGACTCCAGCTTGAAAACCACTGAGCTAGAAGGTTGATGCAATCAGAATTACAAACAAGGTAATTTGACTTCATAAAATCTGTGGAGTTTTGGTTGGATTGAGAATTTACAGTGCAAGTATAATTATAATAATGCAAGTAAATTTTGAGGATGTGCGCTCCTGTTTTATACATTATTAAAATAAAGTTTGCATCGTGTATGATTTAATGACTACATGATAAATCTATTTACAACTCCCAGGTTGGATAAAATAAAACATACCAAAGATCGAAATCGTACGTAATTAAATTTTTGTACGTAATTTAAAATCGTCTTTTTTAACAAAAAAAGTTATCGTATCGTAATTCCGAAACATAACGTACGATATGCCACCACTAGGCCGATTCAAATAAATGTATATTTAGTGAAATCATAATTTGTTAAGACTATGAAATCATTTTAAACACTAAGAGTAAATTATACAAAAAAAAATTAATCAAAAAAACAGCTGTGCATTAAAATATTATTATACTCAAAAATAAGGATTTAAAATTACATAATTATAAGAAAACTTCCATTTTAATATTTAGAAAAAAATATATTAAAACTTTATAATCAAATTTTTCAAAATTTATTATTTTTTAAAAATATGTTATGACGTCTTTATTTAGTTATTTAATTGAAATCCATCTTTAAGATTTTATCAAAAGGAAACAAAAAAATGAATGAAAAAAACTAATGTCAATTATTTACAAAGTAGTAAAATATACTAGAGAACTTACAATAAATTTCAAAATTTTTTGCTTCAATAGGTATATAATTCAAATTAATCCAATACTTATCCAATCTATTATTGACTAAAATTAAAGAAGAGTGAAAGGCATATTTTAGTTTATCCCTCCATTAACTTCAATGAAACTTCAATGTACGAATTTTCTCAGTTTAATTTATATTTTGTACTAAAAGGTATTAATACATAATTTTTATCGTAAGCCATCTCTAATCGTTAATGAAAATGATTATTTTTTAATGATTTTGAAAGCATAATCGATAATTATGTTCTGTTACTTCTATGAATCTTTTTGCTGGTTAGTTGGAGATATCAAAGCACTTTCAGCCGTAAGGCTATATGCTCGCATTAGGTTTAAAAGATGGTTAATCACAGTTTTTGTGAATTTGTTTTTAAAAGTTAGGAGCCTCAAGGATCGAACTCCTGACCTTGAACTGTTAAGGTGAGAGGTAAACCCAACCAACCATTGAGGCTCAAATCTTTTTCCTGGTGATTTTAATCTAAGCTTAATGAAAACTTATAGAAATTTTAGGATATTAAATTTGTTAATATAATTTTTTTCAGCTTCTTATAAGAGAAAGAGGGAGATTTATTTATCAAATATATTTACAAAAAAATTAAATATATCACAAAAAATAATAAAGGATAAAAATATCAAACATATCACAATATTCATAAAAAAAATGCGATTAATATTTGCAAACATTTTTTTACAAAATTTATAATGATTCAAATAAAAACATGAAGAATTTATTTTTTGCGGGAATAACAAACTTGATAGATAATAATTTAACAGATTCTTACACCCTAATTTCGAAAACTACACTGAAATGAACTGTGCATCCTAATAAAAAATATTTTAATTAAAATGTGAGGGAATTTTTTGGAGATAATTTTCTGGCGTAAACCGCTAATTTAATTCACAAAATATTTATACACCCAAATTGCGAAAACAGAGACGAGATATAAACCTGTTTGGTATGGAGAAAATTTTCAGAAGTAAAGCGCAAAATTGCCGGACACTTCCAAACATTTTGACACCCTAATTCCAAAAAAAATCAAGAAATAAAATCAGCATGGTCGATTTCAGTATTAAAGAAATCTAAATTAATGTTTTCCTAAGCAATTTTATAATCAATCAAAATTTTGATTGACATTTGCTACGTTGCCATATTTATGGAAAAATATGTATATTATAAGTGTCATGTGTGGCAATATATATGATAAAATTTTATGATTGTATCTAATACACTTATAGACATTATTTTATCAAAATTTTGTTGAACAAAAATGTACATTTGATTTCGATTGACAGTTTTTAACATGAAGGGGTTATTCAACTACCATGAAAATAGTATTAAAAGACGAAGATAGCGATGTTAAAAAAAGTTATGAAATTTGAAGGGATATGGTTCAGCCAATTTTAACAATAGTAGTTTTCGTTGAGGCGAGGGAGCTAAAATGCCCCGTCATTGATAGAATTGATTGTTGCGAAGTCGGAGAGAGATCGGAGTCGGTATTTAACATAATTTAGAAGTTGGAACGCGGTTTTTTTATTTATTAAAAAATAATTTTTAATGTATCTTAATGAAAAAATAACTTACTTTTTGAGAGCGCGTGGAAAAACGATTCTTTGGTAGAAGTGAGAGTTGACGTTAAATTTATTAGGTTTTTAAGTATTTGGAGTCGTATTTTTTTCAGTATTAGAAGTTTGCCTTTTTAACTTCACTTTGGGGCAGTTATTCCTAAACATTTTTCTCTTATTTCCCCCTGCACCTAGTTCAGCCATCGAGATCTCCCCCTTGCCGTCTATGAGAAAGGGTATTCAAAAAACACTAATTTATTTAAAAAAAATATACTGATAAACATAAAGTTACATGGTGGAGCGTTTTAAAACAAAAACGACTGTTACGTGTTCGTTTATTTTAGAATTAGATTAGTGAGAAGGGCGATTTTATTTTTATGCACCAGTGTATCAATATAAGAATTAACAAGCGCACGACGTACATCATATTTCACCTCCAGTCGGTGGAGTGGCATGGGCGCTCTACTGCCATTAGAACATTGCCTTTGTTGATATCTTGTCCTTAAAAAAGAAGCTCCTGCTCAATTCTTTTTTCAGTTTTGAAGCCGTTAAAAACAAGTAGTTCTGTCATTAGGTAAGGTTTTCAAACTCACAATAGACTAAGGGATGCTTGTATCGCCCTAGGGCCTAGACAAAATAGTTAAACCCTAGTTCAAATAATTATTTTGATACAATCTTTTCTTGTAGCATTTAAAATAAATAAATAGTAAATATTTATAAATATGTTTGCTTCCTTGTGTCATAGTATGTGTATTTGTGATGCTGCCGGCTAACTGCCTACTCGTAACGGTGTGTGCATTCCGAACCTGGTAGAAATGTTTCCGTCCATCTACATTCTACAATAGACATACTCTCCCTTCCACTCAGACATGAGAAAATCCATCAAAGATTTTTATTGTTAATAAGCAGTAATTATTTCCTTTTTTGAAGCTTAAAATTTCCTCCAGTTTGGGAAACTAGGGAGTCAATTTTGACAACTGTTTAAACTCTAGAGTTGAGATACGCATCACTGAATTCATTAAGGTTATATATACACGAATATTGAAGAAAGTGGGGGGGGGGGGGGCAAAAAAATACACAAAAATTAGTTAAATTAGCAATGAATGACCTATTATTTAAAAGAAATAGGTATTCGAAAGCAGGCTGAAATAAGAAAAACCAAATAAATCGATGAATGAATTTTCGCAAAGACATCTGCTATCGTTCAGCCATGTCATGTTTGTAAAAACAGCGTTAAGCAAAAATATTTCATTCAATAGTTGTATATCTAAGTAGGACATATTACAGTCCATATCTTTTGGCAAAAACACATCGCCAATCATCTATAACAAGGATTCTTAACCTGTGGTCCATGGACCCCTTAGGGTTAGTGATTAAAAGTTTTCACTGGAGTAGGTATTTCTTCTTCAATCTTAGGATTCCACACAAAAATGTTTTCTTTGCCAAATTCGGCCTTTATTAAACATTTCTTGATTGTGCTTTCTTCAACTTCTTCCCATGCTGGACTACACCATAAAATTACATCCAATATTTGTGTTGATTTTAAGGGTTGACTTGCATTAATACATCTTGATTCATGTCTTTTGCAATCACTAAAGTTTTTATTTTTTCTCCAGTCATACGGGCACAAAGTGTTATTGTTATTCTTTCCTTTGATCATTTTCCACCTGGACTTTCTTCACATAAAAACTATCAAAAATTATACAAATTCAACAATTCGAAACTTTTTTTTACCTTTCTAATCAAAAGTTTTTTTTGTTGTGTCTTTGAAAAAAAGCCCAGTTTCGTCTAAATTAAAAATGTCTTTCTGCTTATAGCATTCACAAATTTTCTCAAGTTTCAATTTCCATTCTTCAACGGTTGATTGGCAAATATCTGCTCTTTCGTCTGTCATGTTACCAAAAACAATATTGTTTCAACGAATAAAGCTCCCCAGCCAATCATTTGAAGCTTTAAAATTCGATGTTCCAAGTTCTTCAGCAAAGCTTTGGTTTTGAGAATTGGTCCACTGACTAGTAGGCCTCTAGCCAAGCATCAATAATCCCCCTGTAGTTAGAGTGTTTATCTCTTCATTACCTGTGAGATGGTTTTTTTCTTTTTGAAACTGTTGACACAAAAGATTTAGTATAATCTTCTAACACTTGTGCTTTCCTTTTTCTTAATGTTTGGATTGAGTTTTACCTACACCCATGTCAGCGGCTATTTTATAAGCTGCTCTGCCACTATCAAGAAGTTTAATTACATCGTACTTTTGTTGAAGAGTAAGTGATGTTCTTTTTTTCGACATATAACCTACTATGTAAACATGATCTAACAAAATTAAATTGAAATTTGTAATCAATAAACTTACGTGAAAAACAACAAGAAAAAAAGTTATGATAAATGGCTGATAATGAGAAATCAACACGGAAAAACTTGTAGCTTTTATTCATTATAAGGCTGATTTCATCCATGTTATATTGATTGTGTTCAAAGTATTGATGTATGACATATCATGTGTCACTAAAGAAATTCAGTTTTACTAGTCTTACTGTGCAACAATTGCACTATTTTTTCAAGCGTGTTTAAAATTTAACTGTCTGCAAAATAGTGGTTTAATGCAGGTTTTTAAAATAAATTTTAGTGCAAAGCATGGTCGAAGGTCACGTTAGACAGTGTGTCGCTAAATACAGGCTGAAAACCTGCAATTTTCGTCGGGAGGAAAAAACTATGGTCATTATTGAGAGTGGGTCGCTTAATACAGGTGGTAGCTAAGGCAGGTTTGACATTAATTGAATGCAAAGTTTTTTTTATAACTTTTATGTGAAAATTTTCTTGGAGGGGTCCATAGCTTTCATCAGCTTTTTAAAGGGGGCCCTCTTCTGTTCAACATCTACATATCTGAGATTAGGGACTCTTTAAACAATTCTATCTATGCTAGGATAATCAGTTTTGCAGACGACATATGTGTATATTATGCCGCTAAGCGTGTCCATCGTATTTGCAAACACCTTACGGAGGTAAATATCATATTAAGGAGGTATTTCACTGGATGGAACCTTAAGGTGAATTACTCTAAATGCAAGTTCATCATTTTGGCGCTAATTGTCCCAAAAATAGCCCGCCAACTATAGGGAATATTCCCCGAGTTCGCTACCTAAAATATCCAGGAACGAATTGGGATGCAGGATTTAGTTTTAATCGTGAAGCTCACGAAAAACTTTAGAAGGGTAATAAGGATCTAGCGCTATATGAGTGTCTTAAAAACCTTGGGATCAATTCCACGACGGTAGGTAAGGTCATTAAAATCCTAACAATGCCAAAATTGATTTATGTTAACTCCATTTTGGGATGTCCTCCCTCAACTTGGATCAACAAAATAGACGACCTCGTATATAAACTTTTTAGAACTGTTTATGGCAACCCTTTCACTATTGGTCATAGCCGTCCTTCCTTTTCTTGGTTTCAGAAATTAAATAAAAAGTTTATTGAAAAACTAAAAAAACATAAGCATTGCCCACAAATATGCCAAGCTTGGGAGCTCACGCAAACCCAGGCTGAAGCGTTCTTGGGGGTAATATGCTAAAAAAAAGAGAAAAGTTATCCTAGGTGACTACCTATATACAATAGGCTCCGAGCAATAGGGAATTCTGCGATATAGTTCTGTTTTTTTCTGGGTTCTAGATCCGCCTACTTAAATTTAGGATTGGCACAAGGTATAAGTCCCAAAACAGATTCATGGTACGAGCAAGGTTAGGCATATTCGGTAATCTGGCCTCTACAGGAGTCTGCTTGTAGGACCGATTATATATTCCTATTGTAAAATATATATCCTAGAGATAACATATATACTCATATCATGTATATATGGGATGGAATCAAATTCAAGGGGTAGTTTGCCCCTAACCTAGCATGCCCAAAATTATATATACCTTTCTTAACCTTTATAACATGTATTAAATATTATTTATTAATAACATATACGGTATTGCCTGACTCCTAACTCCTGTATTTTTTGTAGCATATTTATTTATAATCATATTCTTTTATTTAGGGACAAACTACATTCCGAAGTGCCTGTTTTTTATCCTGGTTTTCTTCCTCCGAAGAATTCAAAGGTTTTTACGGTTAGGTAGTGCTCGAGCGACCCAATTCTAACCTTGTTAGTAATCAAGCTATCACTAAACATTAAGATTGTTTCCCAAATTGGAAGCGTTCGCGTTAGGATTGTATCGTTCACTCAGCAGTATTTATATATTTTTAACATACATTCTTATAAAATTATATATATTAACATATATATATCAAAGTATAGTTAGGCAGTATCAAGGGACGGTAGGCGTTTAGTGGGATGGAAAGTCCAGGTAGACCTGGACTCAGCATTCCGAGTGGGCCACGATATCCGAAAGAATGAGTGCGAACGTCATAAAACAAACTTAACTGAACTTAAAGGGGTCGATGACTGAATAAAGGTAGATGCAAAAAATAAAGTACAACTTAAAAAATTTTGATAATCTTCTCGAACAAAAATTTGAAGATTTTTAATAATTTTATAATAAGCGTATTAAGTTTTAGTATATATTCACTACCTACTAAGCAGATCATTTATCTTGTAATGTGAAATCTAGATTGCTAAAAAGATAAAATCTACATAAAACTTTGTCTTTATCGGTCCAATAAAACTTATAATTCTTTGCTATTCTAAGTCAGGAAGTTATTAATATATTTTACAAGAATATTTTTAAATATTGATTTCACTAGAAAAAGTACTATTTTTCAGGTAATAGACAAAACACTTTCAAAAGTAAACATATAGAGAGCTTTGGGTATAGTAAACACTATAGTGATTGTTCACTCCGTTCAATGAAACATCGTATAGGAAGTAAAGCAGAATAAATTATTAAAAGACATAAAATTTGATAAAACCTTAAATATAGTTCCTATATATTTACCAGAATATCAATATTATATTTAATGACAAGAAGTTAATTTTTTTAATTGGTACGTAAAATAGTATGTAATTGATAAAAAGTAAAAAAAATACGAAAAAGAGCTTTTCAATTTTCAGTGTGATTACTTTTAGGTTTCAGAATGAGAAAAAACTTACAATTAGCAATAGGCACTTTGACGTTTTAAGTTTGGAGATTTTACAGGCATATGAATTTTAAAAATACAGTGAAATTCAAGCCATCGTGTTTATATATTAGAATGAATTTCTGTTCCACTGTAGTTTTGTGCTAAACACAACAATTCTTTACCAATCGTTTCAAATTTGCCTTTCGGCAAAAAATCTGATCCAAGCTCTCTCAGAGTAATAGCTTTTCTCACACTTTTGATATTTTCTCGAAAAATACAATGTTTCCATACATACCTGGCTTCATCACTTAATAAAAGTAAACAACGGGGTGGTAAATCGACATCTACCTTAAACATCTTTTCTTCATTTAGTAAAGTTATGCGTGTATGTGATTGTAGATTGATAGATATTAATCGTGGACCCCATACCCACACATCATCAATATGGGGATCAATGCTGGAGCCACGTAAGGGATCATAATCCAGAACACACAATTCAACAGCTTTAAAGTCTTGCAAAGAAGTCACGAGCTTTAACTTAGTATTGATCAACTGCGCAAAACTGGGAAATCCATTAAAAGCAGAGTACTTGATTTTTTGTTTCTTGAAATTCACTTGTGGTCCATAATCTTGTTTCTTTCTTCCAGATTGTGAAGATATCCAAGGACTTTTTGCTATCTCAGATAAGATATACTTTTCTTCAGCGATAGACAAGAAATTCTCAACCACTTCAATATGGCGCAATTTAATAAAATGATTGCCAGTATATTCATGATTCAGATGGAAGGATATTGAAGTATCGTTACGTTGGTTACCATTGTGCCAGTACACATCTTTACAATAATGACAAAGGAAATATGTTTGATATGATGCATATTTGTCACTCAAAACGTCATTATTTGAGCACAGTTGGCAAGATCTAATACCTTTACAGCAGCAAGTCATTGGGAAAAACTAGAAAAATATTTTAAAAATGCAAAATTATATTTACAAGTATGAAGAGTATTTCAAATTTATTCAAACTTTTTTTTAGATTGAGAATAGCGTTCTATATACATTTTATAGCTGCTAAAACTCTGAAAGTCATTTTCCGAGAATTGATTACCATTTATTTCTAGAACAACTATTTCAGAATGTAAGAAAATTTGCTCGCAAGGAAAAGCATTCAATGGCAAGTTGTTATTAGCAACTCTAAGAACTTTCAGTCTGGGGCATAGAGCGATGTCTTTGGAAATGATTTGCAACTTATTTTCATTTAGATTCAATTCTTCACAATTGAAGGAAGAGACCGCATCAGGAACACAAGTGATTAAGTTTTTTGAGAGATCAACGGATATCAAAGGACTAATGTTGCAAAGAAATGTGGGAAACTGAGTCAAACGATTTGCCTGACAAGAAAAATGCTTTAAAAGAGAGAGTTCATAAAAAGTGTCTGGAATGTTCTGTAACTTGTTGTTGTTAGCATTAAGAGTTTCAAGCTTTTTTAAAGCACTAATTTCACTAGGAAGTTCTTTGAGATTACAGTTATTGAGAGAAAGGCTTTTTAAATTGACAAATTTATGAATGCTTAAGGATAAATTCTTTAATTTGTTATTTGAAGCATTTAAATTTGTAATTTTTTCAGCTCTTTTGATCAAATGATATGGAAATTCTTTTATATGACAGTTGGATATATTTAAAACTCCTGTTTTTTCGGCATTTTGTAGATGAGTGCGCGATATAGTTTCGCCCATAAAAAGAGGTTTATTTTTCTAGGAAATTAAATAAAAATAGATTAAAAAATAAAAATTATTTTCATTATTCTCCATAATACTCAGCAAAATGATTATCAGTTTCCCATAACTTAACCTTGTAAATTCTTTTCATTGCAGGCATTTTTTCATTAATTTTATCGAAGATACAAACTACCAAGTTTTCCATGGTGCTCGGTTTTTTGTTAGAATCTAAAAACATCGGAGAGCTTTGATCATCAAGTGACCTACAGTCCAACTCATTAGCAACATCAGCAACAAGGTTCTTAAAAGTTAAGACATTAAAACAGCCTTTACGACTTTCCATGTCTTCAAATGGATACGAATTATTTAAAGTAACTTCAACCTTGTAATTGTGACCATGAACTCGATTGCACTTGTCATACACTCGTTTATTTTCTTCAGAAGAACAAAGATTTGAATGCAATTTATGAGATGAAGAGAAATATGCTGTTGTAGTGACTTTCGATTTCATTTGTTATAAACTAATTTATGCGGAGTACATATGCTTAATGAAAAAAAAGTTATTGCAGATAATTAATTCAAAAATATTCGAAAAAATATTAGTAGGAAAATTATATTCTTAAATTTTATTGATTGAAGTATGAAATTTTGAAATGTTATAACTAAATATAATCATCCATGAAAAATGTATCCTCTAATCTAAGCCATTCTCGTAAATTAGGCACAAAATAATAGGAAAGCCAAAAGCGCGGCTTGAGTGATAAAATGCACGTCCATATTCTTGTTAAGATCTCTACTTTTATATACAAAATGAGCACCCTGAGTTTGTCTTACATAGTTCTAACCAGAAAATAAGCTCATCTAAATTGTGCTGCAAAAATTATAAAAGGTTTTAATGATTGCAAGATTAAGGCATAAAAATTAAAATGTTTAAATTAAAATCATCCATGAAGAACCTGTTCAATGAAAAAGGCTCATATGTTGACAAAACTAGATTTGAAAGGTTCATATTAAACACACTTTTTTCTAACTTTTCAGTGACACATATGGAAAAGTATTTAGAATATTTAGAGACATTAAAAAAAATTATGTCTTTTTCTAGATCCTATGATGTTTTTTTCTAATTAGGTTCTACAAAAACTATTATTCATAAAGTCGAAAGAAAAAAGGATTATAGACAACATGAGGACAAAATGGGTTACTCCAATTCTACATTTCAATCACAGTTTAGGATAATCTTCGTGTAAAAAATGAGATAATATTGGTGGGTTTTAAAAAAACAACGATGTATTAATATTTTAGATAAGAGAGTAACTAAGAATACGCTAACGAATTATTTTATTACAAAAAAACTTTAAAAATTAAACCACGCAAATCATAATTAAAATAGCTTACAACAATGATATACTGATTAAAATGTTAGAGCCGAAATAGTCGATTTTAGAAAAACAGCATCAATTCTCAGTTTATAAGCACGGAGTCACGGTAGCCGAACTTCAAAAAAAGTCTTAATTTTTTTCATATTTTTATCATGTCAAAATTTGAATCAGTCTAAGATTGGGCTACGCTCAAATTATTTGGCACGAGGAGTCTAAAATTGACAGAATATAATTTATATATTATTTATTTATAATGAATTTTATCTAATCAAAGTAAGGCTTAAATATTTTACGTAGATTTAGTTTAAGACGCGACAAAATTTTAAAAGAGTGTAACAGTCAAATGAAAATATCTCAATGGGTGTTTTCTGATTTATTGATA
This sequence comes from Nectonema munidae, assembly GCA_030549495.1. NCBI lineage: Eukaryota > Metazoa > Nematomorpha > Nectonematoida > Nectonematidae > Nectonema > Nectonema munidae. The sequence goes on along the minus strand of JAUIRK010000942.1, from coordinate 195,948 downwards.
GTGCTATAGATCAGCATCTAACCAAAAATATATGCGCGGCCATTGGGCAACACCGGGCTGTTGCCTTAAAGCAACAGTAATAAAAATTTATAAAATAAGTGTACAAGTGATTTTATTTTGTTTTTTTAACTAAAAACTGCATTTCAATCTTCTTTAAAATGGCGAATGTTAATAATATTCAAGTAAAGCAAATTTAAAAAAGGCAAATAAAGGTTATGAAAATAGATAGAGCAGCAGTAGAAAACAAACATTTTACGCTAAATGATGTCATTGATGCTCTCAACAGTAATAAAAAGTAGTTTGGTACTGATATTTTTATTGCTCCACGTGATGAAAAATGTTAAGATGAAGATTCAGGTGATAAAAAAAATTTTGAATTACATAATTTATGAAAAAACAATTATTGGCACAATGTGAACTACAAGTGATTCATGATTTTGAAAACGACATCGTCACAATTGATAATAAATATCAGATTGCTGAATTAGACTAAGTTGTGACCTACAATTTGTGAATACCACGCGACAATAAATGGGGAATGTCAATAGGCGATATGAAAAGCAAAATGTTCACACGAAAAATTTGGAAAATTTTGAAGTACCTCCAAGATTTTTATTCAAAAAATTTCATGAGTGCAAACCATTAATGGAAAATGTTCAAATTTTTTGACGATGAAGTTGTTTAATTGTACAAAGAACAAATGAGTATGCGGCTTAAAATAGTGCTGTTGGGTGGATACTTCTCAAAAAAGAAACCTTCAGCTGTTTCTTAGGAATTCTTCTGTTAAGTGGTTATTTGCGACTACCATCTTATAGAATGTTTTGGAAAGAAGCTCCAGATGTTCAACACAGACTAATCAAAGCTGCAACGTCAAGAAATCAATTTAGTTTGATTCTTCAGAATCTTCATTCATTTTTGCGACAACAGTACTATTGATCCAAATGACAAATGTGCGAAAGTTAGCCGAATTTTAAATTTAGTAATGAGTAAATGTCCAAATTTTGCTTTGTTGACAAAAATTGCTAACGTTGATGAATCAATGATTCATTATTATGGAAAGTTTGGCCAAAAACTTAAGCAAGAGATGAGCATGAAACCGATTCGTCTGGATAATCTATTGGAGGATACTTTGCAACTTCGGAGCGTACCAAGAAAAAGGCTCAAAAATGGATATAGTAATGGTTTAGGACCAAGTGTTGTTCTTAGTTAACTTAAATCTTTACCAGAAGGAAATTTTGCCGTATATATTGACAACTACTTTAATTCAATACCACTTTTAAAATACTTGAAAAAGAAAAACATCGGATGTACACTGTACAGGAACAATAAAAGCCAACATGATACAAGATTGCCCACTACCTTCAAAATTCGAATTCAAAAAAAGAAAAAAGGATCTATTATAGGTTACAAAGATGTAAATAGTGGAGTTGAATTAGTGATTTGGAATGATAATGAAGCCATGACAGTTGCATCTAACTTTGAAAGTATTGAGCCTATGGGAGTAGCAAGAAGATGGTCACAAAAGTTGAAAGAATATGTTGCAGTTTCAAGACCAGCAATCATTGGCAAATATAGTAAATCGATGGACGGCACTGATCAGATGGATCAAGCTTTATCAACATATAGACGTTTTATCAGAAATAGGAAATGATATTGGCAGCTTTAATCAGCATGTATAATTCATGGTTATTACACAGAAATATCGAAAAACAATGTGCATCCTTGGAGCACATACGGTCAATTGCAACTTCTTACCTGCAAATGTACTGTCATGATAAAAAAGTTATTTTAGTACCAAATACAGTTTTGTCAATAGCCGTGTTTTAAAAGAATTGATTATATTCAAATCGATATGATGGCTTGGATCATTTTCCTGAAATTGAAAAAAATTAATCAAGATGGGCTCCGTGTGGCAGAACAACAAAAAGAAAATGCACGAAGTGTAATAAGAAACTTCATGACTGTTGTTTTTCAGCTTTTCATGGGCTTAAAGAATTGACTTTTCAAATTCCTTGAGCACTAATGGGTTAATAACAATTCTTCGTCTAAGTCCACGTTTTTTCACGGGCCTAAAATTTGACTTAAACGAAGTTTTCTTTTATAAAATGTCTGTGGAATATAAAATTTAGCAAAATTTGTAAAACATGAATTTTTCTGCATAAGTATTTATTTTTAGGAATTTATTACACTGAATCAAAATATAAATTTAGAACAAAGCAATAAAATGAAACTGGAATTTTTTTATTTACAATTTGTAACAAAAACAAATTAAAAAGATATACTATTATCATAGCTTTTTATTTGATGTCAATGATTTATTTCCAAAGTGCTTACACAAAGCAAAGATGTTCGAATTTTGGAACATCGGCTGTTGATGCACAAAAATATTACTCGCTTATGTTATGTTTTTGACATATGTGAAACAATGTAGAACAAAAGGTCTCTTAGAATTAATCACTTTTATTGCAACGCGTGTCAATTTCCATCATTTTGTACAGCTTCCGTTTACTATTGTCTAACATTTTTTGCCTCTTTCATAGAGCGCGTATACAGTCTTTGAATTATCATGAAATTGAAAACTTTAAATTGATATATGTATTCTTCCAACTGAAGAAAATGATGATTTTTTGTTGAAATAGATTTGTATCTTCTGAAATGCTAAACAATGTTTGTGGAGAACTTAAATTGAGTATTGGCAATGAAAACATTTAGATACTGGTATTGAAAATAAAAAATTGAAAGACAAACCTATAACTAATTTACTTTTATTATATCATGAATTGAACGAAATAAGTTTACAAGATGTTTTTAACATGTTTTTGCCTTTTGACTTCTTTTCTTATTTAGCAAACATGACAAATATATATGCTTCTCAATAGAATGAAATTATAAATTATCACGCTGAAGATAGTATGCAGTTTGTTAGAATTATTTTACTCACTGTACATAATATCCTGCCAAAAGAAAATGATTACTCGTGTAAGATGATGATTTGATAGTTTCTCTCTCCAAAAGTAATGTCAAGATATAACTTTGGTTCAATAAAGCGATATTTTCATATTTGTGATAATAATAAAATTGATTCAAATAAGTTTGCTAAAGTTCAATCAATTTATGATAAATTAAATGAAAAAATGCTACAATTTGGATTTTATTACAAATCTTTTTATTGATGAAAGCATGGTTCCTTATTCTGGAAAGCATTCATGGAAACGAGAGAAGCCGATCCGGTTTGGTTACAAGATTTTCTACATTTATTCAGCTAATGGTTATCCATATGAAGCAAAGTTTTTGTGCTACTCCTTTGAGTTTCATAATTGTTGAAAATTTTACAAATTTTAAAAAAAGTTCTCATGAAGTATACTTTGATAATTTCTTCTCTTCATTTAAACTCATTGAAACGTTATCAGGGGATTGTAAGAGAAAATCGTACAAATAATTGTCCTATTAACCGTTTAATGTCAGATGTTCCATTTCTGGAACATTGAAAAAAATAGTGTTTTAATACATAATCAGTGTTATTCTTTTTAAATAAATATATTCAACAGACACCAGGCTTTATATTGAACATAAAAATATATTGACACTTTTGATACGTCAATTAAAAAACACGTTTATGTAAAAATTTTACCTTCTATTGAAAAAATGAAAGAAAAAACCCTAGGATTTTGTTCCCAATAATTGTTTGCTTCAAAGAGTTTAATTAGAGTTTGAATAAAATGTTAAAAACTTAAAATAAAAAATAATTCAAGAAAAAAAAGTTTTTGTACCAGTTTTTTAAATGTTCCAGAAATGGAACATTGGCCATTTAAGGTATCTAAAATAACATTTTTGTAAAACTTTATTTATTAATGATATAAAGGAAAACAAAGTTGATGGAGTCTTTTGTTACACAAATTGCACTTTTTCTTTGTATTTTTTTGACAAATCGAACATCTTCCTTGTGTCGACTCTACTAAATAATGTCCTTTAGTGACTCTCATATCTTTAGGTAGATGTGCTTTAGGTCCTTGACGTATTTCTTTCAACCTTCCCAATCCTATCAAGTGTAAAACAGCATCTCTTCTAAATTCCAAGTGTGTTACTTTTTTTGAAGCATCAAGTTCGCATAAAAGTAGCCAAGCAGAAACAACGCTTAAGTTTAGTCCATTACTAAACAGATTCCACCACCATTTTTTGCTTCTTATTTGAGGTCTGTAACTAGACAAAAGCTTGTCAAGTGTATCCACTCCTCCCATACATTCATTGTACTTTTTTACAATGTTCGGATAATTTACTTGTCTTTTCTCTTTGAAATTTTTGCAGTACCTTGAAATTCTACCCAGAGGAATATGCGAACAAAAATTGGAGGCAATATTCACAATTGAGTTGTCCTTCCAACTGCAAACATAAACTTTTCCGTCAGATCGATAGTCAAACTCCCCTCTTTCAACTTTTTTCTTTTTGTTAACTATTGGGCATTTATTTACACGAATTGTCCCAACTGCTTTAACATTTTTATCAATCAAAAGAGAAAAAAGTGAATGCGATGAAAAAAAATTGTCGAAATAAACTTCATGATTTTCGGGGTGAGTAAGTTCGTTCACAAACTTCAAAACAACATGCTCACCAACGCATCTTGATCTTTTTTCTTCAGTCCTTCCACAATAAATATCGATGGAAAAAGGATACCCTTTTTTTGAACACATTATCCATAGTTTATACCCAAAACGAATGGGTTTACCTTTTATGTATTGCTTACAATAATGTTTACCATAATATGGTACCATCGATTCATCGATACTGAGTTCTGTGCTAAATATTCCAAACTGGGGAAGATTTTTGTTCAATTCGTCATAAAAAGGTAAAATCTTTGCTACTTTATTTGTGTGATCAATTTTATTATTATCAACAATATGAAAATATGTTTTAATTTTTTTAAATGTGTTCCTTGACATTGAACTCGAAACCAACTTGACTCCAAGATCTGGTGCGGTGCTCCAGTAGTCATTTTCTTTAGGCAGGCAGTTATACCCACTAAGCAAGACTATGCCCAAAAATTGTCCTATATCTTTCCAATCGGCATCTAAAGAAAATCCATTCTGACTTGCATACACATTTGACATTTCAGATAGTTGTTGCAAGTATTCTTGAGGCAGTATTTTAAAGAATAGTTCAATATTGGATAATGACATCAAGTTATGATCAAAATATTTTTTACTTGTTGTGTCTGATGAAAGAACTTTGTCAAATTTAAAACTCTTTTTCCAATTAGCAGTAAAGGGTTGTGAAATATTAGTATTTTTACTAAGGTTATTAGTGAACACTTCCAATTCCCCAGTTACATCAGATGCAACAACGTCTTCGAGTAAATCTTCATCTATTTCTTCAGCATCAGAAACACACGAGTTTTCGGGAGGCAAAATGCAAACATCATACTCTTTATCACTTAAATCATCTTCTATGTAGTTCACAACTGAATTCAAGGTAACAAATTTCATCAAGCGAAAACTAAAGGAAAGACTGGAAAACAAGGAAGAAAAAATCGATATAATTTTAGCACAAGAAATGAAGAGGGTGTTTGCTTTATAATGATTCATTACTCACACATGTGTCTATGCAGGTGCCTTATATCTTTAAAATAAAGTGACCTGCTTTTTTCTTGTATATAACAATATCATAGTAAAGTAGCTTTGTCACTTGCATGTGATGTTTTCAAATAAATCAAAAAGGTACATATACTCAATATAGTGATTAAAAATCAATAAAAACTGATTTGGAATAGAAAATTTATTTTTTTGCTTATTGGACACTAAACGATTAAATCAGTTAAAGGCACCAAAAAAATTAAGAGTGGTAAATTTCATTACAGATGTTAAAAAGTTTACGTAGCGCGATGGAATGATAACGCCCTTGTTACCATTGCTTCAAACTTCTGTAAACACGAAACTTTGACTTTTTAAAAAAGATAAAAAATATTTAAAGGTTTAATGTCCCCATATTATTGAAAAGTGTGTAGATGTAATGAATCGATTATTATCCCCATATCGTCCTCAAATAAAAAGAAAAAATGGTGGTGGCAATTCGCAATTAACACATTCAACTTAGCAGTTGTTGCAGCTTGGAAGTTACATTTTCACATAAATGAAGATTCTAAAGAATGTTTGGCACATTTAGAGTTCAGAAGAAGGATTGTACTACCACTTTTAAAAGCAAAACAAATAAAAATAGTAAGCCTGAGCTAGTTTACTCATTTGACGCCTAATTGGAGAAAATCAATGGAAATATTAGTTTCTTGTTCACAAGGAAGATGATACATCTGTAAAAAACACAACAAAACAGTGTAAAGGATGTGATAAGACTCCATGAAAAGTATTTCACACTATCATTAAGAATAATGAAATTTATCTTACTTTATTATAAAATTTTCCCTTATAAATTTTGTTACCGTATTAAAACTTACTAAGTTCGCTTTCTGCCGATGTTCTAATTTTGAAACACCAGAGAAAAGTACTAGAAATGAAAAAAAAGTAATTTGAAAGGAATTTTTGTTATCAAAAAAGAATTTAGATTTCCATTTTGAAAATAAATTTAAACTTCAACAAAATTACGGCCTAAAATGGGTTAATAAAGGTAAATAGTAATTTAGTTAATTTATGACAATTTATCTAAACTAAAATCAAGGAAGGATGTTATAAGTACTAAACTGTTCTTCTTACAATTAACTGAATAAATGTCTTATACGCCCTCTTATATATAGGATTTAGCATTAAAGGCAGATCTTATATAATCACTTTATTGTTGAAATAAATTTACAGCTTATTTGATGATAAGCAATAAGGGCTATAAAAACAAAAATATATTAAGGACACGGATATTTAATTCTATATGTTGTTTCATTTGTATGGGAAAAAATTAAAGGAGAGGAAGGAAAACAAGAAAAAACAAAAATCTAATACAAGTTTTACATACCTTAGTTATATATTAATAAATATATTTTGACGATCAAGTCATGAATTTATATAAAAATAAGGAATCATTAATGTTGATCATTATTTTTTAGTTAATTTTTTTAGATAATTTTTATCTATGTTTGAGGAGCAAAAATATTTAATTACACTAAGGGAACACTAAAATAAGTAAACAATTTTTTGAGTAAATTTTCGGGTCGTCGTAAAATAAGCTGACAGAAACAAAGTTAAATTGCTTAATAAAAAAAGATATGAATATGAAACTTTACATACATATAAATCTCGAGTTTCTTATTCAGAAAAATATCATCTTAGTCTATAAGGATATGTCAAAGACGTCATTCTGATGATAAAAATGCAAAATTTTTATAATTGTGAACCATTTTTGTTACCTCGATAATGATCGAAATGTTTATGCGAAAAAATTAAATTAATAAATCACAAGGAAAATAAGTAAAAACTTTAAAAATTTATTTTTTTTCTTATAAAAAAATGTGATGCTAAAATAATTTTACAATATTTTTTTCCTATTTCTAAATAACTTCTTCCTCATGTTTCATTTATCGAAAACTATTCTATTTAATTATACAGCTTTGTTTTATAAAATAAGTACACTAAAATCTGAAGACTAAAGACAAGTAGAGTTATAAAAATTTTAATGAAATTTCTAAATACTGAAAATCATGAAATTTTCTCCATTTTCTTTTTTTGCGAATAAATTAATCAGAAAATTTCTCGATTTACTGTATTCGAAATTTCGATCATCGTTTCGCATTTTCATGATTATACTTCGGATTATAAATAAATTGTATATTACACTAACTAAAAAAAATGACTAATTATCTCAGTTGAAAATATTGGGATTAAATCGATTCGATTATTAAAAACAATAGATGAACTAGCATACCTTTCTTAAAAAATTTTATTTTATTTTTTTTCCTCAATTGTGTTCGAACATATACTTTTTAGGTGTTACTATTTTTTGTGTAAAATATGAGAGATTAATCACTTAACCTTTAGTATCTCCATGGTTATTACACAATCCAATTTTTTTATCAAAAAAAATGAGAAATTGATCAAATTAAATGTATTATTATGCATTAGGTTTTTACTTCTCTTTTTTGACTTTCTTCTGTTTTCTATTTAGAGAGAATTGAATTAAATTTTTCAAAAGCAATCTTTAATTGAAACAGTTTGATGGTGTTTAGAATTACAATATAACTATCACTATTATTACTTCTCTTCTGATAAAGTTTTTACATAAAAGACCCTTTTTTATTTAAAGCCTGTTCTGAGTTTATGAAAACAATTCACAAAAATCCTTCAGTTAAAAATTACAGGTAACTGTTCTACATTCATTAAAGTGGTATGAATTTCCATTAGTGGCGATTTTCTTGTAATATATTTTCCGATCATGAACAAGAAAAAAACTTCTTGAATAATAAAATTATCAGACTGTTACAGTGATAGATTAAAAAACAAATAAGCGTCAGTTTGGCATTACTTTAGGTAAAAGTATTTCAAAGTGGAAAAAAGTTGAATTCAAAAACATCGAGATTATTTAGTGATACAAAGTAATAATCATTACAATTCAAGAGTTATAATCTTAATCTTCGAAATAATGGTCTCAGTTAACCATTGTGTCATGCATAGGCGTAGCCAGCAGGGGGCAGAGCTATATTGGGAGAGCGAGAGAGAGAAAAAAATTTATTCAATTCTGGAAAAAGCAATAGCCAAAATGGCCGTCAGTTAGATTTCTCTATTGTGAAATAAAATATGTATATCAACGCATAAATTGTTACAAATATTATCAACTTAAAAGTTCTTTTGTGAATCTATGGTAAAAAACTATTTTAGTAGGTACTTAATAAGTAGTTTTTTATTTTCTTTTTCCAAACAAAAAAAGCTCTTAATCTTAGTTATATATGTATGTATGTATTGCTTTATTATGTATATTGAACTCTCCTTAACCCTATTAGTGCTAGGCTATATATATATTTCAACTACACTGAATTCAGTGGTGATATCCATTTTTTATCATAATTAATCAAACCTGTGAAAAAATTGATTTATATTTGACAGCTCATCTCAAAAAGAACTTTTAAAATAATTATATAATGTTTTTTACACATATAAACCCATTTTCAAGCATGCTGAATTTAGTGGTGATATTTATTTTTTTATGAAAGTCAATAAAACCTGCAGCGAATCATCTCCAAATTATGTGTAGAAAAGGGTTAAAGATATAAATTAACAATAAAAAATATTGAAAATTTTATCGAATGAAAAAAATCATTCATTAATTTTTAGTTGTTGCATTTTTTCTTTCTTAAAAATTAAAATGTTTATTAAGAAAAATAAATATAAAACAATACATCCAAAATAAATAAATTTTCTAAAGTAATTTCTATCAAAAATGTAAAACAGAACAGAAATTTTAGTTAGTAAGAAAAATTGGTATTCGAATTTTTTCATTTTTTTAGTTTATAAGAATAAGTGTAAATTAGTTAGACTAAGGGTATAAAATAAAGACAAACTTGTGCAAACAAAAATCAAACAATAAATTAAGATTGCATTACTTCATTTTTCTCAGCATCATTCAAAAATAATTTAAAAGTTAAATTGGTGCAAGCAACAATAATCTAGAAAAAGTTAAATAACTTTTAACATTTTGCAGTGATTTGCCTTTTATAATAACTTTTAAGGAAAAAAAAGTCTATCAGAAAAAGTTATAGAGCTTCAACAAAAACTAAAAATTTTTAGAGAATACCTTAAGTTTTTTTAAAAATAATTTGACGTATCCCCTACAGCATACTCTATGGGTCGCATGGCAGGTTGGTTGAGATGATTGGCTCATCACGGAGGCCTCTGGATTATCAATACCAACTTGTTCATAGTTTGACATAAGCGGTAGATCAGTGCCTTAACCTTTTACTCAAAATTGAAAAATTTGCTACATAATTAACATAAGAGAAAGGAGACAAAATAAACTAATAAAGCAATTTTCACTATTTTAAAATGAAGCTGTATTTTCTCAGAATAATTCCAAAATAATAGGAGACATAAAAATAAGATAGTTTATGGGCACTTGATTTGATATTTTTAAGTTTTTATAAGCAGCAAAAGCCAAATGCTGAAGTAGCTAACCCTTATAGGGTGATTTGGTAACGCTTGTATTTTTACATTTTGTAAGGAATCATATTATACAAAAAACGGTAGTTTAATTACTTTTCATACAATTATTTAAGTAAAAGAACACAAAATCATAAAAAAAAACCATTTAAACTAACATAAATCATAATATACGAGAACCAGAAAATCATTGCGTTTTTTACTATTTCTCTGTCTACAAATAAAATTCTGACAGCTGTCATAAATAGATGAAGTACATTTTTAACAAACGAAAGATTTTGTTTCGATATTATATTTTTATTATAATAATCAACAAATTTTCTTAAAAAAAGTGATTTAATTAATTATTTAACAATTGAACATCATAAAATATATCTCTGCTTAAATATTAAAAAAATAGAGTATTTTTGCTTTTAAACTGAATAGCCAGTCAAAATATTCCTTCCCAAATAGCTATTGAAAAAATTATAGTTTTCAAATGTAACAAACATTGATAAAGATTAAAAGTGACCTTTGTTGAAATTTTTTTTTAACGCGAGTGTGACAACATTCATTGATATAAAATTGTAACGATTAAAAACTATTTTTCTATCATTTAAAAACATAAACAAATTTTTATTTTATAAAAATATTTGTTGTATTGATGGAACTAAATTTTTACCAAAAATATGTGTTGTTGTTTGTTGAATTGACGCAGCTTGTAAGTTGTACAAACTTGAAAACTGGCACTTGGCTTATCATAAGAGTTGGGAGCCTTGGGGATCGAACCTCTAACCTTCAACTTTTAGGCTGAGAGGTACACCCTAACAACCATTGAGGCTCACCAAAAATCTGTGATTAATTTGAATAGCTGAACTTTGGTATCATGAAAAAAGATTCTGAAAAGAGCAACATTATTTATACTTTCTTGATCCTTTCATTCGAGAAATTTTCGAAAACTTATATCGCATAAGGTGCATGGGGGCACCATTGGATTTTCAAAGTGAAAAAATATGAACTATTAAGTGATACCATTAAATTTATACAACACGGTAAGTATTCGGTATTTTGATGAAAATTTTTTAAATCAAGTTTTTTCAAATGTATTTTTTATAGAATCATTAATTCCCATGATGCCTTTGTTGAACAATTATAAATGTCCATATAATAAGATAGATAAATACAAATTTTTATAAGATGTGAATTAGTGATTACATCCAAAGAAACAAAAAATAACAGATACATATATCAAGTAATTTGACAGCTATCTTAATCTTTTTCTCTTTTGTCTGTGTGAGAGTATATGTCAGCAGTTTAAAAAATATTATCTGTCAAATGTGATGGTATATGTGTTTTCTATATTTTGCCTCTGTATTGAATCTCTCGGAACCTGCACGACTTGTTAGCAACACACATCACAGATGTAGTAGACTAATTTTGACAACTCTAAAAAAAAGATGTAGATAAAACTAAGGTGTTCATATTTTTTAACTTCATCACCAAGTTTTTATTTTATCCTTTTATTTGTCTTTGAAAAGTAAAATTTACCATAATGGAAGAGAATTGACAATAAGTAAAAAAAGATATATCTGAAATTATCTACGCTGAAAACTCAGACGATGAATTTTTAAAGTTGGACAATGGTGATCAAGCTCTGATATCTGGTGATGAAGCAGGATGTAGCTCAGTAAGAATTTCCAATAATGAAGCGTCTGTTTTCACCTATATATAGTTAAAAATATGGTTCTAGGCCTTTTATTGATAGAGGCCTTTTATTGCCAGTCGTAAATCATGTCAGTTGACGCACCAAACTCAATTAATCATCAATTTCTCTCTCTCTCTTTCTCTCTATTTTGATCATCAATCAAAGCACATATAGGCATTTCTATATTGCATTTGCATTCATTATTGCCATTGCCACTTTCATTATTTATTAACAAAAATTCATTATTGCCATTGCCACTCACTTTGATATCACAATACAATTGATCCTTATACCACAATATTTTACACAACTTCATCAAACTTCATACAATTTGGTAAAATTTTAATTTAAATTTTTTATACACTTTTTTAGACAACTTTTCATGATCATTGACGGGTACAAGTATTTCCTGAAAAGAGAAACTCTATCAAGCAAAGTCTATTATTGTACTAAAGCTTCTTCATGCAAAGGTATTTTTGTTTTTCTTTTGTTATTTTTGTTGACTGTTAAAACTATAATTTTTAATCAAAATTTAAAATTATTCAACATATTTTTTCACAATTTTACGGAACTTATTAGTTATATTATATGTGTTTAATTTGATAGTAGGGGTCATTCACAATTGACGTCAACTATTACTGGGAGGGAGGGGGTACCTTTGAGTTGACAAGGGTCAATTTTGGTATGTCATAATATATTTAAAAGTTGACAAAAAGGAGGAAGGAGGGCTAAAATTCGTCAAGTTTTTCTGACGTCAATTGTGAACAACCCCTTAGTTTTATAGTTTTCAACAATCAACTAAATCTTTGCACAAATTTTGTAATTAGGTTTGTAAATCTTTAGTTGTCGCAGCAGACCTTGTGCATCTTTTACAATTATGTTTGAAAATTTTGCTGCTTTTTTATTAATCCATTCAATAGTTACACAGATTTATAGATGTTTGAGCATTTTTTATAACTATTATTTTTATACTTGTTATTGGTTCTAGATCTGTTCTTTAACGTATTTACGTAAACATTCAATAAACTTATTTGAAACATTAATACTTTAAGATACATAAGCGGTTTTTTCAAAACTAACTTTTTTTCTTCACCCGTTAATAAATGCTTAATTAATACATTTAAACAAAATAGTCAAAATTTAAGTTCTTGTATAAAACAATATTTTATATTTGCAATTTATTGAATAAAACTATCGATTTTTAACATAAATTACTTAATTTGTAATAGATATAAATTTTTTCTTAATTTTAATAATATTGAAATTTTATTTTTGATCTATAAAATTGATTTAATCTAAATTACTTAATTTGTAATAAATATGAATTTTTTAATTTTAATAATATCGAAATTCTATTTTTTTCTATAAAATCAATTTACACGTAGCATTTTTATTTCTTGGATTTTCATTGTTTAGCAGTAAAATCTTTTTATTGCAAATTCACTGATTGTTTAAGAATGTTAGACAGTATAAGCATCATATCGAGAAAAATGGAAATCAAATATAGTTTTTGGCTGTAATTTATAGCTTGTAGTAAAACAAGTGACAGTATTGCAGGAAAAACTGTAATGAGTGTATATAAAATAGGCTTTGAGAAGTTTTTTTAACTGGGACTGCATTATATAATTGCTAAGTAACCTTGATAATTAACACTTGTTACCAATAGTATCACAAATAATACCACATGGTAATTTCTGTGGTACAAACTTGTAAAATATTATATATTTGGTTCTCTCTTTGATGAAAATTTTTTCAATTTTATTGCTTTCTCATATTTTGGTCGATCAACTAGACTTTCCTACTGAGAATGTTTAGTATTGTAATGGTTTTTCAAATTATATTTTTATAAACAGGAACATTGTCCAAACAAATGAAAGACACTGCATTTTATTTTGTAGTACAAAGAAATAATATATTCGTCGACGTGTTCTCAAACACGCCAGAATTGTTTATTAACATTCTTTTCTTGGGCATATTGGGTACTGAAAAATATTTACAAACATTTAAAACTTAATTAGATTAAAAATATTAGAAAATAAACTAGTTCAAAAGAATTAAAGCATTCGTTTTTGTTGCATTCTCTCTCTGCAAAAAATCTTAGCTTTTGTTTTAATAAACAAAAAACAGATGTTTTTTTGCAGTTTTGGGTTGCAGATTGCCAATGTTTCATTTAAACGATTTATTAAATCTAATCAAGAATCAACAATTTATATATATATATATATATGTATTTTTAACAAGTATTTTTTTAATTAACAGGAAAATTATTTCTAAACAAAGAAGATGAAGCAATCCTGAAAAGAGTGCCTCATAATCATGATGAATTAGATGCAGGAAGTGTAGCCTTCAAATCTAATATCAAGAAAGAAGCACTTGAAACGTTTAAAAGCTCTAACAGAATATACAAGTATTTTTTTCATATCTTTAAAAAGTATCTTAATAGTTTATATTTATTTAGTGACAATATTTTTCTCATCGAAAATGATCAAAGATCTACAATGAAAAAAAGAAGCATATTAAGGTATATAAGAAAAAGCAGAAAAAGAATTTCCTGTCCGAAAAACCTTGAATTTTCCATTCCCGAAAAATACACTGTAGGAAACGGCTCAAGATTTTTGCAAATGGATTTTCAATACGAAAACAAAAGGAACTTAGTTTTTTATGGAAAAACTTTGCACCACATCAACCAAATTTCACAGATAGACTCCATTTTTGTTGATGGTACTTTTAAAAAGGCGCCACATCTTTCATCAGATAATCACAATACACACCTTTCACAATCATATTCAAGTACCAGTCCTTTATGCGCTTGTATGCGATAAGAAAGAAGAAACTTATAGGTATTTCACAAAAATCTTTTCAACTAAAAAATTAAAATTTTATTTTAAAACTTTATTTTAAGTTACGTATTTGATTGTTTGAAAATGTAATTAGAAATGTCACTGGAGATTTTGAAACTTCAATTATATCAGCTACAAAAAATGTAAAATTTTATAGGAAGCTTGTATCCCTTGGATTCAGTTTGAATCCAAGTTTGATATTCCAGAAGTTTGAACTTTAGAAAATGCATCGAGATGTTACTTTCAATAGCTTTTTTTATCTCAAATGGAAGTAAAAGAGATTTAAAATTTAATTATTTTGTTTTAAATTTTCAATAAACTTAGATAAAAGTAGCATATCGTAAAATGAAGATGTTGATGGTCCCTTTCTCGATTGATCCATTTTTCGCTTATTTTGAAAATACTTGGTTAGTTGATAACAAAATTCTACTTTGAAATGTATTTGGAAAAAAAGTCAGGACAAATAACCATGTTGAAGGCTTTCATAACTCGTAAGTTTAAAATATGTTTTAATAATAATGCTTTACAAAGGATATAATTTTTTTTAGATTACATGCAAGTCTTCAATCGGAAAGAGTCAGTGTTTGGGAGCTAATGGAGTTTTTTAATCAAAAACGAAGAAAAATTATTTAAAGACATGGCTGAAATTGAACAGGTCAACTCAAAGTACAACTGGAATGGAGGTAATGACCTTAAACGTGAAGAAAAAGAAAAAATTATTGAAGATATTTACAGCGAATACGCCAGAACGAGAAACTTGTATTTTTTCTTTCAAGAATATCATCTCTCATAAGCTCTTGCAAGAAAACTCCAGTTGAAAGTTGTGACGATATCTATGAAGTCAACTTTCAATGTTTAAATCAAACTCCTTTTTTTTAATTTGCAATCTATCTTGAAGTAAATATTTAGCTTTTACTTTTACTTATTTATTTTAATTTTATTATTTGATTATTAGCTGAAATTAATAATGTTTAAAAGAATCAAAGGTAACTAAAAAAAATTTATTTCAAAATTTTTATATTATTTACTATTTTTAGAAGACACTGCTAAATGGAAGAAAAAGTGGATAAGGGCTCAAGGCGAGACCACTCAAAAAATGCGTGCCACGTTGTAGTACCTCTTGGGTGGTATGGAAATCTACACAAAAAATCTAAAGAAACATTGTCAAACACTGAAACTTCTATACACAAGATTCATACAAATAACATCAAGAAACTTTAAACTTTGTTTTTAATGAAATGGCATCTAATTTATTTTTGTTCAAATAAAGTTTTAATTCATACTTTAATGTAATTTTTTTACTTGTGTGTGCTCATTTAATATTATTAACCACATATCTAGGTTAACGATTACTCCTCATTTTTTGTGATAGTTTATTAGTTTTAGTAAAAAAATTTTTTATATAATATACTTACACAATCACAATTTTTTATATCAATACTGTATTCTATTACAAATACTGTATTTTAGAATTTTATTTTGAGTATCTTTTTTTTATTTCATAGAGTTTGTAGTTAAAACATCTAAATATTAAATTGTCCAAAACCATGGTTAAAAACAAAAATAGCTGTGAACTAAACTTTCTATTATATATAAATAATAAACACATTAGGAAAACTTTTTATATATGTATTATGTTTAACCTCAAAAATAAAAAAAAAAGATTTAAAATGTGCGAAAAGATTTAATGAAGCTTATTTGTAAAAAGTAAATAGATATTACATCAGTGTTATTTTGTTATTAGTATAATAAAAAATAAATAGCAAAGTAACTGGTTAAAACAATAAATATTTAATGGAAGAAAATTTTATACGGTTAATATATAGTATTAATTTTATAACATTATAAGCGTTAATTTATTTGAATTGGAATATTTGACTCACTTCTGTTCAACAGTTTGAAATTTAGGTTGATATTACAACTGTTTCACATATTTACATAGTAAGCAATTACACTCTTCAATAAAAGCTATACCTTTTGTTTAATTAACAGAATTGTAACTAGGTAAAAATATAAAGTTATTTTCAAGCAACCTATATCAGCTTCTGAATTTCAAGTTTTTATCTTTTTTGTATTTTTATTGGAACAATAAAACTTAATTTATCTCAAATTTGAATTGTGATCTAGAAATTAAAACCTCTAGTTTAGATAAATCCTTAATTTAGCCAAACGTAAAATTTACAACTATATAACAAAATATTTCTCACATCAGTTTTTGAACATTATTTAAAGCTGAATTCAAAATTATAAAATATTACAAAACAAAATCAAAAAATTAAAATATTTATCATAAAAAACATTTATCAAAAGTTAAGAAACAAAAATTTCATAGAGATATATAAAATTTGGTAGTAATCAGCGGACACACAGAAAAGAATTTAACTTTATTCAACTAGTTTGTATTTAAAAACTGTGAAGGATGCTTTATCTTTGAGAGCGAGAAAAATTACTGCAGTAAATGTAAAAAATATTTTGGTAAGTATATATATGTAAAAATAAACTAGCCAAATCGATACTTGAACAAAACTAACTAAGGTTTTGAAATCAAGTTATTAAGAGAACCAAAGCTTTCGCTATGCTTGCAAAACCTCATTATACAGTTAATCGTTTAACTTCGGCTATTTCTTCGTAATCGATCGTCGTTTTGACGATCTTAGTAAAAAACAAAAGAGATGAATGAAATTTGCAAAGTTGCAATTCAATGTTGCACTGCAATGTTGTAAGAAGGACAGAAAATTTAACACAGGAGAGATAGGCAAGTTGGAGAGAGTATCACGGCTCACTATCAAAGCGCAAATTTGACAGCGCGGAGACAGATCAAAGAGTAAGATGACATGATTTACGAGTAGCAATAAAAGGCCTCTAGCAATAAATGGCCGCTTACCAAAAATATACGTATCCAAGAATTTCACATAATTAAATTAGTTCAGAACATACATTACAATTATTTTATCAATTTAGATGAATCTTAGAGCATTTGAATTTTCTCTTCTACAAATGACAAATTTAAGGATAAAGAGAACATAGGATATAGAGATTTCGGCTCTCCTAAAATTTTTCCTGGCTGCGGGATTGAATGTGCATTAAATTTATGTTTTATATCAGACTTTCTTAATTCCTTTTAATTAATAAAATGTTTATTAGGATAAATAATTATTTTACACCCACATTCAACGTTTGCATGTTCGCACACCTACAGCAGAAAAATGGCATATGGGCGTCTACATACCAGGGCGGGTATACTGAAACTAAGTCCCACTCTGCCTGTATAAAGAAAGAGTAGAAGTGAATCTAAAGAAAAATTGTAAACGTTTTATTTTATCTGTATTTGTCAAACCACTTGAAGTCATAAGGACTTAGATAATTATAGCAGCCTTGCATCCTATTCTTAATGATGAATTCCATGGAATAAGGATTAATGTTTTGCCCCTTCAGCAACTCTTCTTTCTCCTTTTCCTTCTCCATGATCTCCTGAGATATGGGACGAGCTTTGAAGGGCAAGCACTTGCATATTTGGGTAAGCCAGGATTTAATCATCACATATTCTACTCTTCCTCCAACCTCCAAAATAACTCTTCCCGATTTAATTGGAGTTATGTAGAACTTCACATTTCCTTTGCCTCCACCCATTGTAAAGCCTAGGATATTTTATGATAAAATAAAATCTGATGTTTTCTTGCATACGTAGTTATTTGCTTATGTAAAAAGTCTAAACAACTGGTTAAACAACAAACTAGAGAAAAACAACGTGAAAGAATGGTCATTTAAAGAATATATATGTTGTATTCTGTATTATTCTTACATACTGACCGCTTATCGTATTTTGCAATGGTATTTTTTTGTGAATTTTAACAGATTATTTGCAAAATACATTGCAGCTAGAACAAATCAACCAATTTGTTAAAATTACTTCTCAGATCATGCATCTTCCAACAAAATATACGTATCCAAGAATTTCACATAATTAAATTAGTTCAGAAACGCTCCGAGTTAAATGTTGACTTAAACTACTTCTTTGAGATATTATGTATTAGTATTTTCTTAACATGGTTTGCCTTAGTTTAAGTATAAAAGAAAAAGAAAACCAATAGGCTTTTTCGTGCAAGGCTTCCATGGAGCAGGAACTCTCCAGATGGCGAAGACTTTCTTTCGCTGTATCCAGCGATTAACCACTTTACACATTAATTCGAAGTGAGAATGTCTCAAGTGTCCTCCTGAGGTTGCCTAATAAAAACATTTAAAAATCAAAATATTATGACTTTATAAAACAGGCTTTGCACTAATTAAAAACTTCAAAATTGGTGGAACATTTTTGTAAAAATTTACTTCTCAAGGGGCTATAGTAACAGTTGGGTATTTAATGACGAGGGGTATTCTACTATGCAGCTTCTTTTTTCTCAAAATGTGGTCAATTTTTTCTGAAATAATTGTCACCTTATAAATACTCCACTGATTTATAAACTAAGTATTTGATCAACTTTCTATAGTAGTCATGATTAGCGTCAGGGTTTTTTGAATTGTCTTCGTATTAGCTGTGCACATTATGGGGAAACTGATGTCAAGCGTTATATTACTACCACGGCACATCCAGAAAAAGTATTTTCTTGGAAAATCAAAAACAACTACTCTTCTCTCATCAAAGTGAAACATTAGCGAACAAGATTTTATCACAAACTTATTTTCGAAAACTTATTGCTGAGAACGTGCCTATTGCAGTCGCTGAAAAATATGGATCATTATTTCGCAATATGTTCCCGAGTCCACAAATTACTAAAAACTATCAGTGCGCAAAGACAAAAACATCCTATATTTCGAACCGTGCTTTAGTACTAACTTTTCACATTCATTAGATACAGATAGTAGCACAATGAGCGTATATGCTATACCAGAAATTTTTGACAGCAAGCAATTTTCTTGATATGTGTTGTACACAACAGACAACTGCAGAAGCAATATTTGACCAATTGAACAAAATGCTTCAAAAATTAAAAGATTCTTTCTTTTTCAGTTGATAATGCCTAGTTAAATATGGGTAGGCATACTTTCATTGAGATAAGAGTAGTGTTTTGTGCAAGAATCGAAGTATCTACTTTGTCACACGACGCATAATGCAGGTAATCAAAAAAGAAGTAACGCTTTTCCAATGCTTTGTGGGAAATAAGGGGTGGAAAGAATTTAGTCAATTTTGGGATAGTGCTAAAACATATCTATATTAGGCGGCTCAGTTTTGAAAGGTTAGTTGAAAGAATATGACTTTACTTTTGTAGAATATAACGTACACACAAACTCTGTATAAGAAAAAGGAATAAAGTGGGTGACGGAACCTTTTGTTTTTCCTTGATAAAATGTGAGATGATTGAGATTTGCGATTTAATCAAAGTAAGTCTTTATTTTAAGTATGCCTTTAAATGAAGTACATGGCTCAATTCTCCATTCCCTCCTCAGAAAGTGTACTTTTTCAAAGGCTTGGATAAAAAAAAAATTCAAATTAGCACATACAATTATTCCGTACTGCTTGTGAATCAGTTTGTTTTCAACTTCTTCAGGTCCACGCATTTCTTTCAGATTTCTAAAACTCTTCTGCGATTTTTCTGCAGCAGAAAGTAGAGGAATCTTTGGAACATAAGGAAGTTTAAAAGTTTCGGGAACTTTTATATCTAAAATGAATGAGGATGAGACAAGAATGGGAATGGCAACTATTTGAATAACATACTCTCAAATGTTGGAGTGGGAATTAACCTTCTTACGAAACGTAGAGAAGTTAGATGCATCTTGTATTCTTATTTCGTGTGCTCTAAACAAAAAATTGATATTAAGGATAAAACAATAATAAAGCTGGAATTGTTACGGGGCAGTATATAGTCTGCTCTGTGAATTAGAGTCGGATTTCTATTTCTGCTTTAGTAGTAGAAGTCGAGCTGAGAAAAAAAATTTCAGCTTAGACTGAACATTTATATAAGTTATACAAGGATAGACGAATACAATATTCGCATAAGTCAAACTTATAAATAAGTTTTAATTTTTCCTATCATGGGAAATTTTGTGTCTAAGTTTAAGTGATAACAAAATATTTTAAGTGCTTACTTTGTATTCTTTATGCAATCTTTGTCAAAAATAACAATGTTTCAAAGAAATTCTCAAGTTTACAACGATTAAATGATTCATGACATTCAATTAATATTATGGTATACATGTAATGGTCGTTCGGGAGTGCCAGCATCCTCAATTGTGGGTACCCACCAGGCGGGCACATCTGAGAGGGCAGGGGGCGAAGCCCCTATCCTTCAATGTGATTTCAAGGGGGCGAAAAAGCATTTCCCCGCTCGCAGCCCCCCCCCCCCCCAAATAATTTTCAATTTTCTCAATTATATATCTTTTTTTATAGTATTTAAAAGACGTGTATGTCTTGTGAGTTTTGAACAAGAACCCATGCATTTTTGAGCGGGTCAAATATTTTTTATGGCACATAACTATATAAGAACTCTATAATTAAAGTTTAAAAAGTTTATCGCTATTAATTACTGTAACCAGGCACTTTGATAAGAGACGGGGAGGGGGTGGGAAGCTTTGCAACCCTGAATTTATTTTGTCCATCTGAAACTTCTTTGAAATATATAAATGTATACACTTTCTAATATTCCAGATCCGATTAAAATCAATTTTACCCTCTCCCCTTGTTAAGTTCCCCTACCCATACTTTAAGTAGGGCGAAAGGGCGAATTTAAACAAGCAAGTCTTAAATCCAGAAATGAAATATATATATATAGCATCTTTATCCTTAGATATTCGTTTTATTTAATGTTTTAGTTTTTTTTTATCAAAAGTGCTTAGAATAGTTGACGATGTTTTTAGACTTTGCTTCAAAGTTTTGTTAATAAAACTTAGTATAAATAACTTCATCGTAGAATATTTATTATAAAAATCTTAAATCTTCAATTTATATTTAAAAGGCAAAATTTAAATTCACGGCTATATACTTGTCAATTCATCAACCCATGTCCAAAATATATTTTCAAACAATTTACAAACTAACTGAATATGAAAATTATATAAAATTATTCTTTGTTTTTCTGTGTTACTAATCAAGCTTAGTAACATTTCGTTGCTAAAAATTTTAAAATTTAATTTTAAGCAACAATGTATTTTTGTGTAGAATAATCAACCCATCTAATCATTTCATTTGATATGAACCAGGCTTGTTGACAATTAGTGAAATAAGAGGTTGAGAAATTCTTTTAGCTCGTAATCAATATTGCATAGGATAGTGGGGTTATCGGATAAACGAGTTCTGACTGTATTACCAATGAGTCTTCTAATACAACTCTTTCAATATGGTTATTAGAAGACAAATACATTTTTAACGTTCGAACACCAAATATAAAATCAATTGAATCAAAAATTCTGTTTCCTAAAGAGATCATTTTTAGAGTCATGGTAAAACCTTTTCTTGGTTAGAGTATGGCATATCTAGCGATAGAAAGGGTAAATGTCACCACCGAATTCGATAACTGGTAATAAGGAAGGATTAATTACATCCGATGAGTGATCTATCATATATGAATGATATTGTTCTCTTGTTTAGTTTAAGAGTGGTTTACAAACTTTTTAAATTTTTCCGCCTAGCGGTCTCTCTATAATTTTTAATAGCTCGGAGTCTCATTAAAAAAATCAACATATAAACTACTGTACTAAAAAAATACACACAATTGCCTGAATAATCCAATCAATGTCAATGGGATGGATGCATGTGCTTTGTCTAAACCAGTTTGGCAAACGCAACTCTCATATCATTACACACTTTCAATGTTTCGGGATTTGGTTTCAATAGGAAATAGCATGGAAAATGCTTACTCACACTCATATGTAGTGGCAAATTAAAAAGGAACTGTCAGAGCCATCTTTGCAACATCAGTATAGGACCGTCTCATTTGAATCGAAAAATCGCTATGAAACATTTGATAAAAACATGTTTTGCCACTCCTCAATCATTAAACTGTTCTTAAATTAAGAAGTCTTCTAATCGATATCATAAACGGGTTTTTGATAAATTGGTAATATTTTCATATTTTTGTAGGTTAGAAAAATAAAGAAAAATGTCTTGGCTAAGGTATGCTACACGATGTTTTATGGCCCCCAGGACATCTTTATTGATCAAAATCTTATTTTCCTCAACAAATATGTTCAATCGAGCATTCCAGCCTCATTTCAAAAGTTGTCAATTTTTTATGACAATGGAGTACTTGGCCCAAGGTTAAAGGAATTCATAGATTCAAAGATGTTCACTAAAAATGATAGGAATATACGAAAATCAACATCAGAAAATTCCGCTTGCATGTCTAGTGTGCTTTGCCGAAATTGCTGGATTTCTTTCCATAGATCGGTTCGAAACTTATCGTTACTAAAGCCACCTCATGTTTGAGTGTAACAAGTTTTCGAAATCATTTTCTTTGCATAAATCTGTAAACAAACAAGAGTTTAAGGCGTTTACTTTAATTAAATACTCTGTTTTAATGACTTCATTGAGAACATTTTTCAACCCATCAGGTATGGTTTTCATTATTAAGGCTTGACGATCAATAGCTTAATCAGAGTCTAAAAACTAGAACAATAAATTGCTAGAGCACGGTCAGTATATACTTCAGGCCGATTTTCTGGCTTAATAACATGTGCTGTAAAAAATTCCCCACACTGTCAAATTTTTCTCTTGAAGTGGTTCTACTGCTAAGTTGAAAAATAAAAAATTGTCAACCAGGTGTTTGTTACATACCAAAAAGTTGAAAATCTAATTCTGAATCAATAAAACCACCTCTGATATGTCATCAGAAATTTCTCCTATTAGCATTCTAACGGTATCGTTTGACAGGAAGATATGTTCCAACTTTACAAGTTCAGAATTTCTTAGCATATTAAATATGATATCTTTGCAGCAAGGAAATATCAACCGTTCCCCTAGGCTGTGGGACTTTTTGACAAGATGCTTTTGAAACTTTATAGAAGGCTTTCAAAAACACTCCTAATATCAAACCTAGATTTGCGCAATTGTTCAGTTTCACGTTTAAAATAATCAATTGTTTTATTTACCGATGAGTGCTTCACTTGACGGGCTTTAGAAAAGTGGATGCCAACACTTCAGAACACAAAATGCTTATGTTCCTCTTCTCCAACAGATGTTAATGCAGGAAAACCAAATGTCAAGTATGAGTCGTCATATTTCATTAGCCATTAAGAAAAATGCCTTAATTATTAAGAAATTAGCTCTAAAAAACAATAAAAAAATAGTACTTAATTCAAAGACTAAATCATTTATTCTTTTAAATATGCCTTATTGGCAAGAATCGCAAATGACCCAGTATGGGTGGAATATGTTGCGCAAACCGATCGACTCAGTGACCCCTACTCGGTTCCCATGGTATTGCTTCGCAATCGCCTAGGGCACCGCGGACTCCAATTGCATTTGGTACCTTGCTAGCGGTTAAACATGGGATGCTATCATTTGTATAAAGATTAGGTTTAGACTCATTTGTCTTTGGAATTATAAAATAACACATGATAAACTTTAAATTTAATCTTAAACACATTATTATTCGTTACGATAATCTTTGCATGTCAAGCGCAGTCGTAAAAGAAATATTGGCGTAGCTGATCAAATATTATTATTAAATATAAGCACCCTTGAAATCAAGAATCGGAAGTCTGAGACTTTAAAGGAATACGAGTAAGAGTTGGTAGAAGTGGGTATTTTAAATAATTAAAAAATAAGTTCAATTTTTCTAAGCTGACATTTCTTTAGTCCCGGAATTAGCAAACTAGGGCCCGAAAGCAAAATCTTGATATGATAGGTGACAAAATAAGTATTTATATTGTGTTCATTTCCACTTTTTAGGTATCCTCAGTATATCAACTTTGTTACATCCAAGGAAAAACATCGAAAAGTTTGCTTTTAAATAAGTATCAATAGGAATTTCATAATGCCAGTGTATTTTTTAACTTTTTAATATTCCGGCCCGCGTTTCTTAAATTTTCGGTGATCCGGCCCGCTTCAAGAAAAGTTTGGTGAGTCCTGAATTTAGTCAAAGCGGAAATAAAAGTTGGCGCTAAAAATTTAAAATGTTTAAGTATTTGAAGTGGGAGTCGTATTTTTGTACGTACTACGAGTCGGATATTTATCATTCAAGTTCTCGATTCCGTTTGAAATCCTCTCTTGTGAACAATATTCTATTAATGAATTAAGAGAAAATGATTTTAACCCATTAAGTACCATAGAAATCAGACGATATTTAAAAAAAACGCAGACGATTTATATTCAAAGTTATTGAAAAAAGCAGACAAAGATGAAATTACTTATGTTCCCAAATCGGAACATTGGGACTTAATGGGTTAAAAAAGATTTTATGTATATTAAAATTGTTTGTTTATTAAAAAACTTCTTAAAAATTTCGGTGTTACACAAGTTCTTATAAATTAATATAATTAGAATAAAATCGTTTTCATAAAGACGAGTTGAAATATTAAATACTCCAAACGAGTTTGAACTAAAACATTAAATATTATGCAAACAACTACGAAGAAATAGCATAATCAAAAGGCAAATATTAGATAAATTTTAAAAATGAAAAATTAAACTAATTAATGAAAAATTTGAATAACTTGAATTCCAAACAAAAAAGATAAAAACGTCATATTAGAAAATAATATGAAAAAAAAATCCTTTTTCAGTAAACTCAAATACTTCTAATACATTGTTATGATCTTAATTCAAAAATATATTAGTTTGAAACAAAATTTAGAAAAACCTCCTCTTCCTCTAAATCTATTCACAAATAGAATATTGTGATAATTTTAGAAGAATCTATAAAAGTTTTTTTTGCTACATTTTTTTGAAACAGAATTTTCCGAATCAAGGCTTAAGAATATAAGCTACATTTCTCGATTCAATCAAAGAATGTTTTTAGTGATATAACTTTAAACGATCATTCTCATAATTCAAGTTCTAAAGTTATGTTTTTTTATAAAAAATGAAAAAAATATTATACGTTTGATAGCGCGCTTCCTGTTCTTAGAAAGTTAAAGTCATATACAAAATCCTGATGTGTTTGAGTATGACAGAAATAAGGTTAAACAGACTTGATCAAATATCATATTTGTTTGAAATTATAATGTAGGGCATTCAAATTTCTTGATTCAAATAGCACACATAACATGACAAAGATATTATATATATTACAATAAATGAATAAGAATAAATCCAGCTTTTTTATTAATTTTTTTTTAAACTAACAAAATTACAGTTGAGTGAGCGTTGGATAGATTCAAATTAAAGAAAAAAGAGTCGGGCCGTTATGTTAAACAACGCCTATAATCACCTTCCCTCAAAGTTTAATTCTACCTTTAAAGAATTTATAAAATTTGAACTAAACGATTCTAAGTGCTTAGCGTGATGATTAAACCCGTTTGAGTAAATTTATATAGATTAATTTTTATCTCATAAAAAATCCATTTTAATTAAGCATTGCAAATAAATTAGATTATAATTTAGCATCAGGTAAAAATCTACAAAGGAATGTTTTTATTAAGAAAAAGAGCCTACGCTTTATGACAAAATAAAATGTGGAAAAATTATTATTTTTTGGAAATTATACCAAGATTATTGTGGAATGAGATATTTTCATCTGATAACAATATTTCTATTGAATTTTCTTGATTCATATCAGAAACCCTTAAAAAACCATAATCATCTATGCCAAGAACTTTAAAGAAAGCATTACGAGATTCGATAAAAACCTTCTGATCAGTGTGGAGCCAATAATTGTAGTAATCTTTTTTGAATTGCCTTTCCATCTTTGCATCAAAGTCAGTTATATAATGAAAAAGACATTTAAACAAGGCAGCACAAAATGTCTCAAAAGAAGGTAAAGACTCCGTCGTTTTAGGAGTGGAAAGATCTTTTAGAATTGAAGCAACACAGGTAGTAGGATCTTCATTATAATAATTTAAACCCAAGGATAATAAAAAGCGGCTTTTTTGTTGTGAAGGACAATCAGAACTTTTAACTAAAACACCCCCAATCTTAACCTGGTCGCCGAAATAAATATCATTTGGCCACTTTAAACGAAAAACAGGAAGTGAGGGGGGAGGAGATAAGAAGGAATTTAGGGTTTTGACGCAGGACAAAGATAAAATATGCTGAATGAGGGATGCTTTGTAATAAAGAGTGCTAGAAAATTTAACACCAATCGAGCATATAAGAGAAAGAGAGCCAGGAGGACTCAGCCATACATCTCCTTGTCTACCTTGGGCTGAGAGAAGGCACTTAAAAATACCAAGTACAGAATAATCACTGCAAACAAAGCGACAAACTTCTTCAAATGCTTCGAAACTAGAAGGAGATTTCTCACAAACAAAAACACAATGCAAGGAATGTGGAGAAGAATTGGTTAACTCCTTTGCAAAAAGCTTAAAGTCAAAAACGGGGCAAAAATCAGTTGAGTTTTCATATACAATGATATTTTCATTTTTTTGAGATTGATCCAAGTGTACGCCTTCGTTTAAAGAAAAGAGGTGTAATAAGCTTGACATGGTACTCAATTTACTGTTTAAATCAGTAGGAATTAACTGCGTATCAAAAAGTGTAGAAAAGAACATAAAAAATCGTTTTAGTTCATCTTGGGAAAAATTTAAAATATCCGAAACAGACAAGGAGGTAAGGTAAAAAGAAGTAAACTTTTTATAACAAAAAAATTCATAGGAATCGAATGTAAAAGTACTGAAGTCATTTTGCCATTCATTTTCACCAAGAAATTCCGGTTCTTTAACAAAGTTATTGAAATGACAAAGTTTATAAGGAAAAGTTTTTCTAACATGATTCAAAAAAGCATGACAATTATTTTTTGATGTAGAAGATTGAGGTAGTAAGAGAAACTTGACCTTGTTATTTGATATTTTATTTAAATCGAGAAAAGAAAAGTCTTCTAAAGAATTGAAAATTGCAAGATCAGTATGAGGAAGCCACATATTGTAGTTAAAGGTTTCTTTTAATTTCAAGCTTTTTATGATGTATTTGTAAAAATTTAAATGTGTTTTTAAAATGTTAACGATAGAAGCACTACATTTTCCAGATTCATTTGTAAAGAAAATAATTTGTTTTGGTTTAGTTGGATACATTATTTATACTGTCTATAAAAACAAAAAAATTACACAAGATTCTTAAAATAAAATTCAATATATCTGAAAGGTACGCAAAAGGTGAAAAATAATTTAATATTTTTTTTTTATATTTTGTGTTAGTTAATCTTATTTGTAGTTTGACAATGTTATATGGCTATATTTTAACAAACTTATTTAAAAAATTATTCTTTTATTTAGTATTATCTTCTTCACCCAACAATTTAGAGCATATTGCATTTCATAATGTTTTCAGTTATACTTTTTAAATTCTTAAATACATTCTATTCCTGTTTAAAAAAATTCATTTTTATTTTTTTATTCTTGAGCTAGAAAAGATGAACGTTTTGTTACATTTGGGAGGGATTTCCCTATATGTGCCCATGCTAAAATTGAATTATTGTATTTGCATAGTTTTGAAAATTTTTATACATTATTAAAAGGAGATATTATTATTTTCTGTAATTAAATTTCCCCTTAAACATTACTAACATAGAATAAAATATGTGTATTACGATGCCTACCTTTAGAAACGATATGAGAATAAAATGATCAAAATTGAAATTTTAAATACTTTTTTTACGATCAGCACCAATAATCCCTCTCAACAACACTCAGCAAGCAAGACACTCCACGCTTTCATTTTATGTCATATATATCTGAAGAAGGTGAGCGAAATATTATTGCTGGTATTTTGTTAAATAAAAGATTTACTCAACGTTTTCAATTTATTTTCTTTACAACTTTTATTTATTTATGAAGACTCAGCGCCATTTTATCTACATTAAATACTTTACATTTCAACAACGCCCTCCTTGTCTAATACGACATACAATCATATATGTCATCATCATTTATTTAACCCTAGGAATATGATAAAATTCACAAACATTTTATACCGCTGGGATCTATTGGACAAACACTTTTTTTCTGACTTTGGTCGCTTTTTTGTTTTTCAGGATTTCTGAATTTTTGCTGTTCGAGAAGGTATCAATTGAATCACTAACTCGTGACAACTCTTTATCCAAAGATATCAAAAAGTTTCCCCTTTTTATCTTCACATTGTTATTGCCTAAACTGTTCCAAATGAATAACAGGTGAAACATCAAGCATGTTGAAAAATAGGGCCAATAGCCATCTTCTTGACATCCTTTTTGTACTATAAGTATGCATGCACCATTTTGTCCAAAATTTCAACACCAGACTTTGTCGCATTGTAGGTCAAAATTATCAAAGGCTTTTACGACGGACGCTGTAAATCAAATTTTGGCTTGGAATGCAATGAAGAAATTAAATTAGCTGTTTTGTGATACAATTGTGCAATCATGCAGAAACCCAAAAATTGAAGAGAAAAGTTTTCTTTTTTTTGCAGAAGTATAAGATATTGGAAGCTCTGGTTTATTTTTTCAGTGTACTGACTAAGGACAGTTTCTTTTTTGAAAGCTAGCTAGTTAGACTAGTTAATTGCTAGTTATCACAAGTTATGTTTCGACAGTATTCTCTAATTCTTTCACTAAATTCAAGACTACCTTTGTACCTTCTTGATTCACTTCTCCACCTGTGTTATCATTTTTTCAACAATAAACATTCATTTTCCAAGCATAGGAATTATAGGTATCGCCTATAATAGTTTCGACGGAATATACTGCTTGTAAAGGGATTTTTTGCAAAACATCACCAACTGTTCCTCAACTGTCATATAAGCTTCAGGTATGTAAGCACCTCTCAAAGTATCTTCCTATGACTAAAAAATTTCTCTTATTGTTTCCAACTTATCTTGAAGTTCATTCTTTTTCCTTCGAGCGTGTGAATCATCAAACCTCAAAACAGAGAGTATTTTTTGAAATATTTTCCTCCTCATTATTTTATTGAAGATCCGTCTTCCGTCAACAACACTTCAGAGCTGGCAAACATTCTCAGTTTTACCTTTCTATACTCCTATCAGGTAAAGAAAAGCAATAAACTTTTTTATTTCTTCTAAATCGATTTCACAAGAACTTTGATTTTGTTCTTTCCCTTTCATGTTTGAATAAAAACAGATTTTTTATAATAATTTAATTCGAAAAAACAACATGAAACATAATGAAATGCTATCAACGTTGCGTTTAGCATAAGTAGATGGACCTTGTTTAGCCTTGACAATGCGATTCGCATTTCCTTATATTTAAAACAACACGCTTCGACTAATTTATTTATATAAAGAAAACTTTCATTTTTATCGTCAGGAGAATTCGAAGTTGAGACATAAACAGAAGAATCAGAGTCTGAAAAGAAATCATATTTAGCAAGTCTTTTTTTTAGATTTACAATTTTGAATTTTTTTCAAGAAACTTGAAAATTTCTGAGTCACTTTCAGAGAAAGAATCAATTGACATATCAAAGGATTTTGAAAATATGAAGGAATAGTTTCACAAAACAAGCTAGAGTATAATTTTATAAAACTTGATCAGCTTTACAAATGGGAATAAAATTTACGTATTATATATGTATGTCTTTATGTGATTAGATCAAAACATTGAAAACGATTTGATTACTCTAGTCCAGTGTTTATCAGAGTAGGCAGACTTTCAAGAGGCGGTGAGATTAATATATTTCATCAGGAAAAAATGTGCATCTTAGCATGTGAAAATGAAATTTAAAAACACATCCGGTAGTAAGCACAGCGTGTGCAGAATACACAACTACATTATAGCATGATGGATAAGGCAGTTAATGTATTCACTCAAATACAACCATATATCGCATACTGTCAACGTTTTTTGCAACTGACTTTATTTTTGCGAATGAAAAGTTTTTATACTTTTCATTACTTTCAGTGTCCTGCTTATGGAAACAAAATAATTCGGTCTGTGGATAATAATTAGACTTTTAAATATATTGATATTAATATTGCTTATACTCTACTTATAGTTCAATCTCATGGCATACAATTAATTTGTTGGTCCACTACGCAACAAAAATGCCTGGGGAAAACATTGTTTAGTAAATATTGGAACACAACATTCATATATACATGTTCATAAAAAACATGGCTAAAAATTACCTAATAAAAACTCATTCAAATTCAAATAAAATAAATAAACAAAGAAAATTCGTAAAGCTTTTAAGGTGATTTTACAAAGCATAAATCAATCTTGGTCAGTTTCTACCAAAGACTGCCTTCTTCAGAGCAAGAATTAAGGTGTACTCAACAATAGTAAACAATACTAACATAGATAAAAAGTATTCAAATATGATAAAAATTAATATGAACAGCGATAGGTAAAAAGTAACCGCAATTTAAATTCAGTGATAAAAATAATAGCAAAATCAAATTTAGAATGATTGATTTACTATGTATGGATAAGTTTATTTTATGAAATAGAAAAAATGTTTGGCGTTAATTAAGCATACCTGTCAACCCAGAATTATTGAAACTTGGAAATTCTTGATTTTTTTGAAAAAACAAGATTTTGCCTGGAACAGGGAGAACTGAATTAATACACATAATTCTATTTAATCAATGGCATTTGTTAAATGTAATTAAGATTTTATTAGAACACGACAAAATACAGATTTTCTGGTTAACACAATAAAGTACTTAGCTAAACAAAAACAAAGATATACACCAAATGAATAATTTGTTTGCATTGTTATATGTTTTGGTTGCTTTCTTTGGCAGATTCAATAATTCGCCATCCGGTCTCCAATTATAACAAATATTTTTGCTTTCGGAGTTAGGTGTCTTCATGCCTAAAATGCTTTTTATATTGTCTTAATAAATATAAATAATTTTTCATATTTAAAAATGACATGTAATTAAACAAATTTTTATAATTTCAAAATATATTCTTATTTTCTTTAATTTAATTATAGAATTTTTAAAAACCGGGAGATAACTAGAGACTGAAAGAAGGCAACGAAAACTAAGAGTCTCTCGGTATTACCGGGAAGGTTGACAGCAGGCCCGTAGTCAGAGTGGGTAAGGGGGCTCAAGCCCCCCCCCCTCATTTAAAAAATTTGTAATTAATTTTGTAAAATAATATTAAAAAATTGTTTTTTTAATAAATTTTACGTACTTTACTGTTATAAACTTTTTATCAACATTATATTTCTAAATAAAGTTATTGAAATACATTCCTCTAGTTTTTAACATTTTTTTATATAAAAGTATCTAGAATACAAAATATAAAAAAAGTGCGAAAGCTTTGTTTTTTAATTTTTATATTTGCAAAATTTTAGAATGGCACATCTGTGATGTTACTACTATTTGAAGCTTTTAAATATACTTGTTAATTTTATATCTTTCGACAAATTTATAAGTTAAAAGAGTATATTAAATATTTTTGTAAAAATGGCGTTATCGGTTATTTATTTGAGTTTATTCACTTGTAGTCTGTATAACTTCAAAAATGTGCTTTAAGGAGACAATTGAAAGTTGATTCTTTTTTTTTAATGTTCAAACAACTTCAGTTGATTATTTTAATACCAAAAACGAAAAAAACGATGTGTTTATGAATATAAATTTATAGTGAAGATAAAAATCCAGAAAATACAAGTAAGATTTTTGAAAACCATATAATTAACTTTATTAGTCAAAATGACATTGGAGATTTCATCCAGGGGCGCACATCTCCAAAATTATTGGGGGAGGCGAATTTTTTTTTGCAATTTTCAAAATTACTGGTCTGGAAATAGGACGGGAGACCAAATATTCAAGCCATCCTTTAAAATAGAGTGTATACAGTGCATACGTGAATTTATAGGACTACTTTATATTTTTTTTTACAAAATTGATGAAATTTAAAAACTATACTTCCAGCGAAAATATTTGAATTAAATTTACATAATGCATATACACATATCTATGAGGTGATACAAACAAATCAGGGAATTTATAAGAATTAATGAATTCTAGAATTGATGCTGGTGATAAGGTTTTGCAAAATCATGTTAAAAATTTGAAATAAAATACAAAATATTTTAGTCGACAAATACAAAATGAAATTTTGAACATTTCTTCAAATCTTATTGTTAGTAATATTGTGGAGAGGGCTGGCTAACTCATCTTATATCTCAATTATAGCTAATGAAACAATGGATAATAGTGAAAAAGAAGAAGCATTGTTTTGAAATATGTGTATAATAGCAAACTTGAAGAAAGTTGTGTTCGTTTTGTAGAACTAGACTCTTCTAATGCTAAAAGTCTTTTATGTTATTTAAAAAAAATTGGGCTAAATTGCGACAAAATTGTTGGTCAAGGCTATAATGGTGCCGCTGCAATGTTGGATATATAAGTGGAGTTCAAGCAAGAATAAAAAATGAATTCCCTAAAGCTCCTTATGTTCACTGTGCAGCACATTGCTTAAACCAGCGTCGCCAAGGGCCAATGAGAAAAACGGAAAGATAAAAAAATCTTGAAATAACAAAAATAAAACTTAATTATGCGAGTAGTAAACAATAAATTTACGAATCAAATCGCTATTCTCTCGTCCAAATATGCATTCAATTTTTTCTTGTTTTCAAAGGTGTCAGCAAGTGATTAATTTATCATTGTTTTGATCTTATTTCATCACTACGGCTTATAAACAACGTCCATATAAAGAAGAATTTCTTAATTTGGGATTTAAAAAATTAAAAGATCATGGTGTATCAAAGCCCCAATGTGTTTTATGTATGGAAGTGCTTAGTAACAAGTCGATGAAAGAAAATAAATTGAAGCGTCATCTTGAAACTAAACATGCTACTTTTTCTAACAGTGACAGAAAATTCTTCGAGAAAAAAGAAATGCAAATAAAGCGCCAGAGATTTGATACGCAAAGTGACAAAGGACCTTTTTCCTTTCTCCATTCTACTACTATGGCATCTTTCCTGGCAGCTTGGAGAATTGCAAAACAGAAAAAGTCCCACACAATCGGAGAAGATTTAGTGAAGCCTGCCGCTATTGAAATGGTCAGAACAGTATGAGGAGATGATGTGGCAAAGAAAATTCAAGAAATACCATTGTCGAATGACATAATTCATTATCGCATTGTTGACATGTCAAACGATATCAAAAGTCAATTAAATGAGTCTTTGAAAAAGAGTGGTCAATATAGTCTTAAGTTGAATGAATCAAATGAATTTCTCTTTTAAAAGCCGCTTCGTAAGACATATTTAAAATGGTGGATTCTTTTTAAAAGATGAAGGACTATCCTGAAAACAATGTTACAGTGTGTGTTGTGATGGTGCACCAGCCATGCTTGGCGCTCGTCAGGGATTTACAAGTCTACTAAAAAATGTGAACCCAGAAGTACTTATTCTTAACTGTCTTCTTCACCGAGAGAACCTTGCAGCTAAACGTCTTTCTGAGGAATTAAATGTTGTAATGAAAGAAGTCATTCAAATGGTTAATTTATTAAATCTAGATCACTAAACAGTAGAAATTTTAATAGGATGTGCGAAGATTTTGGGTCAAAACATACCCATTTGCTCTATCATTCTGAGGTTCGATGGTTATCTCGAGGGACAGTTCTTCAGAGGTTACTGGAAATGAGAGTAGATGTTCAGATATTTTTGGTGGATCAAAAACACCAACTTGTTTCTAGGTTTGACGATTCAAAATGGCTTTTACAATTGGTGTACCTCACAGACATTTTTACAGAAATTAACAACTTGAATACATCAATGCAAGGCCGAAATGAGACACTGGTAGGAACAGCAGAAAAGTTGACAGCATTCAAAGAGAAGCTCAGCTTGTGGAAAAACTTCATTTTCCAACCTTACTTTAATTTTGCGGACAATTCATGAAGCTTCCTTTAATGAATTCAAAGAAATTGTAGTGAAGCACCTGAAAAAATGATGTGCGAATTCCAAAAATACATTCCCAAAGGTGTGCATCTATAGATGGGTCAGAAATCCATTTGATGTAAAAATTGAAAATCTACATCAGGAAATTTCTGATATCTACAAATTAGAAGAGCAACTAATTGAAATAAAAAATGACAAATTCTTGAATATGATTTTAAAACAGAAACTTTGAGTGTTTTCTGGACAAAGATTTATAAAGAAAAAGATGGGTGGGGTTCCAAGCACTTAAGGTCCTTCTTCCTTTCCCAACAACGTATTTGTGTGAGACTGGTTTTTCAGCTCTTATGGCTGTTATAAATAAATATCAAAATCGTGGTCGCGAGTGTTTGTGCTGTACGTAAAATGGGTCGGCAAATGAGAAAGGTTAAGAACCGCTGTCTTAAACTTAATCAATCAATGATCAAATAAAGCTGTGTTTCACTTCAGACATGCTCCTGATGTCATGCACAAAGTGATAAGTTTTTTCCATGAAAGCTCAAAGATAAAATCTTACTTGCAAAGAAACATTCCTTTATTTTGTGCGACTAGATCGAATGAAAAGTATAAAATAATAAGAATTTTTAATCAAAACTATTCTCATTTGATAGAATCGCTCGAAAATAGTTGAAAAAGAAAAAAAAATCGTTTAGAAGTCCAAAGCAAATTCATATCTTCACCTTTTGAAAAATTTTGAGACAGTTCACAGCATTAATTTAATGGCAAGATCATCATCCATTCGCCCTTCCGGGCATGGCCGTTTTCCCAGCTAACCAGGGTTGGCCATTTGCTTGCAGCTTCTTTTCCATGTTTTTCTAAAATTAATTTAATGGCAAGATATTCTTGTTATTTTGAACCTTTAAGCGTTCACCTTCAAAAGAAAGATTTGAGTTGAAATATTAAAAAAAGTTAATAGTAAATTTATTAAAAGTCCTAAAAAATGAAAAAAAGGCTAAAGAAAATCACCCTAGCCAATCACTCTTTAGAAAATATACAGTCAGAAGTTATTTTGTGGAGAGTAAGAGAATAAATAAAATGGATTTAGAGCATTATTTGAAATCCTCTGAAGTATATTTATATATTTACACCATAGTAGAAATTATAATGGCATTACCCGTAACAACAGTAGAAGCTGAAAGATCTTTTTGTTGTTTGAGACGTTATTAGTAAGTGCCAAACTTGGCACGCCAAGCAATTTTCAGTGGCAATCAAAAATGATAAGTTTTACAATTAAATTTTTTCAATTACACATAAAATAAAATAAATTTTTAAACACTTTTTATAAAGGCAATCAAATGTGTTTTTAACTATCCGCAAGTATTTTTTTCTTTTCTTATACATTTTTCATGCTCAAAAAGAAGTTTGTTAGTCGCCTGCCTATGTGTCATGTGTGTAAATTTTTTCATAAACAGATAGACCTAAAACTTTCAGACTTTTGATTTATATTTTTTCATTGAATTTTAGAGTGAGTTTACCTTGTCTTCCAAATGAATTTTTATAACGCGTACCCATATTGTACCAATCACTACATTTGTAGTGGTAGCATAAAAAATAAATATATAAAAATTATTAAGGTCTAAGTTTAAAAATTTGATAAATATGAAAGATAAAAATATTTCTTAAATTTGTAATTTAAAATTATTTTTTCTTTTTGATTTGTTGTTTACTTCTTTATTCTTAAATACTGTTGAGTCATATAAATTAAAAAAAGGTGTAAGAAATCTTCAATTACTTTAAAATATTATACTTGAAAAATGTAGAATAATTAGATAATATTTTAGATAATTATTTTAAATGAATATGTCTGGATTAAAAAGAAAACTTGATCATCGACCATTTAAAAAAAATGGGTAAAAGAATATGATTTTTTAGAACAAAATGATTGTGCTGTTTGGTTTTTTGTTGCGAAAGCATTGTGTGTCGTACATCAAGTATACAAAGGCACTTTCAAACTAAACACCAATCGCGGTTTAAATCACCAGAAGAAAAAATGAAGCCATTAAAAAAGCTATTTCTGGTTTCAAGAAGCAAACTGGCATTGTAATCAAAGCAGTTGAAGTGAAGAACAAGTGTACTGAATGTTTGGCTTTGAAAGGTAAACTTTTCACGGATGCAGGATACGCCAAGAAACTTTTTTGAGGAGTGCTGAAATTTTATTTTAAAGAGACTATACTTTCTCGAAACAGAGAAATTGCAGTTTCTGCAAGGTCAATCGAAAGGCGAATAAATGATTTGGCTGAAAATGTGACAACTAAACAGATAAATGGATTGAAACAAGCACAAGTATTTAGCGTCGCTTTAGATGAATACACAGGCTTGAATGATGTGTCCCGTTTAGCGATCGTTACTCCTATATGGCACTATGTGATCGTTGTATCACGAAAATAATCACATATATGAATAATTGTGTTGCTTATTATCCCTTAATGACACAATCAAAGCGGAAGATATTTTGACTTCATTCATTAGTCATTTGTACTTGAACAAATTGTTCTGTGTGACAACTGATGGCGTGGCTTCAATGATCGGCAAAAAAGAGGATTTGTAAAACTTTTAGAAAATCATTTGGGGTGTAAGCTATTGAGTTTTCATTGTATTATACACGAGGGAAATTTGTGTGCTAAAAGCTTATGTTCAAATTGCCAACTATCTTGTTTCTCATTCTTCACTGGTCCACAGACAATTCAAATCTCTTCTACAAGATGTTGAGAATATGGAGACATTTTGTTATACAGCAATATTTGCTGTCTTAGTCAACGTAACGTTTTGACCAGATTTCTATCTTGTCTTGAAGCTATTAAAGTTTTTCTTGATGAGAACAGAAACATTTTGCTGAATTGAATGATGAAAAGTGGTTATTAAAATTGATGTTTCTGACAGACATAAAACATACATTAGAATGAACTCAGACTTAAATTACAAGGAAAGGCTCAAACAATGCTTGATCATCATCAGTTATTGGAAAGCATTTACAATGAAACTCGATATTTTTACCATAGACTCGAAATGTGAAAAATCATTCAACCCAATTTGATGTGAATGTAGAAGAGCACCAGGATTTCAATGATGGACTCAAAATAGAATTTGATGAGCGAAATCAGGGCTTTCATATTCATGGATGCTTATTCTCATTTCTCATCAAACCTGATATAGTTAATCTAAGAAATACTCAGCTTGCACTTTTTAGTTGGATGGATGTTGATGATTTCGAAATGCAACAAGATGAATTTAGATCTTCGGAATCGGAACTATGGATATAAATTTGCTGAACTGAGAAAAAATCTGGAGTAGGAAAATTTAGAAAAGTTTTCTGCTATTTTTGAATCTTGGACATTTCTGCCGAATTCTTAGATCTGTATGAAAAAAATCGCCTTTGCTCTTCTTTCAGCTTTTGGCTCAACCACTGCGGTGAGCAAATTTTTTCCACATAGAAATCGCTTGACCCTTCAAAATTCAGAAAATTGCATGAAACTCAAAGTAACAGAATATTGTGCCGATATTGAAGAGTTGGCTAAAGTTATCAAAGAGTCAAGCACTAATTACTAATATAATTTTTTTATTTCTAATTATAATTTTTCTTATTATTGTATTTAAAATTTAAATAAATTATAAAACAAATATGTTGATTTTGGTTTGGATAAATAAACATATGAGGTTGGCACTCTAGATAATTTGAGAAGTGTTAAGTTGGCACGCCGATAGCATAAGATTGTCGACCCTTGTACTAGAACATCAATGACATCCGTGAGACTGTCAAATTTAGCAATTTTAAATATCCACACAAACCTAGTGGACAAAGATAAAGTTGTTTCCTTACTTTCATCTGATGAATATAGTTAAAACTATTACCATATTAGAGAAGTCTGAATATTATTTTTACTTGATAAACTGTATTATTTTAATACAATTTAAAAGTTAAATTTTTATATGATAAATAAGTTCATCTATTAAAATTTATATGTAAATTAAATTAAAGTGTATTTAAACTCATTTAGATCGTAAATTCAATATAAGAGTTTTTATATGTACTTCGTAGATTTTAGTAGGAAATAAAACTTTGATAACCGGAGTTTTTATCCTAGTCATCTGTTTATATAAAATATTTAAGAATTTTTATTGAACAAAAGTAAAAATGCTCTAGAATCAAGAGATGCATTTCTAGTCAACGTAGAAATGATATAACGGATCCAAAACTATTTCATAATGGCATCGATTTGTGTATTAATTAAAAAGGTATCCCTTTAAGCATTGGGACTATTAGATAAAAGGATGCCTTGGTGGAAACATATTTAAAGACCAATTAAGTTATCTCAAGATTATAGCATATACAATAAGAGATAGTCTTGAACATGCACTTAATTACAAACGAATATAATGGCAAATTGTGTTATGCAATTTAAATTTTATTTTAAGAAAATGTAGCCTAATACATTATCAAACACTATTAGACTCATAAAACAGGAAAAAGCACTAATTACTACGAGGGTTATGGAGTCGGAGTCTGAAGTCGTAAAAATTCTTGCGACTCCGACTCCAGTTGAAAAAAGTTTTACTTCATTATTGTTCAAAAATTGAATAGAGCTTTGCTTTTTTTAGCATTTCATCTTTTTGTGTATTCTATTTCCTTACTCTTTGATTTTCATTTATTACATGCAGTGAAATGATATGTCATTTGCATTTGTTTACGTTAATACTGCATACGGGATTGCTCTCATCTAGACTTCCTAAATGTGAAAGGAAACAAAGCAAAATTGTGTTTGTCTATAAATTTTGTCATCATCATTCGAAAAATTGCCTTATTTTTTGGAATTAGTTTTGATAGTTTCAAAACACGTTCATCTACAATAAAAAATTTCCTGTAATGCAGGATATGTATTTGTCTTATATATCACAAACAGCAGGATTTTCATATATACCAAATGATATTTTTTAGCGAATTAAATGATATGAATCGTTAAACTCTCCGTATCATTAAGTCGGATTTAATGAGTAAAATTAAGGAAGATTTGCTAGACGCTATTCTTTTTGAAAAAAATAATTCATAATATAATAAAAGAGCATAAAAAAAATAGATAAATTCCCTACAATAACTTTATGAAAGTTAGGTCATGTTATAATGGAATTATGTTAAATTTTGGAAACTTATAAAAACATATTACAGAAAAAAAATTGTGTAAAAAAGGCATTTTAGATGAAAATAACTATACTCTGGGTAGAAAAGGAAAATTTAAAATAGGAGGAAAGAGTTAGAAAACTTCATAGAATTAACTTGAGCCATAAGGTTAAATAAATCAAATTCATTTTTTAGGTTGTTTGAAGCGTCATCCATACATAAGCCACCTAAGCTGGTTTACAGGAAACAGCACGCTGTCCGGCAAATTTAATTTTTTAAATTTTAATCAAACTCTGTTTATAACTATTTTTCTTTTTATATTTCCGGGAGGGGATATTATCTATTGAGAATGAAGAGAACTTCACTTGTAGTAAATCGATGTGAACATGGGGGGGGGGGGGCAAAAATCCCAGTTCTGCTTCTAACATTAATATTAAAAAAGGCATTGATCATTGATAATATTGACCGAAAGACTTATCTCAACTAATAGATGATACAATCCACGGTCTTATAACTTGAATAAAATTTAGATGATTTAATAAAAAGTTATCCTACAGAGCAGGGGTTGGTTGGTTGGTAGGTCGGATATATCAAAGCACTTTCAGCCGCTCGCATTATGCTTATAATCGTTAATCACAGTTTTTGTGAATTTAGTTGGGAGGCTTGGGGATCGAACCCATGACAACCTAATCCTAAACCAAATTAATCATTTTAAAAGCATTAACCATTTGAGAACCAGAATTTTTAAGACTAACTGTCTTTTCCAATGGAAATTTATACTAAAAATAAACGATTTCCATTTCATGGTACACCGGTGTCACACTTGTTCACAAAATGTTTTAATGAAGTTTTTATTGTTAATTTTTTCCCGATTTTCAGAAATGAGGAGTTAAATGGAATTTATTATAACATTTGCTAGTCTTGTTCTGTTCTTTGACTAATTAATATTTATTTCTGAAAAAATTTTCTTGAGTCGCGTAAAAAATACATAAAATTTTTGAAACCAATGAAGTTATTTTTTAAAATTTAGAAACAAAATATTTAAAATCAATCGATGATTGCCAGCTGAAAATCTGATGGTATTTCTGATGCATCAACTGTAAAAGTGGATGTAAAAATGAAAAACTCAATTTTAAATCATTGAGTATTTTTCAAAAATACTCGGCGGGCCGCACTTTAACTTTTGGCGAGTTACTTGCGGCCCACTGGCAGTATTTTTAATACCCCTAGTAGAGACGATTCAGGACAATATATTTAAAGTATTGCACGATAGATGTTTGCTTCATAGCCTGTTAAATCAACAAAATAAGTTAATCATCATTTTTCACTTATATTTATGGAATTTCAATCCTAACTTCAATACTATTTTCTCCCATTTAAAGAAAAATTGGAGTGCGTCATATTCATCCATCTCATGTATGAAATTTTTGGAATTGAAATATGAAGGTTTTATTTATTGATCATAAAGACTCAAAAGCATAAGTAATCTTGTAATGAAATATCTAATTAACATATTATTTAAACGGCTTCCTTCATTATATAATATCTCCGTTCAAAATATTTTTTACTATTTTTCTATTCTGTTTTTCATTTTGAATAAATTCAAAGGGGTGATTATAGTTACCTAATTTTTAGTGATTCATTCTTTGGATTTAATCCTTCCACAAAGATTTTTATAATGTAAAACCCCTCTATAAGATTTTATTCAATGTTAACGAAGTTAAGATTGAATTTTAATGTTAACAAAATAAATTCCTTTCTTTCTTACATACTTTTTTCTTTCTCACAACTAAAATAATTTTCTAAAAAGAACTAAATATTTTCTTTCTCACAACTAAATAACTGTGATTAAACATCTTCGAGCATAATGCGAGCATATAACCTTACGACTGAAATGTTTTGAGATATAATAAATTTTTATTTAAAATCTTGATAGTTGTTTTTAGAAGTCTTTTTTCTTTCATGACTTATTTCAAGAATTAAAGCTATAATTGGTAAATATTTGTGACTTCTTCAATTTGATTGATTTCTTTTTTAAGCCCTTACTAATAGCGGTTAATTATTTTCAATGAATCCTTAAAATTTCTTTAACTTAAATTGAATGTTATTTTAAATTGATATACTAAAAAAATAAAGGATATGCGTTCGCACCCTGTGTTAATTTGCAAATGCCGTAGAGAACACCATGATGGGTAGACAAAATTTAAGAGAAGATCATAGATATAAAATTACTTTACAACCTATGTACAGTACATAACAATTTTGCGAAATCTTAACAGTTTTGTTATGATATTGCTAGATTGAGTTTTTCTGCAACTTTCGAGGACGAAAACAAGTTGACCGGCTGATAACAATTTCTGCATACCAATAAAGTAAAATATCATTTTTATTCATGCATAAAAACAAAGCCTTCTTAAATGTTATTTAACTTATAATTCTATTTTCTCTAAATGCAACTGCAAATAAACCAGCTTATGTGGCTAATGTATGGATGACGAATAAAACAACCTACAAACTAAAAATTTTTACTCATTCAATCTTTATAATTTAGTTAAACGAAAGACTTTTTCCCTTCAAGATTATATTCTTTGCAGCAACTTAGAATCAGGCTGGCTTAGGAAAATATATCTTTTTAGAGATGGGTGGGAGATTTTTCAGAATGAAGTCCTTTCGAATCAGAAAGTTTTTTAAGATTTATTGCCTACGTTGCAAAATAATTAATTGATTAATGAAATGTATAAAATTTTAATTTTAATATTTTAACCCTTTAATTTCAGTTTTAAAATGATTTTATGAACAAAATATAATTTTTTTGCTACACCCTAACCTTCATTTAAAAATTAAATAGTTTTTTTTATGTCTCTTGCTTTCGGTAAAATATTCTACCGAACAAAAGTTTTTGGTGGAAAATATGGAGAATGGGTAATTCCTTGATTAATTATTTTTGTTATGATAATGTTGACTGATTTATTTTTCTCATTATAATTTTTTACAATTTATCTTTAATCCCCTAAATCACTAAACAGAATAGTAAATGTGCTTTTTTTTTAAGAATTAATATTTTTTTGCTATTTGATTTGTTTTGTTTAAAAATGTATATTGATCTAATTTTTTTATTATTGGTTATCGATATATTTGCTTCTATGTGTGCAAATTTTAATAAAATTGGTATAGATACACAATTGATCTTACCCTATCTTTATCCTTTTGCATCTGCCTTTTGTTTCGTTTAAGTAA
Organism: Nectonema munidae; assembly: GCA_030549495.1. Classification (NCBI taxonomy): domain Eukaryota; kingdom Metazoa; phylum Nematomorpha; class Nectonematoida; family Nectonematidae; genus Nectonema; species Nectonema munidae. The sequence goes on along the minus strand of JAUIRK010000942.1, from coordinate 153,027 downwards.
TGAGCGCTCGCTTTTTTGAAAGGAATAAATGAGCGGGCTGAGGCTACGCTCTTAGCCTTTTTATTGATAAAACAACAAGCAATAAAATTACGGTGGTATGGGTGGGAAAAATGGATGCCAGAGGCACGTCGTAAACCCTTTTATAGTGTATGTATTGAGTCTGGTGTCTAGAAAGTGTCAGCGATGTTAAGTGAAGTGTGAATATATCAATTTCTGTAACGAAGAGATTGAATTGCAGTATGATTTTTTTCTCGAAGAAATCTTGTTTGTAGTTTTTCCTACCAATATGCTGACCATAATATGGAACCCTGAACTCGTCAATTGACAAAAATAAAAATAAGCTCTATTAGCTGTTTATTCATATGATTATATAAGGCCATAATTTTTGCGTATTTGTCTATAGCAATCTAGTTCATATTATTTGAAAAGTTTAGGAACTTTTTTAACTCTTTATATCTCAGCCTGTTCATTGCATTTGAAACAGTATTACATCGAATATCCATCGAAGTTTGCTTATATAAATCTTCATTTGGCAAGGAAATATAACTGCTAAAGATAATAATGACAAGAAAATAATAAATTTCTTCGTTATATTTCGTTCTGTTGATGCGCATACTAAATAGTGAAAGCAACTATTTGTTGAACGTATTAGTAACATTTTTTTAATATTAAGTGGTTGTAAGAAAATTAAGTGTGCATGCGAATTCAATAATAAAGAAAGATCAACATGAGAAAAAGTTTTTTAAAAGTTGTAATTACTTTTTCACCCCGGACATTTAACATTTTTAGTTCCATCATTAAAACTTTCATCGTCAAAAAAAAACTTCTAATTCAGCAGAAATTTATGTTGGAAGTTCTGATTCAAATAAATGTTCATTTACCCCTTAATCGTTTATATAACCATCTTTGGGAGGCAACAAAGAAATTGATGTTTTATTCTTACTTTGAATGGGAAAATACAACACATTTTTTAGAAAAGTACTAGATTTAAAATAATCTATGTAGTATACAGTTTTTCGTATAGTTATCGTATAAAATATCTTGAATTTCAGATATTGGATTCAAACGACTCTTAAAACTATTTTTAATCTTTAAATTTAAAAGCTTGCAAGGCTCTGTCTACATTTTCAATGGCTTTCCTCGATTTCTAACAAAGAATCGTCACCATCTTTTTCATAATCATTCAATTCTTGTAGTAACAACAAATCTGTATCTTTGTTCCAATCAAGGCTTGCCATTTAACACGTTGCTACATCTCTTTCAATAGAAAGTACTTCAACTTTACATCCAATTATATCTGTAGAAAAGTTATTTAAAAAAGCACATTCTTTTGAACCATCTTCATTTGCCTCGTTGACATTAAAATCTATATTTGAAAAAATATATTAATGACCAATTTTGAAAATAAAATAATAACTGTGCTTATGTTCATTTCTGTTTGAGTTTTCAAAACCACAAGCTGCGAAACATTTATGTATTGTTATAGGTTTGACATCAAGCCAAAAAATTGCATCTAAAACGGTAATTTCTTTAAACATACTAGTTTCGGTTTTTAATTTATCTTTATCTATTTAATGAATAATCTTATGAAGTTTGCGTCTTCTATATTTAAGTTCTATGCTTTGTATGATTCCCTGATCCATGGGCTGTAACTTTGAAGCAGCCCCCCTCCCCCAATGTGTTTTCAGGGGGGGGGGGGCGAAAATGACCTTCGCCCCCCCCCCCCCCCCCCCCACAATAATTTTCTAAACGTAAGAGTTGCTGCTTGTTTAAAACATGTATGCAGACTTTCGAATCAATCAAACATCATGCCAAACTGCTCTGCCTATCGAAAATATTCTACAGACGATACATGGGAGCTATATAATAGTAATCCATTGCTTCAATATGCACACAATAAGTAAGCAATGTATATCACAGTGTCTACTCTTTATAGTATTTTTGAGCAAACACATGTTGATGATCCACTAGAATGTAGGGGATGCGTCAAATTAGTTTTCAAAAACTTAAGTTATGCTCTAAAATTTTTTGTTTTTGTTGAAGCTCTATAACTTTTTCTGATAGACTTTTTTCCTTAAAAGTTATTATAAAAGGCAAATCATTGCAAAATGTTAAAAGTTATTTTACTTTTTGTAGTTTGTATCAATTTAGCTTTTAAACTATTTTTGAATGATGCTGAGTAAAATGAAATAATGCGATCTTAATTTTTTGTTTGCACAATTATAACTTCATTTTATACCCTTGCCCCTGAATCAATCAAATTTTTTCATATAAAACTATCCAACCTTCAGTTATTTGTTTTCTCTATGAATCAAATATTCTTTCATCAATTCCTGTAATGTGCCTGGTAGACTACTTCATTTTTCAAATGAAAAGCCTATTCCACCCCCTAACAATTTTGGATTTTTTAAACTAGTGTATATTCGATGGTTGTAGGTAAAAATGCCCCCAGAAAAATGCCCCTAATTAAAAAGTAGGAAAAAATGCCGCCTAATTTTTGATTTTCAGGATTTTTTTTAATTATATAAATATTTTTATTTGGTACCGTTTTGAAAGGCTAAATTTCTAAAATTTCTTAATCTATAGGGTTTTTTTCTTTATAAAGTTCTTGAAAACAATAACAAAGGTGCAGATTTGTGGGAATGTGTTCTTAAAATCAGTTAAAATACAAATTATATTTAGAAAGTGTTCTGATACACACAAAGTCCAAAAATATTTGCTGTTTTATAAAAAAAAATTTTGTATTTAAAAAATTGTCGTATGTTTAGTTTTTTAGTTTACTTTAATTAAATTTTAAATGTTTTAGATGAAAAGTTAACCTTTTTTTTTACAAAAAATCTTTATTTGACATATCTTTTTAAAAAAAATTTTTTTTTAATTTTAATTAATAATTTTTTGAATTTTTTTTGTGTTAGGGCATTTTTTTCTAATTTTAAATTGGGGCATTTTTACTGGTGGCGTTTTTTCCTACTTTTTAATTGGGGGAATTTTTTCTGCGCATGATATTCGATATGCAAATTTAATTAAAATATTTTCGCTGGAAGTATAATATTTAAATTCACCAATTTTGTAAAAAAAATATAAAGTAGTCTTATAAATTTAGGACTTTAGGTATGCGCTGAATACACTCTATTTTAAAGGATTGCTTGAATATTTGGTCTCCCGTGGTATTTCCAGACCACTAATTTTGAAAATTGCAACAAAAAAATTTCGCGCCCCTCAATAATTTTGAGGATGTGCTTTGAAGTTGTATTAGCTGGCAAAAATGCAATCATAACATTATTTAGAGAGATTTTTGGATGTGAAGGAACATTGTCCAAAAACAACAGAACATATCTTTCTTGATTTTTCAGACCCAATTTTCAAAAATCAATGAAGTCATCCAACACTTTTTATTTACATAGTAACTAACTGGCAGTGAATTAATGTCAATTTTTTTGAAACAACTTGTTTTCAATGATTTTCCAATTGCCAATGCTTCTTTTTCTCCTATCATGTTATGGCACAACATAACTGTAAGTCTATCTTAAAATTTTTTCACTCCGGTTGAACTCAGATTTTTCACAACTAAAGATTTGTTCACTATTCCTATATAGAAAGCCGCCTTTCATCAAGATCAAAGGTTCATTTGGATGATACCCTTCTATTAAAGTAGGCACTTTTTTCCCAACTTTCAAATGTGGTTGAACAAACTCTAATTGTACTAAATCGAATCAAATGTCGTTTGCGAAAACTTTCCAACTCTAAAATCATCGAGACCCAAATTTTTAGCGAAAGTAATACCTCGTTCTTGTATTATTGGAGCACTTATTAAAATATGTCTTTTACTGTTATATTTAATCCACTCCCAAAGTTAGTTTATTCCCACTTTGCCGAATGTTTCTTCTGCATTGCATTGGGACATTGTCTTTAAATTCCTTTAAAAGTGGAGCTTTATTTTTGATAATGCTTAAAATTTGCGTTCGGCCGACTTTAAAAATGTCTGCTAATTTTTGCGAACTATAACAACCATTAATTGATTCGTAAAGCTTTAATATTTCAATTTTTTTTCCATAATGCAACAGTGTTTCTTTTTTTTGCTCTGATATAAAATTTCAAATTTTCTAAAAAGTTTTGTAATTTAAAAAAAAAGAAACATATCATATTTATTTTTAACTTCTTGTTAGATTTTTCTTTTTAATCAAATTATGCCAAAATCGATAAATAAGGAAAAAGTTTTTATTCAAATTAATTTTAATCAAAGTGATTATTGCATTTGGTTAGCTAAAATTCTGTTAAATTAACGAGTATTTTTGAAACCTGTTAAAAATAATTCGATTTCTCAATGAAAATTTAGTTAAACAAGTTAAAATGAAAATGTTGAAAAAGTTTTAAGAAGTTAATTAACTTGCGCGCAAAATTTAGGTGTTCAATTTAAGATGGATGATATTTACTAGTGAGTTATAGCTAAAAAAAAAGATGGCAGAGAAACAAATAAGTAAAATAGAGTGTAACCATTTCAAGTTAGGTATTACACTAAACCTCAAAAATGGTAACCGGAGAATAGTATCCAGAAGACAAAAGTGTCCAGGTGAAAGAGCTATCTATCATTGCTTCGTAATTGACTTGTGAAATTGCCTTAAGCCTGTGCATAGCAAGATAGTGCTCACTTTTCTCTTGTGGGTACTTTTCGCCTAGAACCTCAAAAATATGGTATGAGTAATGCTCTGAACCGGATGCGATAACAATAAGAACAATGATTTTATTGTATTCCAATGTGCTTGTAGCGGTTCTAGGAATAAGGCGTCCACTTTGCTTTCAATGTGTGTGCAGTCAACCATACATTGCTTGTGCATGGCTGACTGCACATACATTGAAAGGAAAGTGGACGCCTTTTTCCGATTACCAAAATAATTCGAATGTTCTTTGACCATATTTATGGTTTAAAACTCACTGCATTAGACGAGTAGCCGCTCTATGAAGGTTCTATACCTTAATAAATCAAATGGGGATGTTTGAAAGTGACCGCTAAGATAGGTTTTACTGTATATCGTAACCCAACGTTCCACAAGTGGAGCATAAAAGGTATTCAATACAAATGTGAATAAAACCTTAAAATTTTCAACATGTACTAAATAAATAATAGAACAGTTTTTTTATAGAGAATTACCATTTTGATTATAAAAAATATTTAAAAAAAAACCCTAAAGTTGACAAATAATCATATTTTAAACCAAAATATATATATACGTTTTCAAGCTTTACAGCACAAATTTTACGCAAACTGTTCAGTCCAATATCTAATTATCAAATTCAATTAACAGTAAGGGAAAAGCAGTTTATCTATTTTTTAATAAGCTTAAAATGTTCCACATGTTGAATGTTTAGTCCTAAACGGTTTTTTATGTCTAATTTTCAATTTATTTATTTCAAATATTAAAACCCGAAATCCCACGTTCTATATATTATACGCCACTTTTGAAGCAGCGTTTTAACGAATTTTAACGAGTAAAGGAAGGTTTACTATTTTTTCAGATGCGGCTGGTGAGTTGCCGGCGGCACTATACTTCGCTTCGTCACGGAATATATTAGATATTTGAAGTAATATCATTTCAAATTGAGATATCTGTAAAATACTGATTTTTAGTCGGCATTCATTGAACACTAATTTGGTGACATGTCTATTTTGATATGTTCATATTTGATTACATAGTTTCCATATATTTGCTACTATTTCTCTGCCTTCTCTTAAAATATTCTAGAAATATCAGTTATGTTTTAGAATTGGCAAGTTTCAAAGCTTTATCCATCTCACAGAGCTCTTCAATACATTGATAACATAAGCAAGCCTCTCTTTTCTAATATATGGCCTTCTGTTAGATGTGCTCTTCTAACTCATCCGCAATACGCTATCCTTTTTAATCAATTTATTGAAGAGAGTAGAAAGACTGATTTACTCAAGGTTTTAAAGGAACTAGGAACGATTGACATAACGAGACAATCTCGTTTAAAACTCACAAATTCGCCCGATACTTCTTCGAACAAAGATGTTGGGCCACACTGGTTTTCCCTTTCCTCTTCTCACTTCATCCCTTGTGCTTATGAAAACGATGTTAGTGAAAATTTCCCGAAGTTTGACCATGAAGTATAATCATACACATTTTATTTTGAATAAGTAAAAACATAAAGCAAGATCTGAAAAGTTTTGAGCTTAGATTAGGTGATCAAAAAGACACGTTGTAGTGGAGACAGGAAATTAAGCTAGCTTGACTTATCTGGGTTGTTTGTCTTCATAATGACCCCACTTACCACTGCATGCTGGGACTAATCAATGTCGTTAAAGCGAATAGATCATGAGTATTTTGAATAAGTGATTTACCTTCCACTTTAACTACCCGTATCCATTTGCTTACTTGTTGGTCATCAATTTTCAACTTTACATATACTATGCATAAGGAAAATTAAACTTTTGCGTAATTCAATTTGTTAATTTTGTCATTAACGATAGATATAACTCATTAAGCTCCAACTACATCAATGTCGATTAAAACATACTAAAACTTCAATAACAAACTACCTACCTTTCTTATAATAATAAATTATGCATTTTTTTTCAAATCCAAAAATGACTTCGTAAGGAGTCACTGAGTTAACCATATTAGACTGTTGTGCTTTTTTTGCACACAAAACATCTTCAAGTTTTTAAAGATTGTGGATAATAAGAAGTGTTGTTACTTGTCTGGCAGAACCACTCGCGACAATTAAAGTATATGCAGTCATTTTGATTAATCCGACCACATTGATTACGGATAAATCTGTGTTGGATTACGAGTTGTCGGAATAATACATTTTAGTTTTTGTGTACTCCTACTCCAACATGACATTTGTATGTCCGCGTAGCGCCCAGCGCAAAGTTAACCTAATTATCTTGTCATTAATAATAACGGGTTAAAATTTCTAACTTTTAATTTAGTCATACTTTTTTAAATGGTACAAACTTACTCGTAGCTTCTCCGTGAATATCAACTTTCTTAATTCGATAGCCGGACTTGAAACCTCTAATAAAAATTTTATTTTATAATAGCCTACGATTTTCAATTAAATAAAATGTAGTTACAATTTGTTGATTTCACTATTTAAATAATTCTAAATTAAATATGCCTGTCTTGAAACTTTACAGTACATCAAAGTTCATATAAAATTTGTAATAATGATTTGAATCACACCTTTGTTTTTTCGTTGCTAAATTCAAATTATAAAATATATCTGTAAAATTTAATTCATTGTGATTATTGTTTTCAGTGCTTTTAGTTTATAATAAAAAACTTATAAAAGATTTCTCAATTTTTTTAGGATATTATTTTAACAACAAATAGGATTATTTCAGTGTTCTACTTTTAAAGGCAAACTTAAGTGTCTTTTTATGCTGATTTTTTCAGCATTACAGCAGAATTAGACATTTTATAATGTAAAATTTTTGCGCAACTGGCATACGATCTTGTAAGATGATAGTTGAAGATTATTGTTAAGGGAAACATTGAAATTATATAACCAAAAGACTAGATTATTCAAATGAGTATTTTGAGAGATTAACTTGATAACTCTTTCGTGACTAGAGTATCATATATGATTCATAAACATATTTATCTTCGTCCGCTTTTTTAAATAGCTTTGTATATGAATCTTCTGCTTTTTAATAAATATCGTCTTGTTTTTCTTGTAATGAAAGGGTTAAGTGTATATTTGGCAAGTTGATCGAGCATAAGCTGACTTGCTTATATGATAATTCGCTTTGAATCGCTTGTTACATCTCTCAGTAAAAAGGGTTCTGTATTTCCGTTTATGGTAACGGTTTTAAATTCTTCGCGAATTTGCAATTTGTTCATTGTTATAGGTTCAGGAAAATTGTCTTCAAGCTTACGTCTACGTTGAATACGTTTAGCAACTCTAACACTTTGTCTTGCAGGATCTGGGGCATGATTATGTTCTTGTCATTTGCTCTTTAGATAGGATGTCATTGACCTATTAGTGTTCTGTGTCTGTGGAAAACTTCAAATTTAATGAGTTTTTCATTGAGGAAGAAAATACTTGGTATTCTATATCTTTTATTAAATGACTCCATAATAATAATCATTCAAAAGTTCCGATGTTGTAGCCATTTAAAAAAATCTAATCAATAAATTAGTACATTAGTACTTGATTTGAAACTACAAATTTTAGAAATTGATGTATTTTTTAGCATATTTATTCGTTAATTTATTATCAAGTCTAACATATCATTAAATACATCAAACTTTACCTAGCATAGCAAAAAGTATTGCTCCTTTTAGATATATAAAATAAGTGCTCATATTTTTTTAATTAATTGGGCGCCAAATTTTTAAGAGGGGGGGGGGGGGGCTGAGGAATTTTTTAAATTGTACTCTCTTTAAAAATGATCTAGGAATATGTTAATCTTTATTTTTTAAAGAAATTTATGTATGTATGCAGTTTATAAATTTATATTTATACGCGTATCCCGTCTCACGTGCACAAATTTTTTTTTAAATATTGCATTTTATATCCCTTTTATCATTGTTAGGATGAGCAGAATAGCAACTCTCGATTAGTCTATGAACTAGATGGCGAGTCAGTGAAGATCAATACTCTGCAAAGAGATCACCACTACAACGATCTCATCGCCAACAACCCCTACCAAAAGTTAAACTCTAAGTACGAGTTACCTACTCTTGAAATAATTTCTGACTCTCCCCTCCAATCAAATTTCCCTCCTTTTTTGCCAGTGTACTCTGTTCCTCCTGGAAAATTCGGCACATTTCCCACCCCAAATTACTCCCTTGGAATGCATAGTAAGTGAAAAATTGTTCACATCGTCATTCAATTTTTCCTCTTTCAATTTATCAAGTACTGTGAGGTACCTCGAGAAAACAAAATTTCTCCAACTTTTGTCCAAAAACAAATTTGCGAATATACATTTCTAAAATTTAAAATTAAATGAAGGATTTCAAATATCATAAAAGATTTTTTTCATATAAATTCGCTGAATTTAATCTCGCGGAACATTTGCAAATTTCGCGTAATCTAATTCCTCGCAAAAAAATTTAATTACAGTATTTTTCGATTTATTGTTCCTAGTGTGAATTCGGGAACTGAATTTTTTAAAAATGTTACAAAGCGCGGTAATGATATATGGGAATGAGATCTTCCATTACATAACTTCTTTAGTTTGTTTCTTAGCATACAAGTTTTCTTATTCCTGTTTTTGAAGAGATGGGAGCATTCCTTGTTGATGAGAATAGGCTACGGTAGCATTTTGTTATCTACGCTGATCAAAAGATACTTCGGTTTCTGTATCGCTAGGATGTTTATTCACTGCTTCCTGAATTAAATTTTTGCTATTTGAAAGTATGGGATTTATATAACACATTTCCCCTATAATCATTTGCTCCAAACATTCAGCAGATAAAATGGATGGAAGTAGAAAAGGAGAATGAAGTTAATCAGATATATTACACAACAATTACTGCTCTTTAGACACTTGTTTAATATATGATTTTGACTTGATACTGTGAACTTGCTATAAAGGTATAATTCGATCTTGGACATAAGTTGATGGATGTAGGTAGTTTAAAAATTCTCTCCTATCCTTTGTAATAATAGAGATATCACCCTGCCGGTCGATAAGGGAGGCTTTGCCCCTCCCACTGAAACTCCCTTGAAATGTATACACTTTCTTATAGTCCCAGCGCCATTAGAATCAGTTTTGCCCCCGCCCGCCGCAATTTGGAGTCTGGCGACGGGGCTGCATATGACTAATTAACATAGCTGATGCTTTTTATTTTACCAAAGAAGGCACAAACTTTTTTGCTGAAATATTGATTCATAAGTTTTATTAATTCACAGAACAATATTTTGAATTATTGAACTTGTTTCACTTGGAATAAAAGTTTTACTTTCGTTTAATCATGCTAAACAAATTTCAATTAACTTAGAGAGTCTTTTATAGGGGGTGTAAGTAAGGTTGGCTAGGTACTGGATTCGAGAACTCAAGGTCTTGGGTTCGATATCGCATCAAGCCTGCCTTCCTTAGAGTTCGATACAAACGGCACAATTGTGTTTTTTCAATGAAAACAACCACCTTTACATCAAAGAAATAAAGATGCACTTTGATTAACTGAGGCTTTTTAGTCGCAAATCAGACACATTTTATATATCGTAAACTTTTTAGGGTTTGAAACTTATCTTTTTATTCAAAAAAATATATATAAAAGATATTTATGCTCTTTTTAATTTGTAATCTATTTAAAAACTCATGTAAGCATACTAAAATGAGTTTTACATCATTTCTGGTATGTGATGTGTGTCATTTTTCCCTTGTTTGAAATTAAGTATTTCTTTTTGGATTATTTTTTACATTCACACATCTAGAAATTCCATGATAGAGAATATATAAACTCGAATTTAAGATTTTACTTAAGGGAAAATCTCACATAATAATTTTTATCATTATTAGAGATGAATAGAAAATTTTTTATTTAAAAGGTTCATTCTATTTCATTCTAAACTGAAAATAGTTTCTACATAAGAAACGTGACTAACTATTTATCTAGCATCAATATAACTAATTAGTCTAACAAAGAAACTATTATTTATCTAATAGCTAAACAATTTGATAAGCCCTCTACTTTACCTTTAAGTGGTCATATCAGACTTGTTCGCCTCTTTTGATATCTTGATATGCCTTAGATCTGTTAAAATTGACTTTTCAAGTTTATCTCGTTATAATATAGCGATAAATGAAAGGTATATATTTTTTTGTGATGAAACTATAATTGTCAAGCTTTCATCAGTTATATGCTGTATGTTTTTATCAATCACATATGTACCTGATCTAGAGTATCTGCTTACCTACAATAAAACGTTCACTATGCAAGCCATACACTTTTCTTTTAAGTTTAGCTATACCTTTTTTATTATTATTATTATTATTATTATCTTTTACGCATTCTTGTTGAAATTCACAAAATAATTTTGATCTAAGCGCATCTAATCTTCGATCCATCCTTTTTACTTCCTGTCATCGCTCTTCAATTGACTCCTGAAACCAAATTTTTTGATGCCTGTGCTGCTCCTGGCTTTAAGTCTCTTCTTGTTCTCCACTCCAGGAAAATAAGTATGCGTTATTCTTATTTTAATTATTGCTTTTGTGTTTTAATTGGTTCTGAAGCTGTCGAATCTACTACATTCATGCTTGCTTTCTACCTAATTTTTGTAGGCCAACCTTGTAATGCTAAATATAACGTTGCATCCTTTTCAAAATAAATAATAGCCATTTTAAATTTGCATGAAATTCATAACAACAAATTTTGGCGTATTCGGTACCAAAATACTATGCCAGAATATCTTGACAGAAGTAAATACTTTTTCTTTTAATTATATATACATCATAATATATTTGCTAATTAACGATATATTTATCATTAATTGTAGCAATCTTTTTAAAATGAAATTTGTGTTTATCTTTATTTATTATTAATAAGCATATTTATTCAACGAAGAGTGTATGTATTCAATTCCCCGAATTTAGGGGCAGTGCGGTTCTCGCGAAGGACAGCTTGCTTCACAGACACGTTTAGAAAGTATAAGAGAAAAACCGAGTTTTGCTATACCTTGCGTTGTTTTGCAGAGTCCTTGACACTGAACGACAAAAGCATTTCACGATTGGAAAAGTTGAAGCAAATGATTTGTGTTAATTTTCCTAAATCGCGAAAATTCACATCACACATCAACTACACCAGCATAGATTGCACAGACATTGCTTCTAATTTGGACTTCTCCTACGACTCAGTAAGTTTGTCTTCTTATATCTACACCGTGCTAATGTATCATTTATACTCGTGGATTAATTCATCTATTTTTACTCATTCAAAAGACTTGTTTGCCTTCAACACATGCTAATATTCTTTCCGTTGTACTTATTCGAGTGTTACGCGAAACAATTTGTATATGTTTAACTTGTATTCCAAGATTTCAATACTTTACTTACAAAACTCTCTACGAGATAGTATTCTGTCTTTTTGAATCACTTTTAGAAGTGTACGAAAATATTTCCAAGTCTTTTCAAGCAGCTCTTTTCAGTATTGTATTCATTTTGGTCAATCTTAGCCTAGATATTTTTTCTTTGAACTATTCTTTTTAAAATTCAGCGGTACATCTAAACCAGACGTTCCCTAACTTTTCCAGTATGTGTCCCTTTTCAGTAGTACACAACCTTCCATGCCCCCTAACTTTATAACCCTTTCGCAGATTTTTGGTAAAATTCAAAGAATTTTGTCCCAGTAATTAGAGCCGCTCTAAACTAAAAATATAACTAAACACAAAGGATTACAAAATTATGCATGTAATCTTTGTTTTTTGATATAAAAATTATTCTCTTTAGTCACTAGATTTTAATGTGATATTTGTGCTTATTTTAATGAACAAATATTTATATGTTAGGCTCAGTATTTCAAACTACAACTCAAAACAGGGGCGCACATCCGGAGGGAGCAATGTGATTTTCAGGGGGCGAAAAAGCCTTTCGTCTTAAATGTATTATTAAGTAGTTAAATGTATTTAGCCTATAATATAAGTTATTATATATTACTATTATTAAATATACTCATCAGATCAAATGTATTTAGCAATTCCTAAGGACACTTTCCTATATACATGATACCAAATTCGCTGCTTGAGTGTTTAAATTATAAAAAGGTGCTACGTTTCTTGATAGACTAGCTCACATTTGCCCTCCTTCATTTCAACTACTATTTCTTACAAGTGGGAGCATTTTATTTTACCTTGCTTTCAACACATTGCGGATCACATTTTTTGTTAATAAGACTCACGGATTCATTTTTCATTGTGTTTTATCTAGATTCTCATTGACCCACCTTCTCAAAAGGATAGAGCTTCTTTGATGCTCGATGATAAGGACAATTTATTCAAGAAGTCTAATGAAGTGCAAAGGTTGTCTCTTCCAACCGCCCAAACTGACATTCTCTTGTAATTTAACTTCCTTTCAAGTTTTGAATTTTTCTGATAATGATGCAGCTAGAGGTTGAGCGTGCCTCTTCTAATTCCACTAATACCTTAATCCACATTTGTAAAGGTTTCTGAAAACTCAATTCTCTATCAAATTTGATCCATATATGTTTATTCAGGGGTTCCACCGTTGTTTTTGTGATTTAAGTCACAAACAAAGTGATTTTTATGCTAGTGATAGAAATAATATTGAAAAGTAAAAATAATCAAGTTTATTTCTTATACCATGAAAGATAAATAATATTAGTAATGAAATGTTTTATATCATCGCACATATAGCAATAAGCAACCCAAGATGTACGCATATTTTATCAGTAACAATCAACAAAGTATATCCCTTATCAGATACGAAGGGTACAAATGTAGACACTTACTATTCAGGCTCTTATAATTTTTCAAATTTCATCTCGTAGGTATTAACTAAATATCAAAATTACAATAGAATATATGCCATTTTCACAATGAATCATTGAATTCGTCCTTTTTCACATAAAGCCGTCCCTCAAGATTTTTTATTTTTTAGTATTGAAATTTTTAACTAATTCAAATAAAACACAAAACTGTAAAATTGAAAATATTTTTAATAAATTTAGTATGTTAATTTTTATTTTTTACACTTTTGACTCAGTATTTAAACAGGTGAAAGGCTAAATTTAAGAATGAAAGGTCAAATTAAGTCAGTCAAAATTCTAACAGTTTAATCTAACTCCCTAATTTATTAAACTTATTCAATTCGACTTTACAATTTTGTGTATTATTTAATTTAATTAAAATTTTCATCTCTTTTTTTCTTTCACTTTTACTCTTCTCGCTTCATTAAAAATATACTCTGCTAGCGAATTGCATTTTTCTTCTTGCGTTATCCCAATGAGTTCTCGTCAAAGAACTAATAACAAAAACTCCAATTTGTTAAAAAATAATGAAGTTATAGACGAGAATTTGGAAAATGTAGAATATGAGAGCGATATCGAAGAAAGTTTGTGCTTAGATGAGTTACGAATCCAAGCTTTGGAAACTGATGATTGCGAAAGTGAGATGGAAATTTGTTCTGATTCTGAAGATTCGTCCTATCAAGTTTCAAATGATGATGACGATGATATGGAAGAGAGCCCGCATGTAGTTGAGACATGCAATGGAATAGCATGGAGTAAAACTTTGCAACCTAATGTTAGACTGTCAAGAAATATTTGTACAGAAAACTCAAGGACTTTGACAGCAACGGAAGATGAACATTGAATTATTTAATCTTTTATTACCTGAAGAAATTAGAAGGCATATTTTGAAATGCTCCAATCAATACACTCATGTGCAGATCGTGATAACTTTAATTCCATAGAAGACTTTTTTGATAAAAATGATTCTCGTCCTATTTACAGAGCTTGCATTTCAATTAATCGAATGAAATTTTTCCTCAGATGTCTCCGTTTTGACAACCAGACAACCAGAGAAGCAAAACAAAATTTCTGCGATCAGAGAAGTTTAGGAACTTTTTGTGTTGTCTTTGAGAAAACTTTACATTCCTGTAGAATTTCTCAGGGTAGATGAGAGACTATTACCTTACAGAGGTAAACTACCCGGAAAATCCTACTTACCAAGAAAACTAAAAAAGTATGGTTTAAAATTTTTTTGACTTTGTGAAGTTAAGACCGGATTTGCTTTAAATGCCACAATATATTGTGGTAGGCAAAACGAACAGAGAGAAAGAAATCTTGCCGAAAAAGTTGTTATGAATTTATGCAAGCCATACTTCAATACTGGTAGAAATATCACCACTGATAAATTTTTCACCAGTCATAACCTAGCCTGCCAGTTGATTGAGAAAAAGATGACGCTACTTGGCACACTTCGTTGTAACAGAAAAGAAGTTCCTAAAGTTTTCGGAAATGTTAAAGGACGTTCTCCAAATTCTTCAGAATATCTGTTCGACAACGAAAATTTTTTTTTACTTTTGTTCGTGCCCAAGGAAAACCGTTCTGTAATCCTCTTGAATAGCAGTTTCTATGCTCGAGATACACTTCCATCTTCTCTACCAGAGACTATCCATCTTTATAATAATACAAAAGGAGGTATTGATCAATTAGATGAAAACATCGAAGAATTTACTTGCAGAAGAAAAAGTATTCATTGGCCAATGGTTGGTTGTGTTTTATAATATTATAGACGTTGCATGTTTTAATATAGCTTTGTGATTGCGAAAAAAATGGTCACACAAAGTCGCGTAAATTTTCCCTGAAAGATCCTTCAGTAAAGCTCTTGAAATGATGGAAAAAAATCCATAACAGCCGCTTGTTGAAGGATACAAAGTGCTGCATCGAACTATTTGGTGTGAAAAAAAAGTAAAATGAAAAACAAGCAATTTCAACCAAACCAAAGAAATGAAACTTTTGCAGGAAATCCACTCGTAACTGTTGTTTAAGCTGTGGAAAAACTGTTTGTATACAAATCATTCTTTAGTCGAAAAAATATTCACTGCTTGTTGTGTTGAAAATGTGAAATAAAATTATTTTCATTTTTAATATTGTGTTATTTTTATTTATTTCAAAAAATATTTGGTTTAACAATTTTATAGAGTGAAATACATTTTTTATTAATATTGTGTTTTTTTTATATATTTGAGAAAAAAATTTGGTTATAAAAGTATTTAGAGATGAGAGCATGTGCTATTTCTATAACTTTTCCAGAAAAATTTCCAAAGTTTTTGTCTACATTTGTACCCTTATAATCTAATGAGGTTAAAAAAAAATGTGTTTGATAAGGGATATATATAAATATCGATAATGCGGATATCATTGATTGCCATACGCCTCATGTTTTTAACTTTTGGGCTTAATGTACATGCGTGTGAGGAATGAATCCACAAATGTAATTTACGTTTTTTATCGCGGTAGAAATATACTTTTTTTACGGTAGATTTATAAATAACATCTGCGCGATCAACATTCTTACTCTACGCGTTTACGGTCCAATGATATCCAAAAATGGACATCACATTTTAAGACGAAACAAAAATATATTTTTTTTACATTTTCAAGCAATTTTTTAAATTATATGCTATTTCTATTGAGACTTTAAAAATTTTTTAATTTTTCAGTATAAAGTGTCAGAAAATTTTTTTATCATTTATTATAATCTCAAAAAAAATTTTCATTATCTATTCAAACACGTTTTAAAGCTATTTATATAATTTTTTAGTACAAGTAAAACTAAATGAATAACATTTTGGAAATATATTTCTAAGATTTTACAAAAATGAATTGTTAAATAATAGTCTCCAAAATTGGACCAATATGTACTAACAGGTACGCTTAAAATATGTGTAATAAAAAGCGGGGTTAGTTCTGTCAAGTATATAATTTTAACATAATTCCAAATTTCCAACAGCATAGTATTTACCACCATTTCAATAGGAAATTCCCGTATCGCTTCTTTCTCCATTGAGTAAAAATAAATTGCAATGTTTGTTGAGATCTCAAGCAAAACATAAACTTTACTAATCATAAAAATTTGTTTGACTATTATTCAGCTCTCTCTATATTATTATTGTAAGTGTGATTGAATTCTTGAGTAATTTCTTGCAATTGAACATTTTTGAGTCAAAAGTACGCTTTTAAAAGTTATAGATAATTTTTATAATTGCGCTAAATTGATCGAGTAAATAAATTCGCGATTTTTTAACAGTGATTTTTAATTTTTTACATAAAAGATCATAAATGTTATAAAAAATTTGAAATTAAATTACTTAAGTATACAAGCACGCTCACTCTTCCTTAGAACTCATATTTTCTAAAATCATTTAAATAATTTTACCTTTTATAAAAAAGTAAAGTTCATACGTAAATGTTTTCTTCTCTTTTTCCTTAGCTCAATCGTTAGTAAGATGAAGAAGGATAGCATTGCAGTCTACACCACATCTACACTTTCTCCTTTCCAGAATGACGACATCATCTTGACAGTATTTAAATCTCTTCAGGCCTGTGGTTATGGCACTCCTTTCGTTGTTTTGAAATGCTACGAATTGGTTCGCCTTTTTTCGCCCTACTTTCGATTTCAAGAAACAAAATTTGGGCACTTGGTTGTGCCTACTTTAGCTGCTAATTACGGCCCTTTGTTTTTTTGCAAAATAAAAAAACTTGTTTAATCATCGAACAAAGACGTGTATTTAATATTTGTTACAGAAAAGACATGTATTTTTTTATTTTGTTCTAAAATTCAGCATGGAATGGGTATAGAAGACGGAAGATATGAAAAGGCGTGGGACAAGAAAACTAGATAGGTAGTGTACGTCAACAATTGCTTATTGGAAATTTTATTCGCTTTATTAGATTTTTATGCAATTTTATTACCTATTTTATGCAACTATTTCTTGTTTTATTTATGATTTATTAACGTTAGAAGGACGGAGTAGGGCTTTTTTTGGCTAGTAAATATTTAAAATCTCTTTTTCTGATAGAAAATATAGCTAGTCGATATGCTAACTTGGTGGTATTTTATTTTTTTTAATGGGTTTTAAAGATAAAAAGAAATATAAAATTTTCACCACATGAAAAAATATTTATAGTAATTTATACGAAATTTAAATTTAACGCCATCTAAAATTAATATGTTTTTATGAAAAACTTAAGTTGTAACCTTAACCTTAGCAGGACGGAACTTTTTAGAGCAACACTAAGGACGGTTAATGGGAGTTTTACTCCAATTTTTAAAAAAAGTATATTTCTTTTTTTTAATAAAGCTTTAGCATATCAAAGTCCTTTTAAGAATGTTTTTGTTCAGTTTGATATGTTTCCATGTTTTTTATACGAAAAAAATCAAAAAACTTATTTTAGAATTAACGCCACTATAATAAAAAAGAGTATGTTTTAGTTAACCTCATCTATAATAAAAATAAAAATTGCATTCGAACTTCCATAACGTTTACACTTATTAGATATACATATCTAAGAAAATTTTTTTAATTCATCTATTATATTATTTGTTAAATTATTTCAACAAACGCTACTTCATATGCAAAAAAGGCATATTAATCATAGATTAATATTTAGTTTTTTTCAAATATATAAAAAAAAATGAACTAACATTTATTCAACTATTATAAAAATACAACACACGAGTATTATAATAAAAAATTCGTAAATATTTACAATTATTATGTGTTTCTGCACTTTTTACACATAAATAAAGTATGGCTTTTACAAATGAATTTTCCACATACACTGCATTTTCGTGTTCCCCTTTTTCTTGGCTTACAATCAATAAAAGAGCAATATCCTCGTTGAACTGATGTAGTTGGGTTCTCGTCAACATCAAAAAACCCATAAAAAGATAATAAGTTTCTGGTAGATAAGCGAGTAAATGAACTTTGACTTCTAATCAACATGCATTTTTCAGCTAAAAGTAGAGAAAGGTGTTTTATAAAGCATTTTCTTCCTCCTCTTGAAACTGACGGGTATGCATCTGAATCATTAGCTCTCATAATTATCCAGCTATTATTAACTGCAATATCAAGAAAATTTGTAAAAATTGCAATTGGCCAACGTCTAGAAGACTTATAACAGCTGTAATTTCTTGCCATTCTGTTAAAAACATCCACTCCAGATTTAAACCTATTATAATCTAGAATAGTTTGAGGCTTTTTTCTGGGCCCAAAAGTATCTATTTGTGATAGATGTTGACTAGATAACACATAGACTGGTTTGAAGTTTTTTTTAGAATGTTTTTCCGCTATATAAACTGTTAACGAAGGGGTTTCTGAATACAAAAATCTACTCTCACAATCATTCAAACCCAGACCTTTTAAATGCGTTGGACGGACTACATGCGGCATGAACCTTCTATTACTTCTTACCGTACCACAGATTGTATAGTTTTGATTTTTGGCCCAATTACACAAATCCTGGGACATAAAAAACCTATCTGCATAAATACCAATACCGGTCGGTAAGCAAGAAATATTTACCAATCTTTTTACTATATTATTGGGTTTAAAATGATCCCTGTCCACTAAACCACTTTCATAAATTTCGCTATAAAAAACAAAAAAACTGGACGAGTCTACACAGTGATAAATTTTCATACCATATCGACCTGGCTTGGATGGGTCGTATACTTTTATAGGTGACCTGCCTTTATACTTGACGAGCTGCTCGTCAATTGTAACGCAATTAGATGGTGACCAATATTTATGAAAGTTTTCGAGGAAAAAATTTTGTAAGTATCTTATCGGAGCTAATTTATCTGAACTATTTCTTGTAGTTCTTGAATCAAATCTTATAAAGGTACGAATAAGAATGAATACGTCTCTACTGATTGCAGCTTTTAAAAAAGGGGTTCCATACTTTTCAGAAAAAAGATGTTTGACATCAATCTGCTGATCTTTAGACTGCCCAATGTAAAGAATACAGGCTAAGTATGCTAGCAAATGTTCCATTGAAAACCTTTCATATAAACTTTTGAGATTCTCCAACAAACAATTAGGACTTCTAAAAAAAAAAACATTTAACTAAATAATGTTTTCTAATAGAAAATTACTTGTAGTTTTCTTCCATTCCTTCTTTTGTGCAGACAAAAATATGGTTCAAAAGAGATTCAGTGAAAAAAAGATTAAAAATTTTCAAAGGATCTTTCAAATTTTTTGCCGTATTTTTTGGACCTGGTCTACTTGAGATGATATTAGTTGATGATCTTCTTCCACAAATCTCTCTCGGTTCCCAAAAAAATTGGGTTCCATCTGGTGCTACAAGGGACACATCTTCGCAAAGAGCCGTTTCTTCATCGCTTGAATCTGTTTGCCCTTCGCTATCAACTGAATTTTGAATTTCATATTCACTATTTGAAAAAACGTCAGAACCAGAGGTTTCTCCTTCGTCACTACTTGTATAAAAACTTGAGGAGCTCATAATAAAATTTTGCGAAGTAACTTAGGAAATCCAAATGAAGCTTGTCAAGAAATTGAAGAATTATTACACATACACAAATAAAGCAAGAGAGAGAGTTTTGTGTAATCTATACGCGATTTCTTCACTATTCATTCAGGCCAAGGAATTATTTACCAAATGTGGTGAGAAAAAAGATAACAAATGCATAGACAAATATATATGGTTCGTGTAGTCAATGGAACAATTGAGGTCACTCTAGCCGCATGCGTATTCTCGATAAAAAATCAATATCAAGTAAGAGTTCTTTGTATTTGAAATCATATTTTGATTTATTTCTGCATTGTATGATGTGTCTTTTATTACCCAGATAATACCATGACACAAATTCAATAGGGAGTCCATTCTCTTCATTTTTTTATTCAAGTACGCAACCATGCGCAGTTCAATAAATCGATCTAAAAAGCTTATCTAATTTTTTTAATCTTTTTTACTTTTTATAAAATATTTTGCACTGTAGAAAAATAAATTTATAAAAACAAAGTTTCGAATAGTGATCAATATAATTTTTTCACAAAACTACATAATCATACGTTTGTTTGTTTTGTTACTTCTTTTTTCTTTGTAAATAAAAAAAAATATTATAGTTCTTCTTTTTAATTTTTTATATATAATTAATATTTTGCACTATGGAAAACAAATTTATGAATATTGAACAATATAGTTTTTTTCACAAAACTACATATTCGTACGCTTGTTTGTTTTGTTATTAGCTAATAATGAAAGACTTGCTATAATACCCAAAGCGAAGGAAATAATAGAAACATGATTTTCGAACGTCATGTGTTTCAAAAATAATCCTCAGAAAAAAATTCTAAATTTGAAATCCACTTCAAATTTATATTTTTATAACTTGTTTAAGGTTACAACTTAAGTTTTTCATAAAAACATATTAATTTTAGATGGCGTTAAATTTAAATTTCGTATAAATTACTATAAATATTTTTTCATGTGGTGAAAATTTTATATTTCTTTTTATCTTTAAAACCCATTAAAAAAAATAAAATACCACCAAGTTAGCATATCGACTAGCTATATTTTTCTATCAGAAAAATAGATTTTAAATATTTACTAGCCAAAAAAAGCCCTACTCTTTTTTTATGGCAATGTAGTTTTGCTAGATAATTAAATTTAACCTGTTTTATCTTGAGCTAATTGTAAACATATTTAAAAAAAATTTTCAAAAATTTCATCGTTATTTACATTTTTCGTACTTTTTCTATTTTAAAATTATTTTCCTCTTTAGACTATTTTTTTTTTGTAAATTATTATTCATAATCAGTGATAAAATCGCAAAAAAAGATAATAGCGATTCATCACTTTCATTTCTTAAAATAAGATGATTAAACTGAAGTGGGGTATGTTATAAAGTTTTATCCAATGAATCTGTGTTATCTAGTGGCAAAGCATTCATATTTAAAAGAGATATTCAAAGTTCAATAAAAAATAGCAACGAGAAAATATTAGAAATTTCTTTTTTTTGATAAAATGAATTCGCATGGGAAAGCTTAAAACTATTCATTTAGGTTTAGAAAATAAATAAAGTCAATGAAAATGAGATCTAAACTCTAATTTACTCGCATATCTACCTT
Organism: Nectonema munidae; assembly: GCA_030549495.1. NCBI lineage: Eukaryota > Metazoa > Nematomorpha > Nectonematoida > Nectonematidae > Nectonema > Nectonema munidae. The sequence goes on along the minus strand of JAUIRK010000942.1, from coordinate 131,441 downwards.
ACACATTTTCTTTGTGTTTACTAAGACTGGTGATATAGTTTCAGCATCTCTGGCTATTTTACCGTTATAAGCCTAGAGAGAGGAATGCAAAAATGTAGCAAATAGACACATTGTATTATGTTATATGTAGCAAGTGTGAAGGTGTATATTTTTAACCAAATCAATACATTTATTAAAAAAAAAATTTTATTTTGAACTTTCAAATTCTATATATATTGATGTTGCAATTTTTTAATATACAGTGCCCTGCAAAATCTAAAAATTACAGTTTTTACACAAATAATGAAAATATAATTAATTTTTTGAAGCATACAATTTTTAATTATCTATGATAGTTTTATATTAGGCGGGTTAACGTCCTGAATGCAATTTAAAAAATAAAAATGGCTGCCTTTTTTACAAATTGTTTGATTATACCGAACATTGCCCGCTTGATAAAGAGTAACAGATTTAGCGCATCATTCCCAGAAAACACTATATTTGGTGCATAACCCATAAAGGGTAGGCCACACCTGGTATTCAGTTATGGTTAGAGCCAATACATGGTACTAGACAAAAGATGCATCACGATTGATAAATCGCCTAACTTTACGAATCAACATGGACTATCAACTAGTTTCAAAAAGGGATGAAATCCACTTTTTTTTACCTCCTAAGGAAAATAACTCTGTACACAGCCGATGACAAAATTGTGCATAAAGAATTTGAGTCGTATTATTGCCTATCTAAAGAAGAAGGAAAGATGCTGTTTGTTTGCCTTTAGAAAATTTGGAACTTACGTTCTAGCAGTCTCCTACTACAACTCACCTACTGAACTAGAATAGCACCAGATGTTTTGCAGAATCAGATGGTGAAGACTTCTCTGATTTTAAATTATTTTCAACATTCTATTTGTACAACTGTTTTTAAATAAACAAATTCTTATTAATTTCTAGTCTGTGTATAAAATAACTAGCGGTGTTCTTTCGTATTCACTTCAGCCTTTGGCAATTAACGATCAAACAGCTACTAAAAATGATTGTTATTGAACGATATAATCGAGTTAAAAGCAACTTACTTGATATTTTGGTCAAAAATCATTGCCCTAAACTCTAGATCAACTTATATTCAAGGATATACGGTATTTTCTTTTTATAATTTTGCAATTTTTATGCTTAATTTTATCTGAAATAATAAATCTATGCTAGAATTTTAGCCACACATTCAGTAATTGGGTAGGTGGTCGCTCCCTTCTTCCTAATAATTTGAGCACTGCACACTCTTACATTCTTTATTTTCATTCTCATTCAACATCGTCTATCATCATAAAAGACAATTTTTTTACTATATTGACCTAGAAAACAAAAAAGTCAAAAGTAGTAAAGTCCATTTTGTGTTTGCAGAAAAAAATCTTTCATCTTTGAATTCAGTTTTGGATTAATTGAAAGATATTGATTATGATCCAATGCGTTCATGCATATGAAAAATCTCATCTTTCAAAAAAAATTTCAATCTACAATGCAGCGAAAACTGGTTTCCAAGAATTTATCAATTTTTTCAAGCACAATCTCAAGGTATTTAAGTAGAGAGACTTCTGATCTAAATCTTTACATGTTATAAAAAAATTTTAACTTGCGCATTCTCAACACCATAAGCGAAACTTACTTTGGAGTATATTCATGTTAGCTAACAAAAACTAACTTTTTGTTAATTAATGAAAATCTATGTTGACAAAAATTGGATATATTATTTAGATGAATTTAGTGTTAATTTCACATTTTTAGCAAATAAAAGTTAGAAATTATTTATATATAACTTGTATGAAAAATGAATACAAGGACTGAAAATGTTTACAATATCATCAAAAAAATTTGGCCCCTAAAAATTCCAGCCTTATGCTCCCTTGATCATCCATACACTTAAGACTAAAATTTTATTAAAATGTACTAACATACAAAGTGATTTTGCGAAAAATCGTAAGGTCTGCTCACACTGGTTTGATGTCTTATATTCGCTTATAGAGAGTCAATTCAATTTTATTTCACATAATTATATATTTTTAACAATTTAAAAATCAATGTAACAGCAGTGACCCAAGAAAATTAGATCGCATCTATTGTATAAATGGAGTTAATATCACTGATATATAAATGTTTTTGATCGATTATGTTACATTTATGTTTTTATAAAGTGGTGTAAACATAAAACCCTATTCACTGGAATCATTTAAGAGAAAAGAGTTTCAACTTGCTAAATTTATTTGCAACTCATAAAAAAAAAGTAACAAGATCGACTTTGTTTCGAAATTCGATATTTATCGTAATTTAATTTTTATGTATTTATTTTGAATCGCATTTTTTTTGCAAAAAACTAGCGTACAAAACCGCAATTTCGAAACATAACTTGGCAAATTTAAAATAAGTAAATTTTTAATACTTTTTTTAACTACTTTAGCTTAAAAGTTTCTGGTAACCATGAGCTCAAAAACAAAATTTTTGTCTAAAATATAAAACAAAATGTCTAAACTTATGAAAATATTAAGTAAGAGCATCAACGTGCTATATGTGTAATATAATTTTAAGGTATAACTTTTTAAAATGTCTTTATAGCCTGACAAAAATAGAGTTAGCGCTTCAAATATTTAGAATGAATTTCGTTTTAAGTTATAAAGGATTTATTGAAAAATCAAAAAATGCCTAAATCACTGCTCAACAGATATTTTTCATCAGGCAGCATTCATATTGTTTTATGTAGTTTTTCATGCTGATTTTAAATATATATACAGTAAACATTCAGTATAAGCACATATTCGATATAAGCACAGAAAGTTAAAGACCCATATACTTTAACAGTATATAAGATAGGAAATAATCGCTATAAGCACATAGTAGTTGGTATAAGGTACATGGTTTGTATGACATTTACTTATAAATAATGATGGCTATCACAAACCATACACATGCTTACAAGCTATTAACATGATTAGTCTACAACAGGGAGTATAGGCAGCTCTTATTAAAACTTTTTCATGCTATCTTACTTCATAACATATTGTATTTCACAGTTCATCTGTCATATTAAGCTTATTTTTTTCAAGTTTATGTTTTATTGTGTTACGCTGAGTGGAAAGAAAATACGTGAAATACTATGATAACCTATCAAAACTTGAAAGTAACTTTGATTTATTCTTTTTATTCTTGTCACAAGCTGCCCTGACGAGAGAGGCTGAGTGAAGCAGTGTAGTTTATTATATACACTTAGTCTTAAATATTGAGTTTAACTTTGTTGTTGTCAAAGGTAAAAACTAGTCAAAATGCTCTTTCAATTAAGTATTTGAATTATTGAAAAATAAATTCAAACTTCATAAATCTCATAGCTACATCTGATATTCTATTTTTTTTTGATTATTTTAGACTTATAATGTCCAATAAACGTAAAAATTTCAGTTTTGAATTTAAACTTCAAGTTGTTAAAGAAGTTGATCATGGACTTAAAATTAGCGATATAGCCAAAAAATATGAACTCAGTCACACCTTAGTCAGTAGATGGATCAAAGATAAAGAAAAGTTTTTGAAAATAAAGATGGAAAATAAAGATTATAAAAGAAAAAGAAGAGCAGTGGTAATGCCTGATTTAGAAGATGCATTGTATGAATGGTTCTGCTTAATGAGAGAGAAAAAAGTTCAAATTTCAGGTCCTCTTTTAATTGAAAAAGCAAAACTACTTTATGATCAAATGGCTCAAACATCCGAAACATTTAACTTTTTCAACTGGTTGGCTACAAAAGTTTCAAAAACGACTTAATATTGTTCACAAATATCAGCACGGAGAAAAAGAAAGTGCAGATTCAAATAGTGCAGAAGAATGGAAAAAGTTTTTTTTGGAGAAAATTTTAACAAAATACTCTGAAGATTGTATATTTAATGTTGATGAAACTGGCATTTATTACAGAGCTACTCCAAATGGCACTCTTGCTAAAAAAAATGAAATCGTCAGCGGTAGTAAAAAAGCAATGAACAGACTCTCTTTATTGTTAGGTGCAAACATGTCTGGCACTGAAAAACTACCTTTGCTTGTCATAGGTAAATTTCAAAGTCCACGCTGCTTCAAAAATAAAAAGAATAATTTACCCGTGCAATATACCTTCAACAAGGCCTCTTGGATGACTAAAATTTTTTTTTGTGATTGGCTGTTTAACCTAGATAATGAAATGATGAAAAAAAACGCAAAATAGCTTTAATAATGGACCAATGCCCTGCACATCCAAAAGACTTAAAAACATCCAATATTGAAATTTATTTTTTACCTGCCAACACATCTTCATTTATACAACCCATGGACGCCGGTATTATTCGAAGTATTAAAGCACATTATAGAAAGAATCTGATGAGAACAGTTATACAGCGTTTGAATTGTGGACAGGATGATGACATGGAGAGGGCTGTAAAATCTGTTACAATTCTTGATTCTCTTCATTTTTGCAAGATTCATGGAACAGTGTTTCTCCTCAGGTAATTAAAAATTGCTTCCAAAAATGTTTTAGCTGGAATTCTGAAGAACTGGCATCTTCAGAAAGCACAGGGAGTGCAGCTGAAGAAAATTTTTTCACTTCAGATTATATTCACTGTGATACGACATCACAGAAAATTTGATTTCTGACAGTGAAAGTGAAAACCAAGCTAAATTCTCAGCCAAAGAAGCTTTGGAAATGATGGATGAAATTAAAAAGGTTTATGAGCAATTAGGAATTCCGACAATAGATTTTAAGAAAGCTCAAGAATCACTCAGAAGTTATGTAATTGAGACCAGAAAACTGCGTCAATCTACTATTAAAGATTTTTTTCAATCAATAAATAATTCTGTTTTAATTTTGTTATATTAACTTATGAAACATTTTTAATTCGATACAAGCACATATTCGATATAAGCACCAAAGTTGTCACTCCCGTGAAGGTGCTTATAGCGAATATCGACTAATTAGTTTTTTGTCAATACGTGCAGTTTTACATATTTTTGACAGGTGGTACAAATAAGGTTATAACATCTTAAAATAATCTATTATATTTTTTATTCCGTTTAATATTTAGAGACTTCCTAATACAATGTCTAGGAAGTGCCTAAATCATCCTAATAAATTTTGCTATGTTTGTGGAGAATATATGGTGACACAGAAAGGTGCAATTACTCCTAAAATAAGAAAAATCAACAAATTGTATTTTGGTTGTCCTCTTGGAGATCAAGAAAAGTCTTGGGCTCTTCATCATATTTGCTCCGCTTGTTCAAATGGTTTACGAGAATGGTTTAATAAAAAGAAAAAATATATGCCTTTTGAAATTCCTTTAATATGGAGGGAGACAAAAATAATCATCTTGTTGCAATTTTTGCGCAAAATAAATATTACAGGATTTTCAAAAAAAAAAACAAGCATAAAATTGAGTATCCAAATATGGAAACAGCAATGAAACCTGTACGTCACAATGAAAATTTACCAGTTCCATTTCCACCAAATGACTGTGTTTCAGATGATGGTGTTGATGATAATGATCAGGATTCCGAAAAATTTGATGTCAAGAATTATGTGCCTGAAAAAGGTAACCTTTTGGCAAAACAAATTTTTCAAGCTGAATTAAGCACGATCCTGTTAAGGATTTATCCCTTTCAAAGATCAAAGCCCATATTTTAAACATCGAGATTAAAAGAAAAATCTTTGTTAGAACAAAATGTCTGCATAACATATTTTCGTCAAAGAAATTTTATTCTACAAACATATTTTTCTGTTAAAGTCCACTTCGTTTTTGTAACAATATTGTGGTCTTTTTGCATGTTTAAGGCAAAACCATAATCCTTTAATGCGTTTTGCTTCACAATGGTAACTTGAAAACTTCTATTCCTATAGTACATTCTGTTCATCTTTCTAAATCATATAAAAACGTTAAAATATTACTTGAGTGTCTTTATGAAAAATATGTGATGTAAAAATAATAGGAATGATGATAATAGGATGGCTTTACAAAATATTGCTGTTTTTATGCCCATGGGAGAGTCGGGCAACTGATAAGCACTATTCAAATTTTTTTTTGAAAGATAGGACAACATATCATCAGGGCTTACCTAATGTCAATCACATGCTTCTATTCAATCCATGTTTTATCGCCTCATTTACATATAAAAAATGGGCTAATAAAACAACATAAAAACGCTTTCAAGAAGAAACTCGAACGGCTTTGAATATATGGTTAAAAGTTTCCAAAAATCACACAAGCTAAACTAAAAAACGATTTTTGTTGGTTCACGAATAAAAGAATTACTCAAAGATCTGCACTTTAAAGAGAGGCTAGATGAGGTAGAGCGTTCTGCTTGGTATGCTTTTGCTTGGATTTGTAAGGATTTTTTGGGTAAGAAAAATCACTCGCTCATAAAGATGGAATCAAAAATCTTTTAAAATGATATCCAGAAATGGGCTGCCGAATGCCGTTAAAGGTTCATTTTTTTAGAATATCATGTGGTTTTTTTCGCAGTTTGATGAACATGGAAAGGTTCCATAAAGACATTAGTGTTATGGAAAAAAGATATAAATGTTTTTGGAATGAAAGTATGCTCGCTGACTATTGTTGGACATTCTACCGCGATCATGCAGACTGTAAACATCAACGATAATCAAAAACTAACTATTTTTGAAGTTATATTTGTCCATACATTTTTTTAATTCAGTTATAAATAAGTAAAAATATAGGTGCTGAAATGTATATATTTTTTTCAGCTAACCAATTGATGGTTCAAGTTATAAAAAAAGACATAAGTTTGTATGTGAATACCAAAAAAATAGGACGTGCTGCATGCAAATTGATAAAAAAAAATTAAAATTGGCGTGTAAAAATATATTAAAAAATGTAGTTGTTGTTGTTTGTAGGTTGTTTGATATACAAAAAGTAAAAAACTAGAACTATTAAAAAATCTAGTTTGTTCTAGCAACGAATTTTTTTTTATTTATTGACCAGTGATATTTTTGCAAATCTTTTTTAAATATAGAGTAAAGCTTTATTATAATTATTACTCTGAAAATAATAAAAAATGTCACAAAAACATTGTAACGCTTTAACGCTAGTTTTCTTGATTAATGCATGTGTAATCGTATTGAACCAAGAATAAAAATACATCATTAAATATGTTTTCGTACTATGCAGAAACAGCAGCCTTTTCTTCAATCTCAGCAGGAGGGATGATCTTTTTTTGTGATAAGTTAGAAGACAGACTCTTTAGATTCGCGATAGCTTTAGCCGGATTCAGGCCCTAATAAAAATGATCATTGTTATGAACAAGCGTTCAAAACAGAAAACGCATACTTTAGGGCAAGATCTTGAGCAATTCATGATGGAATGGCAGCGATAAAGCTTCCACTTGTCATTCAAAGCATTTAAGCGATCTTCATGACACTCATCACGGCTGTCTATCACCCACCGATAAGCTTGCATCAAAGCTGCAGGACCAAGATACTTGTCTTGATTCCACCAATAAGAAGGACAAGAAGTTGAACAACAAGCACACAATATGCATTCATATAAGCCGTCCTAAAATATTGATTTTTTAATATACACAATTAAAGTGTACCTAACTTATATTGTCTAAAAAACCTGCAAATATGTTAAACGTTAACAAATTTTTTAACTCATCCATAAGAAAACAACCATACTACAATAAACATTGCAATAATTAAATCCCAATTCTACATGAAACTCTTTTGTAAAAAAATTAGTCATGTGGAAAGGATTTCAGGGATATTCATATGGCTTATGATATTTGTTAAATACCGTATATTTCGGTGTATAAGTTGGCCTTTTAGCCGCCAAAAATCGGCCCAAAATTGAGGGTCGACTTATATAAGAGTAAAAAAAGCAAACGTTTAAATCTTGTGGCATATTGGAACAGGAAACCAGGCCTAACCTTAGGCTAATACCAACGACAGCCTCGATGCCGCAACTACGAAATAAATAAGCCGTATTCCTTTCTAATTAGCGATATGAATACATGTAGCTACTAATGTAAATAGAGATTTATGTTAATACTACCTTATATATTATTTCATATTGTAAGTAGAACAACATTTGTAATAACATACCGGTAGTCTTTAATTAATGTCCGGTGCTTTATATATGGTGCTTTTACACTTAGGCTAGGCGATAACTTAGTCGAGTTTCGTATTTCAACTTTTACACTGCTGCAAAAAATGATAAAGGTCGACCCTGGCTAGCCTAAGTTGTATCAGATATTAACAAAAATCATAAAAATTACTCTCATTTTTTGGGGGTCGACTTATACACCGAAATATATCGTATATTTATTACAACTTGTCAATAAACAAATGAATCATAGGTTGTTGTACAAGCTTGTTAGCACCAACAAATGCTCTACAACATGCATGTGTAAAAGGCCAACCGCAGACACGAAGCTGGTCCGCCAAGATAGTGAGTTTGAACACCGTAAAAATTTTACTTACATACGAACGCAAATTTAGAAATCGTAAAAAATGAGTTGTCAAATCTATCAATTGTCAGTATATGGTGTTTCATGTAAATAGTCAGAATGTATAAAGGTTTTTTGGATTTAAAAATTAAAAGTTAATCTTTTTTATTATGTTGAAAACATGTGTATATTAATTTTACTTATTTTGTTTAAGCAAAATATTTTGATAGTAACTGGAAATAATTTTGTTTCTATGTTCAGAAGTGCTCAAAAATCTTGCAAGCCCATGTTCTACAAAATATAGAAATGATCGCTGTTTCTCTCTCTCTCTCTCTAAATAATTATATATACGAGTTTAGCACGATCTTGAACGCTTTGTAAGTTGGATGTTCTTGAAGAAGGTGAAGATTGTTCGATCGATTGACTCTTTTTCTGCAGATAAGGTTTGATAGAGGCGTATTGAGCATAAAAGTTGTTCATATCGGGAACGAGATCTTTTATAACAAACATATGAGGCAAGGGATATATTTTAGTGGTTTTGTTAGCAGGAGTTATTTTGGTGATGCAAGCCAGCTTATTATCACCTTCAATGTTCATGGCACAAGAGCCACAAATACCTATAAAAAGAGATCAGAGCATTAATACTTAAATACACTAATAAATCTGGGTTTGGAAGGAAAATTGTGGTCAAAATGAATGACACCGGTACAAAGTCCCCCTATAGAAGAGTCCTAACAGTCTGTTTATTTTCCAAGAAAGCACACAAGAGTTCATCAGCTAAGAAAAAGAACGCAACTCTAAAGAGGATAGTTTTTGCTATTTACTTGTGGTATGGTAAAATGCACTTACAAATATAATTGGTAAACTAAACAATGCCGCGTTTATATATACCCAATTTGATGATGTTAAAAATTCTATCATTTATATTTTGATCAAAAATTGGTATGTTCATTTCAAGTTCTCGCCTTTACAGGTACAAGAAAAAAGATTTCGATATTTGAAGCGTTGTGGTAAGTGGTTACATTTAAGACTGGGAAAGAGAAGTGTGTGAAGTGCGTCATTCCACTTGACACACCTTCTACTCTTTTATTATCTCGAAAAAGAAAGAAAAGGTCGAACAAGGAGAACCTATTTTCTTGTAGGCGTAAAGTCGAAAACTTGAAATGAACACACCCTTTTCACTCCTTTTATTTTACGGTTTCCTTACTTTTGATATGATCAACCACTTGGTCTCTTTCATCGAAAATCCAATATAGTCCATAAAATTGGAAACTCTTAAAATTAAATATTTTAACGGGTATGATCTTTTTATGAATCGAATACAAAAATGGAAGTAGGATATTGATGACAATAGTTCAAATTGAATGTTTTCAAGGGGATGAAAGAAAATCCCCTTTATACAAGTTCTACTGCGTGTAGTAAATGTTGATGGACATAATTCGCTTACCTTCTCGACAAGATCTTCTAAAGGTTAACGTAGGATCAATCTCATCTTTAATTTTAATCAACACATCCAAAACCATAGGACCACATCTAAATAGTGTAAATACATATAAAGAATTGGCGAATACAAAATGTATGGTCATAAGTAGCTGTGTCAGAGTGATATATAAAAATGAAAACAAAAAAGTAATTATATAAGTGTACGTAGATAAATACAGTAATTTACTCGCCTTTTACGAGATGCAGCTTTACACTGGACCTATTCTAAATCCGGTTCACTCTACGGGGTTATGTGACAATATATTAGGGCCTACTTATAGATAGGGCAGTTAAAAGTCAATATTCAATTTTTGAATTCCAATAACACGTAATCCAACAGACGTAAATTGTCTTATTTTAAAAAGTTTGTGTAAAAGAAGTTCAAGTTATTAGGTCAACAAAAGTCAACTTTTTTAATAGTTCATTTTTTGTAAGTAATCTAGATTTTATAAAAATTTAATAACTTAACAAACAAAAAGTAAGTATTTAACAATTCTGAAATTGCTTTTATATACTCAAGAGTTCACAAAGCAACTAACAAATAGATATTTAATTTTTATAATTATTTGACAGATAATGTTAAAATAGATAAAAAAAATTAGACTCCTCCATTCTCGCATTTAAATAAAATAATTGAAAAACGTAACCTTCGAATCTTACAATGAAAGATCCATTTGATTTATATAGAAATATTGAATTTGAAGATGATGTATGTATTATGATAAACTACATACACATTCCAAGTGCATGTTCTGGCTTAATACCATATCTTGTAGAATGTCCTCCTTCTCAAATCTTGCAGTTGTTCTACTGATAAGAGTTTCGCAAAACAAAAAATTATCCACCAAGTGCTTGTCATATACATATTCTACATAAACGCAAACCTGAGCTAGGTTTGAAGCAATAATAATTGCAAAAAAATCGAATTCTGAATCAATAAAACCACCTCTGATATCATGTCATCACACATCTCTTCTAGGTGACCGGTAAATTCCACCAGGTTATATTCCAACATGGTAAGTTGCATTATAGGGAATATTGCAATATTACCGTGACTTAGATGTTTACAACAACTAAGCTTGAATGATAGGTTACACACACACACATACATACACACACCATGAATGTATTTCAACTTTTAAACTTAACCCATTAAGTCCCAATGTTCCCATTTGGGAACATAAGGAATTTCATCTTCGTTTGCTTTTTTCAATGACTTTGAATATAAATCGTCTGCGTTTTTTAGATATCGTCTGATTTCTATGGTACTTAATGGGTTAAATTGTTTCCACAAAATTCCACCAAGGTGTTAATATTCCAATATTTCCCGTAATGCAACTTACCATAGTGGAATATACCATGGTGGAATTTACCTACGGTGAAATTTACCTAGAACCCTCTTCTATTAGCCTTCTAACGGTATCGTTTGACAGGAAGATATGCTTCAATTTTAGTAGTTCAGACTTCTTAGCACATTCAATGATATCTTTGCAGCAAGGTAATATCAACCGTTCTCCTGTTGTGGGACTTTTTGACATCATATTTTGCAAACACATTCCTATTTTATCGAAGCTGGATTTGTGCAATCGTTCAGCTTGACGTTTAAAATACTCAATAGTTTTGTTTGCTGAACTTGAGTGCTTCACTTACAGTACAAACTTCCATTTACAGGCTTTATAAAAGTTATTGTTAACACTTCGGAACACAAAAGACATGTATGTTCCTCTTCCCCACCCGACGTTAATGCGGTAAACCAAATGTAAAGTAAGAGGCCTCATATTTCATTTTTTAAGCCATTAAGAAAAATGCTCATTTACATTTAAAAAATAAGGCCTGAAAAGCAATAAAAAATTAAAAAATAGTATTCAATTCAAAGACTAAATTATTTATTCTTTTAAATATTAGCAAAAATGGCAAATGACCCAATATGTTGCGTAAAACGATCCACTCAGTGACCCCTTCTCGGTCCCCATGGAACTGCTTTGCAATCGCCTAGGCCTAGGGCACCGCGGACTCTAGTTTGAAAATCACTGAGCTAAAAGGTAGTGATGCAATCAAAAATACAAACAACGTAATTCGATTGATAAAAAAGTTCAGTTATGGTGGGATTGAGAGCTTACAGTGCAAGTATAATATCGAGAAATAATAGTCGTGTGTTCATTGATTGTTGCGCAGTCGAACTCCGATTTCTATTACTTACAAAAATTCGACTAACTCCATATACTTAAAAAAGGTTTAATAAATTTAACGACAGCTAATCATTTCCAACTTCGACTAAAGAAGGGGAACTCCGTATGTTTATAGATACAACTTTTTTTTATTTAAAATTCTTAAAAAAACTCCAACTTCGACTCCAATTTGTAAATTTATTGGATATCAACTAAAAATTTCCGACCGCAGCGAATTCGCAACCCTGGTTAATATCGATAAAGATTAATAGAATTTAAAAATGTTAGGTATACATTAACCGAGTGAAAAAGCCATAATTGGTCATTTCAATAATTAAAATTTTGTATAACATAAAATAATATATATGTAATTGAGATCGGGAAAAAAGTTAGAACCATTGATCAATGCAAAGATTATTAAAAAGTTTTTTTTCTTTTTATATGGCGATACATAAGTTCAATATCGTAAACGAAGAGGAACTAGAAAGATTTGATAACAAAAAGGTGGTGAAGGATAAATCGATCATTGATTACAAAATAATAAAATCAAAAAATAAAATTTAAGACAACAAAAATATATAAAGACAGATTAACAGAAGAAATTACGAATTTATATCAACTTTAAAATTCTGAAGCTTTGGTTTTACCCCAGGTTTATCAGGATCCTAAATTTAAGTTTAATAACATTAATCAACTTATATTAAGTATAAGCTTACCCAACGATATATTGAAAAAGTCTTTTCTTTTTGTACAATACTGGAAAACAATCTTATATTATTCTTAAAATGATAATTTTATAAAAACAATAAAAAAATTATGAATATAATAACTACAATAAAAAATCCAAAGCATTTTTGTGACGCCATCATCTTAAAAAGGTTCGTTTTAAATAAAAAAAAATAATTCTAAATTTTTTAACGTGAGCTTTTTTATAATCGCATAATCGCCATGAGTTGCACGTTTTAGCCTGACCCTGGTCAATTTTGTATATTTTTTTATCACAACAAATACTCTATGTTCTTTTTTCATATTAGTTTAATTTTTTATTATGATGACACAATTTCCAACGACCCATTAATTAACCTATCCTTTCTTTCAACCCTTTTTCCTCAGGATTCTCATACATTTGATAACATAGTAAAACGCGAACATGTCTCCTCCTTCTCATCTCTAAACTCATTCCAAACATTTCCTCCAGTAAATCTAACTAAATTTGCCTCTGCTATAAACAGTCTAAATCCTAAATCATCTCCAAGGCTTAATCTTATAACTACAAAACATATCATAAAATCCTTCCATTTACATTCACAATATCTATTATAATTATATAACAGTTGCCTAAAATTATCCTTTTTGCTATCTATCTGAAAAATTGGTAAGCTAATTTTACTCCCTACACCCAACAAAGACTTAAGCCTCATAATCAATTGGTGACAAATCACTATCCTCCCAACTCTAGAAAAAAATTTACGTAAAAGGTTTCTCTGTCACATCACTACATTTAACAAAATTAATCCCTTCCAATTTGCATACCTCCCGGCTCCCACACAAAAATCCAGAATCCGCTCTAAAGGGACTCTTCTCCTACCTCGAAACAAAACTATTATTTAAATTAACATCATTCCCCCTCTCTATAGACATCAACAAAGCTTACAATTGGGCAAGGCACCGCGCAATCATTTTCCAAAAATATCCCAATTATCTACTAAAATTCATTCAAAATTACATTTCAAACACAATTCTCTACTTGTCATTTCCCTCTCATTTTCCACGCCAAAAGTTGGGTGCTTCTCCGACATTCTCTGGATTATACTTATAAAGCCTCTCTTAGATAACAATTCAGCCTCCATTCAATGCTATTCAAACGATCCAAATTTTATTTTTACCTCAAACTCTCAAAAAGAAAACATAGTGAAACTAAACTCATTCTTTAACACGCTATCTTTTGCAGCCGATTCTTTAAAAATAAAATTTAACGTAGCAAAATCAACTCTTATACGCTTCACATGAACACAATACCATCATCTCCCACTATTACATTCCAGAGATACTCTCATTCAACCTCATGAGCAAAGCTCATGGGTATATCTAATTAATATGCCAGTTAAATAGCCTTTTAAAATCAAAATAGATGCAAGTAAAATGTTTATTGAATTTGAAGCACTGAAAAATATTGGAAGTTAACTTAGCAGTCTTAAGATGAGAGAAGTTTGCATTAATTTAGGCAAACTAGTGTTTATTTATTGAACTTGAGTAAGATATATGCTGCAACATCCTTGAGCTAGACAACGAAGAATAGATATTGGTCCACAGTTGAAGATTTATGAGTTTCAAGCAGAAGCTTTTGGAATAGAGATCCCTTCATATGTTTTAAAAGAGGAAGGAAAGTAAGGAAATTTTATGCAGTCGTTTTAAAGATGCAGAACAAAGTGGCGTAGCCAGAGGGGGGGGGGGGGGGGGGGGGTAGTGCCCCCCAAATACCTTTTCCCCCCCCCCCAAATAATTTTATTTCCAATATGCTTGCCCATCTAAATTCCTTGCATGCCCCCCCCCCCCTAAATTCCTTACATGCCCCCCAACTTTCATTTTTTAGCTACGCCACTGACAAATTCAGAGATAATTGGAAAAAATATTTTAACTTGAGAAAAGCTAATATAAGGGCGTGACTAATTTGTGCCAACCTCAAGAAAACTCTTTTTTAAAGACATAATTTTAATCTAATATATTAAATAATACTTTAAAACTAATATTCATTTTATTTCAATAATTTGCCTGAATTAATAAGGTTTTTTTAGTTTTTGGATTTTTTTCAGGCATTTTTATACAAGCTTAACAATTCCACTAAAATTTAAATGCTTTTTCATTTATAATCGGAATTACAAAATGTATGGTAGTTAGGTAGCTGGAGATGACAAACCACTTACCAAAACTGAATTGATATGCTTGCAAGATGCTTGATATGGAATAGAGGCAGTTTTTATGTTTATACGGGTTATAAAGAGAATCTAAGTTAAAAGAAAAAAATAGAAGAAGGAATCTATCGTGTAGGCTCTTAGTGAAGGTTTAGAATGGGTTCAATAGTTCGTAAAAGCATCGAGAAGGAAATTTATTGTGTAGGGTGTGTTAGTAGTTCATTCAGATTGTTGGGAAAATGACCGAGAGTTGAAACACAACTGTTTATTAATTTGTGGCAATGAGAGATAAAATATGGGCAAATGAAAGTTAGGTGGTGAGATGATTCACAAGCTGCACCACATAAACGGCAGGACTGAGTGTTGGAGAATTTGATATGAATAAGGTCATTTTTGCAAGGTCAGTGACCGGAAAGCCTTAGTAATGGGGAAACTGGGAAGGCTATTACATAGATCTTCACCATTGTTCTAATTGGTAACAGATCCTGCAATTGTTGCTCTAATGAATGCGGAAAACTTATCAATAGTGTCATCCTTTGAAGGATTACTGGAAGTTCTTTGCATAATGTATAAACATAATGCAACCAACTGGTTTCTCTGCTTCCGTCATATTACGTAAAGGGAAGAAAGGTTACCTGATCTTGCGCCTTCATAGTCATATACATACGATTTTAATTATGATGATATTGATATGATGTTGAATATATAGATAATATTATAAAATCACATATCTATACATATTTTTCCAATAAACTTTTTCTAGTAAAGGTTAATCAAAAATTTGATTGATGATAAAATTATTTAAGAAAACATTCATCAATTTTAAATAAAATTAATTTTTTTTATACCAAATCAACCATGCTGATTTCATATCTCAACTTAGTTTTAACTATTAGGGTGTGAAAATTTATGAAAGTGTCAATCAAATTTGCAGTTTTTGCCTGAAAATTGTGTCCAAGAATATTAATAAAATTTTAAATAAAATATATATTTTTATACTAAATCAACCATACTGACTTCATTTCCGTAGACAATAGGGCGTGAAAAATTCTGAAAGTATCATAAAATTTATGGTTTTCACCTGAAAATTATATGTATGAACTTTATTCAAATTAAAAAAATATACATTTTTATACTAAATGAAGCATGCCAATTTAAATTCTGGTGTCATTTTTTGAAATTTTGTTTTCAAAATGTCAAAAAGTGTCAATCAATTTTTGGTATACATATGAAACTCCAAAAATATTTTTAAATTAAATATATGTTTAATATCAAATCTACCATTCCAATTTCATTTGTCAGTTCAGTTTTACAAACTATGATTTGAAATATATAAAAGTATTTGCAGTTTACATCTGAGAAAGTGTCTCCAAAAACATTCATGCACCTTCCACCTTTATATAGACCTAATCCTCTCTTGCCTATACATAGACCTTCCACCAAGAACAGACCTAGTCTAATCTCGCCTATACATCGACCTTCCACCTTCAGAAGAGACCTAATCTAATCTCGCCTATACATCGACCTTCCACCTTCAGAACAGAAACTAATCTTGCGTATATATTGGCCTTCCACCTTTAGGACAGACCAAATCCCATCTTACCTATACATCGACATTCCACCTTCAGAACAGACCTAATCTAATCTCGCCTATACATCGACCTTCCACGTTCAGAACAGACCTAATATAAAATCGCCTATATCACGACCTTACACCTTCAGAACAGAACTAATCTAATCTCCCCTATACATCGACCTTCCACCTTCCGAACAAACCTAATCTAATCTCGCCAATACACCCACCTTCCGCCTTCAGAATAGAACCTAATCTCGCCTATACATCGCCATCCACCTTCAGAACAGACCTAATCTAACCTCCCTTACATATCAGCCTTCCTCCTTCAGAACAGACCTAGTCTAATCTTGCCTATATATCGACCTTCCACCTTCAGAACAGAACTAATATAATCTTACCTATACATCGACCTTACACCTTCCGAACAGACCTAATCTAATCTCGCCTATATATTGACGTTCCACCTTCAGAACAGAACCTAATCTCGCTTATATATTAGCCTTCCACCTTCAGAACAGACCTAATCTAATCTCGCCTATACATCGACCTTCCATCTTCGGAACATATCTAATCTAATCTCGCCTATGCATCAATCTTCCACCTTCAGAACAGATCTAATCTAATATCGCTTTGACCTTCCATCTTCAGAACAGAACATATTCTCGCCTATATATCAACCTTCCACCTTCAGAACAGACCCAATATAATCACGCCTATACATCGACCTTACACTTTCCAAACAGACCTAATCTAATCTCGCCTATACATCGACCTTCCACCTTCAGAATGGAACCTAATCTCGCCTATATATCGGCTTTCCACCTTCAGAACAGACCAAATCTAATCTTACCTATACATCGACTTTCCACATTCAGAACAGACCGAATCTCATTTCGCCTATATATCGGCCTTCCACCTTCAGAACAGACCTAATCTAATCTTGCCTATATATCGACCTTCCACCTTCAGAACAGACCTAAACTAATCTCGCCTATACATCGACCTTCCACCTTCAGAACAGACCTAAACTAATCTCGCCTATACATCG
This sequence comes from Nectonema munidae, assembly GCA_030549495.1. Lineage (NCBI taxonomy): Eukaryota > Metazoa > Nematomorpha > Nectonematoida > Nectonematidae > Nectonema > Nectonema munidae. The sequence goes on along the minus strand of JAUIRK010000942.1, from coordinate 113,816 downwards.
ACCTTACACCTTCCGAACAGACTTAATCTTATCTCGCCTATACATCGACCTTCCACCTTCAGAACAGAACCTAATCTCGCCTATACATCGACCTTCCATCTTCGGAAGAGACCTAATCTAATCTGGCATATACATCAACCTTCCACCTTCCGAATAGACCTAATCTAATCTCGCCTATACATAGACCTTCCACCTTCATAAAAGAACTTAATCTCGCCTATATATCGACCTTCCACTTTCAGAACAGACCTAATCTAATCTCGCCTATACATCGAATTTCCATCTTCAGAACAGACCTAATCTAATCTCGCATATACATCCGCCTTCCACCTTCAGAACAGATTCTAATCTCGCTTATATATCGACCTTCCACCTTCAAAACAGACCTAATCTCTTCTCACCTATACATCGACCTTCCACCTTCAGAACAGACCTAATCTAATCTCGCCTTTATATCGGCCTTCCACTTTCAGAACAGACCTAATCTAATCTTGCATATATATCAACCTTCCCCCTTCTGAACAGACCTAATATAATCTCCCCTATACATCGACCTTGCGAACAGACCTCTCGCCAATACATCGACCTTCCACGTTCAGAACAGAACCTAATCTCCCCTATACATCGACCTTCCACATTTAGAACAGACCTAATCTAATCTTGCCTATATATCGGCCTTCCACCTTCAGAACAGATCTAATCTAATGCCTATATATCGACCTTCCATCTTCAGAACATAGCTAATATAATCTCGCCTATACATCGAACTTACACCTTCCGAACAGACCTAATCTAATCTCGCTTATACATCGACCTTCAACCTTCAGAACAAAACATAATCTCGCTTATCGACCTTTCACCTTCACAACAGACCTAATCTCTTCTCATCTATACATCGACCTTCCACCTTCAGAACAGATCTAATCTAATCTCGCCTATATATCGGCCTTCCACCTTTAGAACAGACCTAATCTAATCTTGCATATATATCGACCTTCCACCTTCAGAACAGAGCTAATATAATCTCCCCTATACATCGACCTTACACTTTCCGAACAGACCTAATCTAATCTCGCCAATATATCGACCTTCCACCTTCAGAACAGAACCTAATCTGGCCTATATATCGACCTTCCACCTTCAGAACAAAACATAATCTCGCTTATCGACCTTCCACCTTCAGAACAGACCTAATCTCTTCTCATCTATACATCTACCTTCCACCTTCAGAACAGATCTAATCTAATCTCGCCTATATATCGGCCTTCCACCTATAGAACAGACCTAATCTAATCTTGAATATATATCGACCTTCCACCTTCAGAACAAACCTAATATAATCTCCCCTATACATCGACCTTACACTTTCCGAACAGACCTAATCTAATCTCGCCAATACATCGACCTTCCACCTTCAGAACAGAACCAAATCTGGCCTATATATCGACCTTCCACCTCAAAACAGACCTAATCTAATCTCGCCTATACATCGGCCTTGAATTTGATGGAATCTGCTACGACAGCGACTTAAGGCTACATATACTTGTTCATGAGTGAAAATGTCTTTATTGTTCTTCAGATAAATACTTACTTTGTTGAAGCTCTGTCCTTGGGATTTAACTCCAGACAATTTTGTCCATTGCCTATTTAAAACACATTTTTCTAAAATATCCATCATAAAAACCTCTTTCAAAAATAACATGTTAGCGTTCTTGTTAGGATAAAAACCAAGCCAGTAGTGGGATTGAGCCGTTTCGCACCGGTTCGTTAGAAACGTCTTACGGAATTTTGTGATTTCGGCGAACAGTAAAATATTTATTTATCCATATAGTACAGACAGTACAGTAAAATAAGCACCCACAACATCATCATAATGTTGCTTTTTTAAACATTATTTTAAAATTATATTTGGAAATAATCAAAATTGATCAGTTTATTTGCTGACAAATTTAACTTTCTTGAAACAGAACCGCCTGACAAAAAATTTGAATCCCACTACTGGATATAGCCCATTTGGATGCTTTGTCTGAAGTAAAAATTGAAGAGGATAAAAAGTTTCTGAATCTGTAACGTCAAAAAGCTCGACCCGGTTCTATGACTGGATTAGATCAAAAGTTATTGCATAAAGAAGGAAGATTAAAGTGAAAAATGAAAGAAGTTGAAAGAGAGGAAAAAAAGGGAAATTCCTGAGGAGGAAATGAAATCTCAACAAAACATTCACAGTGATGAAGAAACTGATCTTTCTTCAGAAGTAGAAAAATCTTTGAAAAAAACAACTGAAACTAATGAACCTTTTCTAAAAAAATTAATGTTAGAGGAACTTGCGATTTTTTTACTCCCCATCTGGCTGATGTTTTTGACAGATGCAAAATTAGTGACAGAAATGGAATGCATATTTTGATGTCAGCTCCTGATGCTTTTTTACAGAAAATCTTATAATAAATCGCACTTCTTTTCAAAGATTAAGAAAAAAATTTAGAGAAGAAAGAACCTATCATATTAGACAAACCAAGATATTATTTTGCATTGAGATGGAAAACTGTTTTTAGAATCAAGCCAAAAATTCAATAGGATTGCTATTATAACAACATTTCATGGAAAAGAACAATTGCTGGAAATTCCCAAAATTAAATCAAGCTCTGGAGAAAATCAAACATTAGCCAAGCAATTGAAAATTGGTATATTTTAGATAAAGTTCAAGCACTTTGCTTTGATACAACAGCTAGCAACACAGGTCAAAAGAATGGTGTATGCACAATTATTCAAAAAATGTTATAGCGTGAATTGTTATATTTACCTTGTAGGCATCATATTTTTGTGCCAGTTTTGAAGAGTTGTTTTGATTTACTACTATTCAAAAAATTCAAGGAAAATTGGCACGCAATAGATCAAAAAAGTATATATAACAGGCAGAGATAAAATTTCTGATTATGATCGCTGTGAAATTTCTAAATTTATCAAATATCATCTTTCTCAAAATAACCAGATAAGAGATGATTATAAAGAGATACTAGAACTCACATTAATATGTATTGGTGAAGTTCATGGCAATGAAATATTATTTTGTAGACCTGGTGACGTCAGCCATGCAAGATGGATGTTCAAAGCAATTTATGCTTTTAAAATTTTTATGTTTAAAAATGAGTTTAAAATGGAATTGTCACAAATTAACTCTATAACAAGAATATGCGTTTTTCTTGCTCTTAGTTCCTGCATGGTTTACTTGTCCTAATGCAATTAAAGCGCCATACCACGACTTCAATTTTATGGTCAAGCTCATAAAGTCTCAGGAAATTGATTTGGAAATTAGTCAAGTTACTTCCCAGAAATTCGCTAATCATCTCTGCTATCTTGTTTCAGAGAATGTTGCTCTATCTCTGTTTGATGAAACTGATATAAAAGCAAAAATGGCTAAAATTATAATAAATTCATCGATTAAAAATAATGAAATTAATGTGAAGAAATATTGGCTTCCTAAAAACAAGTTGTCTTCTTTTTTAACTTTAGATTTTTCTTCATTAGCAAATTTATTTACAAAAAAATTTCCTGCGTGATTTTCTATCAGTACAGTCTTTCTCAATGAAGATCCTTTTGTTATGGAAAGAAAGGTCTTGTTTTAAAGAAGGTTTAGAAAAAGTTAAAAAGATTGTAGTTGTAAATGATGTAGTAGAAAGAGGAATAAAGCTCATAACAAAGCAATTTGTTCTTCAAAATGTCGCTGAAAAAAAAAAATTATCCTAAATTTACCAAATTTGTTTAAAGACCTAATGTTACTTGGTAAATTTGTTATTAAAAAATTTTTAAATCTCATATAGTTTTTTGCAATAAAGGACAATTTTGTCCATTGCCTATTTAAAACACATTTTTCTAAAATATCCATCATAAAAACCTCTTTCAAAAATAACATGTTAGCGTTCTTGTTAGGATAAAAAATCCAAGCCAGTAGTGAGATTGAGCCGTTTCGCACCGGTTCGTCCCTTTTGTTTTTTTTTAAATTTGTTTAAGAGAAGAAGAAAGGATACATTCTTTTAATTCCAAAAATACTGTTATTCCTTTCTTCTGTGAAGGTCGCCATCGATTTTTTAAATTATGGGAGCAACAAAATTAATGATTTTAATTTTTAGTTTATAATTAAGGGCCACCCTAGTGAACATATCCAGACCCAAGATATATAGCTTCAGGAGATTTTTATTCTTGGAATCACTCTTTTACCTTCAAAAATTCCACTCGTTACTTCTGCTTCAAGAGTACGAAGAAAATTTCTTCAAAATTAAATGAGTTCGAGAGTTCAATAGAGTTTAAGTACTCGGTATCGAAAAGGGCATGTTCTTCATTTTCAAGAAAAACCTTATCACAACTATTCAAAACTTGTTATTCTGCTCTAAGACCGTTTAAAATTAAACTATTTAATGTGCTACAACTTGAGTTAGTTGTGCACAGAATAATGGATCTCATTTGACATCTTTCTTCAATATGAGGATATGAAACTGTATGAAATTGGAGACATCATCAGTAATCAATCCTTCTTCATTCATCACACTCTTACCTTCTCCAATTGATGATCCATTGCAAATTCAAAATCACCTTATATGCCACCAATCTCATATTCTTCCTAAGAACACCCTTTTTGATCCTTGGCTATAAAACAGAATTTTTAAACAAACATCACACCAGCATTTAACTCTTTTAACAAAAGGAAGTATTTACTTGAAATCACCGCCAAGTACAAAAATCTTTCCTCCAAATAGATAGGAATCATTATCCAGAACTTTCGACGAATTCTATTACGTATCTTAGCATCATTGGTGCTTCATCCCAAATGAATATATCAGTTTTTTCAAAAAGTTTCTACACATCACTTTGTTTAGAAAAGCAGCACGTAGAAGTTTCATCACACGGAATAGGAATACGTAATCTTGAGTTAGCAGTTTTACCTCCTTTGAGTAGCAGAGCAGATATTACAGAAGAAGAGACGGCAATACAAATTTTCCTTGACTTCTGATTTTTGACATTATGATATTATAAAATGAAAGTCTTGCCAGATCAACCTGGTTCATTTAAAAAAAATCCCCCGGATGTGCGTAGGGATTTCATAAATTACCTAAAATTTTTAGGGATTCCGCGTATTTACTGAAAACAAAGGCGTTTTATTACCCTAGTTTACTGAATAAAATAGTAATGTGTGAGAATATAAACAAGCCTCTCGATTTTTCACACCTATCTCTAAACATGTTTATTAAAACTAAGAGCAAACTATGAGCATAAATTAACGCTTATTTCCGCTATTATATTTAATGTTAAGTCCTTTTTAATCTATTTACACTTTCTTTATGTCAAATAAGAATTAGATCATTATCTTTATTAAAATAATAACTTTTTCAAACGTTTTTTAACGTTTTTCCACTTAAATGCGCATAGTTGTTATATTTATTGCAATATAAAAATCGCTGATATTAGAATAACATTTTTGTTTGATATTTTATTCTAGTTATATCTCAATCTATGGCACAATCTAGCTTTGAGATTGAATTCAGACAAAAGTTATTTGATAAGTACTCAAAATACCAGAAGTATCTTCTTCCTAAAGATATATACTTCGAGATCATTGAAGATTTGAAAACAGTGGCCAAAATTACGACTACAAAAACATCACAGAGCTTAAAGATTTATGGCCAAATCTCATCATAGTTCATGGCAAACCAAGATATCCACAAAGCCAGGGATCCGTAGAAAGAGCAAATTGTGACATTAAAGACATGCTAGTGGCTTGGATGAATGACAATAATACTCAGGACTGGACAGTAGGGCTTAAATTTGTTCAACAACAAAAGAACTGTGCTTATCATGCTGGTATCAAAATGTCTCCTTATAAAGCAATGTTTGGAGAAAATCCTAAAGTTGGATTGACTTCTTCTAGTTTATCAGACGAAATTCTTGAAAGATTACAATCTGAAGATGATCTTCTTGCAATACATCAAGCGTCAACCATAAATACAACTGAACCAAGTTTTCATGAAAATCACAGACTGAAAGAATGGTGAAACGCTCTTGTGTTTATTTGAAAGAAGGAGAATTTGGGGATAATGTCGCTGTTCCAATTCCTAAAGTTGACAGAGGTAGAGAAGACCCAAGAAATATCCTTGGAGTTATTCTTAATCGAGTTGAGTCTAACATGTACAGAATTGCAATTAAATCTGGGATTCTTAGTACAAAATACTCTAGAAATCAGTTTGACCTCTGTTCACAAAAGCTTTTAAACGAAGATGACGTCAACAAAGAACGCATCATTACACTGCGTGAAGCTCTTAAAGCGACTGCTTCTGGAGGACAAGGATTTTTCCGTTGTGACAGAAACAGTGTCAGACAAATAGATGCAAATGCTTCAAGGCGAGGACACTTTGTAATAGTAGATGTCATAGTAGTTTTACTTGTCGAAATAAAAATTAATACTTTTTATTTTTCTCGTTTTTCATTTTTATCTATTGATTTAACAAAGCAATTAAATTAAAAATTAAAGTTAATCGCGATATAAAAAATTTTTAGGAACGCGAAGGGTTTCATGTTCTAAAACTATTTTAGATTTGTGTGTAGTTTAAAAAGAACATTCAGTAAATATGGAATATTAATTAGGTTCACTATCAGGGGTCATATTTCACTTTTAACATTTATCTATACTAATGATGCTTAAGAATCTATAAATAAACCACTTTTAGGGATTTTTTCATATTCTCACACATTACTATTGTATTTAGTAAACTAGTGTAATAAAACGCCTTTGTTTTCAGTAAATACGCGGAATCCCTGAAAATTTTAGGTAATTTATGAAATCCCTAAGTGAAACAGTAATTTCATAAAGTTACTAAAAATTTTAGGTGTTTCATGAAATCCCTAATTTCGTAATTTCCCTGTAACATATATATATATAGTGAATGTGCATGTAAATTATGTTCTATGAAAGCTTAAAGTGTTTGAGCATCCTAGCTTTTAAAATGCTAAATATTGCAATTAGGAAGACCTATTTATAACTTCTTGGTATAAACTACTCCTCTGCCTAATCAATTCTTCAAAGACATAGTGATAAAAACAATGAAGAAAATCCAAAAAGTTCTCATGGTGGACACAAAAAAAACTTTTAACGTCTGAAAGACTTATATATCTTGAAAGCCTAATCGAAAGTAATCCAATGTTGACTCTTGAAGAAATTAGAGACAAAATCAAAGATAAGTACAGCATAAATATAGCTTTTAGTACTCTCCATAGCTATTTAGTAAATGATCTGAAAGTTACACTAAAGCGCGTTAGCAAACAAATTGAAGCTGTGAATAGGGAGGATATTGTTTTTAAAAGGAAATGCTATGCTCAAGAATTTCAAAGTACAGCTCCAAGCTCACAAGAGTCATTGGTATTTGTTGATGAAAGCGGATTTAATTTACACTTGAGTCGCTCACCAGCACGTTATAAAAAAGGCACAAGAGCAAGTATGATTATTCCGTCAAATAGGGGAAACAATGTTACTCTCGTTCTTGCAATTAACTGCTTTAAAGTCATTCATTCTGAAATTATAGAAGATGGTGGTACTTGTAACAGTAAAATGTTTTTAAAATTTATAAAAAATTTATTCGAAAAGTCAAATCGAGATGCTACAATTAAAAGCGATGCTTGGATTCTCCTCGATAACGCAAAAATTCACAAGAGTAAAAAAGTAAAGGATCTTTTTCAACAAAATGGAAAATTTATACTGAAGTTTTTATCACCATATTCTTTTATGCTAAATCCTTGCGAGAATGTTTTCTCAAAAGTGAAAAACAAGGTGAGAAACTTAATGACTTCTTCAGCACAAAGCACATCCTTCTCTTCGATCATCACAGAAGGCGTCAACACCATTTCAACATTTGACTGCACGAACTACTACAGACATATGATGAACAATGTCAATATAGCTTCGACTGGGCATTTGTATAATCCAAATATTTATTCATAATTTCTAATAAATTGTTTTACTTTATTTTTTTTAACATTTTGAGTTTTTAGTGGATTAAAATATCATGTTTCTACCGTATTTTTTAAATGTTTTTATTTATTTTTTTAAATGAGCAGGGGAGTTGAAGAAATGCTAGGAATACATAACATATTAATTGAGCCAAATATAAAAGTACTACTTGTTAGTTTAATTTCAACGTTTAAGATCATCTTTTAAACTTAAATTAATAAATTTTTGCAATTTTCATAAGATTTAGTAGGTATGATAAACAAAAAATAATTAACAATTTATTTTTGTATAGTGAAAAAGGCAAACTAATGAGGACAAACTTAAAATAAAAAAAGACCAACTTAAAATGAAAAAGGACGAACTTAAAATGAAAAAGGACGAACTTAAAATGAAAAAGGACTAACTTAAAATGAAAAAGGACGAACTTAAAATGAAAAAGGACGAACTTAAAATGAAAAAGGACGAACTTAAAATGAAAAAGGACGAACTTAAAATGAAAAAGGACGAACTTAAAATGAAAAAGGACGAACTTAAAATGAAAAAGACGAACTTAAAATGAAAAAGACGAACTTAAAATGAAAAAGGACGAACTTAAAATGAAAAAGGACGAACTTAAAATGAAAAAGGACGAACTTAAAATGAAAAAAGACGAACTTAAAATGAAAAAGGACGAACTTAAAATGAAAAAGGACGAACTTAAAATGAAAAAGGACGAACTTAAAATGAAAAAGGACGAACTTAAAATGAAAAAGGACGAACTTAAAATGAAAAAGGACGAACTTAAAATGAAAAAAGACGAACTTAAAATGAAAAAGGACGAATTTAAACTGAAAATGCTAAAACAACTAGCCGGACCCGTGGTCGTTTCTCGCTACGCTCGAAACATTGCATTCTTGGTAGTGTGTATATACAAAAAAAATACATACAAAACATATAAATAATTTCAACCAATCAGAATGATTCAAGCGACACTCACACTACAGATATATGAATCTAATTTTTAATGGTTTGGGTTGATCTTGTTTTACATCATTTCTCCTTTATTAATTTTGGTCCAAATAGATCCATTGCAATGTATTCAAATGGCAAAGATGGACGAAGCCTTTCTTTAGGTAAAAAAACCATTTTTGCTTGCAGGCTACTTTGTCTAGAACTCTACACGTTATACACTTGAATCCAAAACCTATTGCTAATTTATTCAGGTTTAAGATCCAATATTTAGCTCTAACTTTGGAACCAGTAGTTAAAACACCTCCGTGATTTTTATCATGAATGTACTTGATGTACACTTAGGAAAATTTATGCTCTGACCGAAGATGAATTGGTTGGCAATTTACTTCCGTGGAGCAAGAGCTTTAAACACACTAAATATCGTTGATGTCTTTGAATGGACAAAGTTTTTTATATTTACCCTTGATTATACTAATTTCTTCGTTTTAAGTTTTGCAATAACTTAAGCCACTTTTTGGTGCATTTTAAACACCTAAAAGCATATTATCTGTTATAAGGCAATTCATTTGCACCTCGTTTCCATGGATAACTTACGGTCCATTTTTTATTTACTTTATCTAAAAGTAATTTTTTTTTAATTCGTTTGTAGTATGTTTCATATGCCCGATGATAGAAGTAGATGTGACTCTCATTTTAAATGAAGATGATGTTTATGCGATCTGAAGTATTTGTTGAATCCGAGGTAGTGCTTAAAGAGTAAGAGAGCGCCCCACATTAGTATTCGCCCCTTGAGTCTCCTTTCGGGTCCACTTATGAGATTCGTTTTGAGGTTGGTAGTTGGGATATATTTGGTAAGAGACGAGTTGCCCTTACAGAGGCACTTGTTACCACTGCCTCCTGCTGCTTGATTCTATCCTATAGCGCTCAATACTGCTTAAAATAAGGTCTGCACATTTCTCGAATTCTCCGCATCTCACCGTGGAGAAATTTGAGCTAAGATTTTATCTCTTTTATGCCTCTGAGAATTTCATCTTTCATTAATCTTGGGTATTCTTAGAAAACATATTTGAGGATTTTTGTTAAAAAGTGCTTTTGAAAAAAATTAAAATATACACATTCTTGGGAAATATTTTTGAGGATTTTGTTTCATTTCATGAATGCTTTATTCCCTTCGAAGATGAAGAAAAACACATTCTGATAAAAATAAGAACAAATAATACTGCTAAGGTGGAAAAAACATCCTTTAATTTCTGCATAGGGAAAAACATTTGTGATTCTGTTAATCATAGCTTTTTAAAAATCTATCATTATACTTCTAGGATGTAGATTGTTGTTGAAGGCTTGTACTTTCTCCAGTAAAAATGTACAAGTTGCCTCAGATTTGTCTGGCAATAAGCAATACAAAGGTGGTACGGCGCGATCACCTATAAGCATGGATAGTGTACACTTGGCAAAACACATTTGATGTGACACTAAATGTCCCAACCATGTACCAATCTTAAAATTTTTGTAGATACGAAACACTCTTTTCGGAACCAAAGATTAAAATTCTTTGATTTGTTGATTTAGAATCATACAAAAGAAATTGCTCATCATTTTTTGTGCAAGAATATTCTAGAGCAAGGATTCTCACCTGGGGTACTTAGATGGCTGACAAAAGAAGTATTTTAAATAGTAGTAATTGTGGAATATGAAATTTAGTGCTAGCAGTGTGTGTTCCTTCAATTTGTACAATGTAGCTTAATGAGTTAGATAATAAATTACCATTCTGTTCATTGTCAGTTTATTGCGGGTTCGAAAAGATGGTCTTATAACTCAAGGGGTACTTAACGAAAAAAAGCTTGAGAACGCTGCTTTAGAGGAATAACGAGGTCTTTTGTTTTTTGCGCTACTGGAAGAGGATTTCGGCGTCTTTGCCTACGCTGTCTGAGATTTATTTTCAAGTGGCTCAGTGTATGAATGAAGACCTTTACTCATGTTCTCAACGGAAAGACAAATTATTTGCTGTGGAGTTTCCTGCGTATCTCTAGCTCTGTTTTTCATTTGGTGGAGTGCTTTTAAATTTTCTATTCTCATAACAACCGGAGCATGAGTATGCTCGTTCACTTTATTCACTTGTTAGTTGTTTTTCACTTTTACTTGGGCTTTTCAATAGTTTCCTCAACGTCGCAGTTCATACTCATACATACGACATCACTTCATTAGCTAATTCTTTTTGTTTCGAGTACACATAGCCTTCAAAAGCTTTTTTATTCCACCTTGTTAGAATTCCATGTAGATCCCATTTTAAAAACTAAATTTCAAGAGAAAAATAATGGGATGTGATGATGAACACGCTATTTGAATCACACATCTATCCATATCTGTCCATCTTTCTATCAAAGAATAGTGAGATATGATGAAGCACAAGCTTTTCAGATTACGCACATGTCTGTCTATCTTTTGATTGATTTCTTTTTGATATTTTGATTGAATTTTTTATTCAAGAAGACAAAAATTGAGAATATAAAAAAGACAATGAATATTGCCTTTGATCAATTATTTGTTAAATTAGAGTCAAATTAAAAAAAATTAATTTGACCCTCTAATTAAAGTCCAGCGACGGAACTGAGTATATCCTGTAATTTTAGTAGAGGCTTTTTTCTCAAAAGAATTTTTTCTAGGGAATATTTTTTGAGGGATTTTTTCCTAGAATCGAAACGACCCCACGACCGGCTAGATATAATTCTCGTTGATAAAAAAATCAATTTTGAAGTGAGTAGCCATTTTAAATCACTTTTTATTAAAAAATTTGATTGATTTTTAACAAAAAATATTACCACTATTGAATTAACGATTCTCCTTTTTGGTAGGTTTTGATTGATTTTCAAACGAAATAAATACCACAATTGAATGGAAAATAACTGAAAATGTTTAAAATAAAATTAAAATTCATTTCTATAGTAATAAACTTGATAATTATTTTAAATATGGTTGATAAAAAAATTCAATTCTGAGATTAGTATATATTTTTAAACATTTTTAAGGACTTTGATTCATTAAATATGATCACAATTCAATTCACAATACTAGAATTGGTCAACAGAAATATCATAGAGCAGAAAACAGAAAAGATATAACAATGCAAAAAATCAATAACTTATCATCACACCATAATATAAATTGCCCATTGACATAAAATTAACCAATCAGATGCGAGTTCATCATACAGCTTGCAGTGACAAACACACACACACAAACAGGCCCGATTAAAGCAACTCATCAGACCATATAAAAATACACACAAAACATATAAATAATTTCAACTAATCAGAATGCTTCAAACACATATACAAACTCATCACACCATATAAAAATACACATAAAACATATATAAATAATTTCAACCAATCAGAATGCTTCCAGCGACAGACAGACACACATACTAGGCTAGAGATAGTAGATTATTATAATAGCCCGATGTTATCATTATTTTATCAATTTTACCCACAATGAAGTTTACCAAGATAATAATTTTCATCATTACTCTGATTTTTAGCAGTGCCATTTCTATAAAAGCACCACCTTTAGAAAATGTTTGCGAAAGAATTAAAGAGTTTCTTGATAAAAAAATTAACGACAAAGAGCATTTGTATATGGTACAGGGATGTGAAAATACACACTGTGATAGGAATAAGTTTTATGAGAGATCAGTTGAAATATTACCATTATATAAAAGTGAGTTTAATCATTATTTTTCCGATTATGGGAATTTAGCTGAGATGACACGTTGCATTCTGAAGAATGTTAAAAAGTTTGGAGAAAGTTGTAATCAGAATCAAGACTGTATTTCCGGGTTTTGTAATACTCGGGGTGATTTTAAGTGTTCATGCAAGAAAGGAAAGTATAATTTGAACGAGAAATGCTACCCAAAGAAGAAGGGAGGAGAAAAGTGTACCGAAAAAGATCAGTGTTTAAGTAAAAATTGTAAGAAAAAGTGTTTTTGCCAGCTTGATGACAATACAAAAGCGTGCAAAGAGTTCGAATCTGTTTCCTGTGTTTTGGACGATGAGTGTCAGTTTGTTAAAGGAGGTGGAAAGTGTGTAGAGAAGAAGTGTCGGTGTTTGACGGGCCATTATTTCTACAGCCGACAGTGTGTTCAAAAAAAGAAAGTCGGCGACTCTTGTGCTAGAAAAGAAGAGTGTAAGGGAGGGGCCTGTAAGAAAAATGTTTGTTCCTGCGACAAAAAACTTTTCTACGAGTTAAGGGGGGAGTGCATTGTCTTGAAAAAGTTGCAGAAAGAGTGTAGCCGTTCTGACGAGTGCAAAAGTAAGACTTGTGTAGACTCAAAGTGTATCAAGAAGAAAAGGATCTTTGAGAATTGTAGGGACGGAAAGGACTGTGAATCTGGCCACTGCTTTCAAGAGCGCTGCTTTTGTGAACAGGGTAAGTACGTATCAGAGGGAGAATGTCTGAGCAAAAAGACATTGGGCAAGTCGTGCCTGCGTCATGCTGAGTGCACAACCGACACCTGTGTGGACGGTAAGTGCAAGTGTCCAAGTTTTAATTATGAGACAAAGGGCTGGTGTGATGGAAAAAAGAAAGAAGATGAGTTGTGTTCAGGGGATGAGCAGTGCTTATCAGATATTTGCTTGGACAAATGTCAAAGACTGCAAAGTGAAGACGAAGTAAGCACGGTGAGAGAAGATATAGGGCTTCTGGAGTATGGAAATGAATGCAGGCTGCACTCACAATGTGCATCCTTCTTTTGTAACAGAGGAATCAAGAAATCGACGTGTGACTGCCAAAGTGGCTTCATTTTAAATAACAAATGCGTAGAGTATTTACATTATGGAGAGAAGTGCACAGGCAATATATTTAGAAAATGTGAGCCCACAAAGGGACAGACATGCCTGAAGGATCGGTGCGTCTGTCAGAAAGGCTATGTCTATGACGGTGAGCAATGTTTACCCAACACTGAAGAAAAATCAGTTTGTCCATTTTTAATCACTATACTAACAAAGACAAATCTTTTCAACAGTATAAAGCAAAAAAGAGATGTAAAAAATGCATTTTCAAAGTCAATGACTCTTTATCTACCAAAGTTATACTTGGATAGTTTAGTAGAAATAAATGAAGATAAAAAAATTATTAGAGTTTTGCTTTACACAACAGCAAAAAATAATCATATTAACAGGGACATAAAAGAAATAATTAAAAATAAACTGGACTTAATAGGAGTTGGTTTTGAGGAAAGTTTGATCAAAGTAAAAAATATTTATAAATGCCATTCAAAAAGAAAACTCTTTGATCCAGAAGAGGATGTGGAAATTTATAGAAAGGAGAAGTGTAAGGAATTCGGTTACTTCAAAGATAGTTTAGGAATAAATAAGAAATTCTGCACAGACGCTTGTGAAAGTTGTAAATGTGAAACGGAATATAAAAAGTATACTAAAGATGATTCGTATTTGATTGGATTCAGAGACATAATAAACAAGAATGAGCACTTTTCCAGAACGTTCACCTGCGAAAAGGCGTTGTACAAGGTGATTGGCGAGAAGTGTGACGACGATTTGGAGTGTATGTCCAAAGAGTGTAGAGAAGGCAGGTGTCACTGCGCAGAGGGGAGCTTTGAGAAGGAGGCAGAATGCTTCAAGAAAAAGGAACTTAACCAAGAGTGCATAGGGGATGAGATGTGTCAGTCGGAACGATGTGTGGACGAATTCTGCAATTGCAGGAAGGGACAATTCGAGACTTTTTCGAGTGGTAGCCTGGTTTGCGAAGACAAGAAAAAAGAGGGGAGTTTGTGCAGTGAGGATGAGCAGTGCGAAAGCGGATATTGCCAAAATGAGTTGAAGAAGAAGGAAAGGGTGTCTTTGTGTCGGTGCTTGAATGGTTACTCTGTTGGTGGCATCTGCATGAAGTTCAAGAAGTTGGGTCACCCCTGTAAGAAAGATAGAGAGTGCGCAACGGGGCAAATGTGTGGAAAGGGGAAGTGTAGATGCACCAAAAAGTACAGCTATGTCATGGGCGGTTGCGAGCCGAGGTCAAAAGAAGTTTGTAACACCTACAAAGTAAAACTGCCAATCCCTATGAAAGATTCATGTTTAAAACAGTCGGTAAAAGTGAAGTTTAGATTGGAGAATATATTGAAGAGTGAATTTCAAAGATATCACGCTGGCTATATACAAACCAGGGTGTATTTTGATTCACTGAAAAACATCGTAATCAAATTATTCATGAAGAAAAAGAATCGTCGTAAATTAACAGATTATGATGAACAGTCGGAAATTAAAATCCAAAAGGATATCATAAGAACGCTGATAAAAAGTTTGCAAAAGTTTAAATGTGATAGGAGAGTGAGGACGAAACTTTATCGCTCTCCAATAAAGGTTGAGATAGGGAAAAGATGTAAAAAAAGTATTTTTGATGCATTCATGGCTTATTTAATAAAATTTTATATTGTGAGCATAAATTACTACTTCTACATTTTAATTTTAACTTTAGTACTTCTAATAACGCTATACCTATTTTTTTATGTATATAAAAAAAATATTGCAAAATTAAAACAGGAAAAACTTCATAACAATAGTGAGTCAGAGGAATCTACATATAACACCATAATAACCATGGGTTCGCTCGATTTTTAATTAATTTTTTTATTGTTATTCACACTTGATGTCAATCAAAGACAGGGAGAGGGGGGTGTCGATAAGTTGACAAATGAAGAATTTGTAAAATAAGCAAAAAATATTGACGTCAATTTTGAATTGTATTTGTTTCAGGAAGTATGTAAAAAAGAAAAGAACTTTAAGTTTTTCAAAAAAAGAAATACCAGAATAGTGGATGGGTGGGGAATTATGCCTAAATAAAGAAGAGAACTCAAGATTTTTTAAGTTGGAAAACTAGAAGACTAAAAGCATAAGGTATATTAGATAAACAGAAAAGATATTAGTAATAAAGAAAAAATAACCTGAGTTTCTACAAATTTTATCTTGCTGTTAAAATATTACAATTATTTAGTAAATAAAAATATTTAGTTTTAATAATAATTTTGTTTGGAAATAATGGAATGGTAAACAAGAAAAATTGGAGGCTGTTACTAACGATTGTAAACGTTTTAAAACAATTTCGAGATGAATCAAAACAGGCAACAATGAGTGCGAGTTTTCTGGCTCGCATGATACCTCCGTCTGCGAACGGTTAAAACCTATATTGGAAGAATAGACACATATAGGGGGGACCTGTGCTCCAGATTAAATCATTCAATCGAAAGTTGACAAAGTTTTGGCCGAATTATCCAAATCTATAAAAAAAAATCAAAAAGGAGTCATAGAGATGATTTCCAATTTTTCAAGAATAGATCGATTATGCAAGAAAATGCATTCAACCCAAATACAATTTCAAATACTACCTCTGGTCTAGAGAAAATGATTTTACACATATTTTTAAACTTTCACCAATTTTTCAAAATATTTTCGAAATAAGACGGGTTAAAAGTGAAATCCTTGTACCATATATATACTAGCCAGTTTCGTGGTCGTTTCTTGCAAGCTTGAAACATAGTATGATTGGTAGAGTGTCGGTAAATTAAGATGAGTTATTGATATTTATTATAGTTGTATTTTTCAGTGTTTTTTGCGCAGTATGATGATCTCTCATCTGATTGGAAAATTTTGTGTCGAAGGAAAATTATATTATGGTGTCATGATATCTTCCAATTAAAGCTTCTGGAATGTGATTGACATAACCAGTCTCACACCTCTATCTATGCACATAATGTATGCTTGCTTGGCCATTGCCTGATGGATTAGGACCATAGCATTCTGAAACTTCTGATGATTTTCAGGAGTCCTTGATGTAATTTCTGATCCATCCATCCGATGTTGCAGCTTCCATCAATGCAGTTGCTAATGTTGAAGTTGGGATTCGACAGAGGGTGGAGAAAACGTGAAGGTGGTCCGCTTTATTGAGGGTCGTGTGCACATAAGTAATACTCTCCTAAATTTGGCATCACGAATTTCTCATTGTGCCATATTGTTGCTAATATGATGAACAAAAAGCCGGGGTCTTTCGGCGCTACTGATCTCAACTGAGCAATTGCTATATTGGAGTCAGAGACGATTCCCCTATTGGGGAATATCAACCAGCCGAATAAGATGGCTAGGCCTTCTATCTGGTTAATGTGCCAAGAGGAATTAATATGAAAGGATTACCGTGAGCGAAGCGTCAACATATAGTTGATGCTTCTTCCATTTGGGTCTAATGATTGCCCACGACCTTCCTAAATTCCGAATGACGACCTTCCAAAATAGGAAGATGTGGCCCGTCAAGAGTTCTACTTCCTGATGTAGATGGAAAAGGAATTTAAACATTGGCCTGGCGGCTACTACTGTTACATAAAATCTGATCGCCATCAATAGCTTTTGCAAAGGAATGCTTCTGATTGCCAAAAGGATGAGCCCTTCTTCCAAGAACGGGATAATATCCTGTGAAATGGCTATAGTGTGCTCCTAAAGGTTAAGGTGCACTCCTAGATATTTGAAGTGCCTAGTGGGAGACATTACCGATTTTTTTACGGTTTATAATGACTCCACACTCCTCCTTCAGTAAAGAGGCCTAGCGATTGCTAACTTTTTCAGCCTCTTTTCTTGTTTCTGCCAAGATTAGAATGTCGTCGAGATATATGAGGATTTTGAAATATACTCGATTTCATTCCTTTCTTTGACAAAAAATCCTCTGAAAGTGGTCATTACTTACTGTAAGACCGCGGGCGAAAAGTTGGCTACCATTGGTAACTTGGTAAACCCGAGCTGACATTGCTTTGATCTAAGGCACAAGATTCTGCTCCAATTTGGAGCGATCTTAATGACGAAGAAAGCGTCTGTGAGGTCCAACCGGCTGATCCAATTGAAATCTCCAATCAGGTATATTAGGCTTAATGATTCCTGAAGCGAAATTTGGGGATTTCTGCAGACTTCGGTCGTGAAGCTAAAGTTGGCTACTAACCTCACCTTTTCATTTGCTTTGGGACAAGAAAGGATTAAGATAGTACCCGCGGGCTGGAGACCTTCTTAACAACGCTTTTTGTTAGAAGAGCTGGGAATATGGTCTTTTCTAAGAAATCCCTTTGGATTTCTGGGTATCCCGAGAATGTGGTAGAATTTCCAAAACTCTGAGGCGTAATTAGCCATGGCCGGTATCCGTATTGGTTTTAAGAAAAAAAGAGAGCCCCCGCCTCCCCGTCAATGAGGAAATAAAAATAGCTCTTCATGAATAGGGTAATTATACCCTTTGGAATTGTTTCGTTTCGTTTTCTCGAAATGAAATAGCGTTCTGAAAGGCTTAATAAACGGCGCGTGGATATGCTCACAAGACTGCTTAGCCCCTTAAAAGGTTACAAAAAGGTTTTGTGCATTTGTCTGAAAATTTTTAAGGTTGTGAACCATTGTCCTGAGAGCATATGTCATGCAGTCGAATAAAGATGGAGGATGTGCATTTATAAGCGAAGGTCGTAATCGATCTTGCAATCGGGGGATGCCCTCAACTAATTTGTGGAACTTTTAATTTTTTTGATCGATGTTACAAAGTTTAATTGGAAAAATTCGCATATAAAGGCGAAAACTACTATACATGTTTCTACTAGAATCATTAAAAGACAATAATTAGTAAACTAATTAAGATAAATTTTTTAAGATGAAATATTCCATAGAAATTTCTTTTATTGATATTCAAACAATGAAATCGTTTAACTCCGATTTTTAATAAGCTTGTTTTACAATTCTAAATAATTTTTACAGTGTGTTTGCCCCTGGTTTAACCCATTTTTTCTTTAATTAGTAAATTTTTTTGAAAAAAATTAGAATATACATATTCTTGGGAAACATTTTATAAGATTTCGTTTCATTTCATAGATGCTTTATTCTTTTCGAAGGTAAAGAAAAAATAAATGCAGATAAAAATAAGAAAAAAACTAATTAAAATGTTTTCTCGAAAAATCTGTTTCATTTTATTTGATTTCAAATCTTCTTCTTCTTCTTCTTCTTTGCCTACACCTTATCCCCAAGTTGGAGGTCGGTGGCTGAGATCCGCTGTCTCCACTTCTCTCTGTCCATTGCGGTGTCTTCTCTGAGTCCAAGCTCCTGTAGTCGCTCCTTCAGCCCATCCCTCCATCTTTTTCGTTGTCTCCCTCTGCTTCTTTTCCCATTCACTTTCTTTTCCATAGCTTGACGCACCACGTCGTTTTGCTTCTTCCTTAAAATATGCCTGTACCGGGAGATATTCATTAGAGTGACAAATCAAAACAGTGACATAATTTGTCACTCTTAAAATAGCGATTAAAGAGTAACCAATAGTTGAATGTTTTTATTGAAGAACAAAAACCAATTAAAATAAGTGATTAAAGGTTTAATAATTAATTTTCATCAGTAGCAACATTGTCATCACTAACATTAGTTTCATTGACATTTGCTGCCCCAAAATGAAAATTGTATGCAATGCCTCATCAAGAGAAGCAGTTCCATATCTAGCTATAACATTAACAAGTTTTAAAAATTTTTTTCTTTTTTACAAGTGGTTTATTTTTTATAATATTTTCCCAAGTTATATTTTTTGTTTCGTAATCCACTTTTCAACAGTTTGCATAGGCTGTAGCGTAAAAAATTTAATAAGCAACAACAATATAATAATATTTAGTCACTTTTTTGTTATGTCACTCTTTTGAATTTCCTTATATTGTGTCACTCTTTTGAATTTTTTTATATTTTGTCACTCTTTTTTCATATGTCACTCCTTTGATTTGTCACTCTTTTGATAATAACCCGCCTGTACCAGCGCAGTTTACAACGTTCTGCTACAGCCAGCACACTTATCTCAAATCCCATCTTTCTTCTAATTTCCTCATTTCTTTTTTTGGCTCTTAGAGTTAGCCCCATCATCCATCTAAGGCTTTTCATTTCAGTCGCCATTAATTTTCATTTCATCTTTTTTCTTCAAGCTCCAGCATTCACAATCATATGCCAAGACCGCTCGAACAATTGCGGTGTAACCCTTCGCTTTGAGTTTCATTGGCATTCTTTTGTCACTGATGATCGCTTTAACTTCTTTCCATTTTAACCAGCTAGCATTGACCCTTGCTTGAACGTCCCTTTCACAGCTTCCATTATCCATAATTAGGGTTCCTAAGAATTTGAAATTGTTCACCTGTTTCAGCTTATTCATGTGTCTATCTTCTAATTGCACTTGAATATCCTCATTTTTGCTACATATCATGATCTCCGTCTTTTCAGCATTCATCTTCAGCCCATATTTCTCCAAACATTCTTGCCATTTTATAATTCTCTTTCCAAGTTGTTCTTTGTTGTCTGTCAGCATCGCTATGTCGTCAGCAAATAAAAGTTCCCATAAGTCTTCCTTTTTTAAATGATTCGATAATTCATCAACAACCGAAGTAAACAATAATGGACTCAATGCAGAATTTGATGCAGACCTATTTTTACTTCAAATTCTCTTGAAATTCTTTCTGCTATTTTAATCGATGTCGTTGTATTTTTGTAGATTTCTTGAACCAATCTCAAAAGTTTTTCGGATATTCCCTTTTTACGCAAGCACCAATAGACTACTTCCCTATGAATAGTATCATATGCTTTCTCTAGATCTACAAATCCCCAAAAAACTGTTTCTTTTCTATTAGTTGTCTTGTGATAAAATTTGCGTCTATTGCACTCTTTCCAGGCATAAATCCAAATTGTTTTGGGTTTATCTATAACATTGACGGAATTCGCTTGTCCAAAATTCTTTCTAGTATTTTCAATCCGTGCTCCATTAACTTCACACTACGATAGCTACCACATTCTAAGGCATCACCGTTTTTCCAGATGGGTACTAGTACGCTTTTCCTCCAGTCTTGAGATATTTTTTCTTCAATCCAAACTCTTTTTAGCAGGTCTACCATCCATGTTATCGTTTCATGTCCTCCTGCTTTAAAGAATTTAAAAACAGAAAATAATTTTGCTTTTGGAAAATGGCTTCTCCAAACGAACTAATCTAAATATGATTTGAATAATTCATTGGAAGTGCCAAACTGTCTTTTAAATTTTCTTTTGGCCCGAATCCAAAGATTTTCAATGTTTTGCGTGTGAATGTGGGTCAACAAAGTTACGTTGGTGTATAACTACCCAATGATCATAAACTCCATTATTATAGTTAGAAATGTTCCTGTAAACAGGCCATCCGTCAGAAACAATAATGGATCCTAGTAGTATGTGTCTTTGTATAATTTGTGTAAGAGTTGTTTCGCTCCTATCTTCATCTTCAACTAAAAAACATTTCTTACTATTTCTTTCAATTGCTCCAAAAACCCGATGACCTTCTCTCGAAGTACCTCTGTGATATTTTCTATGAAAAAACTTGCTTTCATCAATTTCTACTATAATTTTTTCAAAGTTTTCATCAAAACCTCCAACAGTTAGACAATTTCTTTCAACCCAACTTGTAGCAATCTCTCTACAAAAATTAGCCCAGTCTACAGCAGTTTGTCTACTTCCAATAGATGCTTCATGGATAATAGCGTCTAATGAATAGTCACGACACCTCCACATATGAACAAAATCATAGAATTTAAGGTGAGGGGGCTTTTTGCAAAAAAAAA
The DNA here is from genome assembly GCA_030549495.1 of Nectonema munidae. Classification (NCBI taxonomy): domain Eukaryota; kingdom Metazoa; phylum Nematomorpha; class Nectonematoida; family Nectonematidae; genus Nectonema; species Nectonema munidae. Next base: position 92,247 of record JAUIRK010000942.1, on the reverse strand, counting down.
GATCCTGAAAGAGACTGTCTTTTTTTTTATACCACAAACATAACATTTCTAACAATATCCATCAGATGAAAATTTACAATTTTTGTAGGCAATCATTGCATTGGAAAATATTTAAAAAACTTTGTCCGAAGCAAACCATTTTAAAATTTCTAATTTATCATTTGAATTTAAAACTTTTAACAGAGAAGAAAAATTCGAATTTTCAGATAAAATTGTATTCTCACTCAGAGTAGTATCCGTAAGTTGATTCATTTCAGATGAAAATGAATTGATAGAACAGATGATCAAAGAAAATATACTTCTTACGCTCGTATCAAAACAACTCGTCAAATTATACATGTCTGATCGATTTGAGCGAGTGTAGCATATGTGGGTGAATTTGGTTATATTTTCCGTATGTTGTTTTTATTTGTTTGGATGCATATGTGTGGTATCAGATAATAACTACAAAAGAATGATTTTGTTATTCAAACCCATACAAAACACATTCATACACTTATGAATCAGTATTAGCACATAAGCGTGTTGCACAAGTTCTGTGTGTTTTGCTATAAATTGATGAGATGTTTTGATACGAGCATAACAAATTTGTTTTCCTACGACCTACATCAATAATTGTTTCACTTTCTTCAGAAGTGAATGCAATTACCCAGACTACTCTGAGTCAACACGAAATTTTAACTAAAAATTGAAACTTCTGGTCTTTATTTCACGAATGATAAATTGGATTTTTAAAATAGTTAATAAAACTATACATTAATATTCTTTTGTGCTTCACTTTGTTTTTAAACTCTTTGAAGGAATTATGTAACCTCGAGTATTGAACAGAAATAAAGTATGTATTTTTATTTTTAACTTTTATAATTTTTTTTTAATTTACTCACTTATTTTTTGTAAATTATATCTAGAATCTTTAGTAAAATATATTCAACAAAATTTTATTATAATTTTTGAATTCTAAAAAATGTTTTTTATGTTGTAAATTTTCTTTTTTTTTAAATTTACTGACATAGTTTTATATAAGTTAGATCTAGAATTTTTAGTAAAATATATTCAATGAAATTCTATTATAGTTTGAATACCATAAAAAAAAGTTTTTAATCAATTTTTGTATCAAATATTTGTTTACTAAGTAATGTAAAATAAATATATTATTTATTCATTTAGATGTATGTTGTAATTTTTATGCTTTATAGCATTGCCTATATATTAATACTACTTAAAAATTATATAGTTTGATTGACATCACAACAGCCAATAATTTGTCAGAGAAATTTTTTGATTGACGGAAGCGTAAAGTAAAAGATTACCCGATAATTTATTTTTTAGTTTGTGTGAGTTTCTTTATACAAATTGAAAAAAGTAGGGTACCTACTTAATTAACATAGAAAAATTTACTACAGTTATTTTACTATATAAAGTAGGAATCCTATTATCAAATTTTTTATTGGGCCCCATAACATTTACCACTGGCGTTTAACACACATCTTTGTGAAAGATGGTGAAAATATTTTGCTACTTCGACTCTATTTTTTTTAAATATTCTACCTTTTAATGATTCCACTTATTTACTAAAACAACTTTAACTTTTTACTTGTTCAATTTGTTCAATTAATTACTAAAGGTTCCCAAAATCTGATTGTATGAAATTGTTAGAAATATCTGACACTCTGACCTTGAAATATTTTAGAATTTGAAAAAAAGTGTAATTGATCATGTTTTTAGAAATTTTTCACAATACAAAACTGAATTTTCGAACAAAACTGGCTAAAACAACAAGGATATTGTATAACTGGCATTTAAATAGTTTTGAAATAAAATTTTAAATTGTATTTTGAAATTTTTTTTAAATCATATAAGGAACGTACTAAAGTAGTACTTTAACTACATGATTAAATTGAAATGAAGATCATACTTTATTAGAAACAATTTAGTTTACGTAACCTAAAATGGTCAAAAATTTCTCAAAAAATCAGAGACATAAAAAACTTGATGACTTAATATTGGTTTTGAAAATAATAGAGCAAGTACAGGAGGATAAAAAAAATGATTTTCAAAAATTTGAAAGTGTACAGGTAACTTTAACTTGGCAATGAAAATTGCCTTTATCTTCACTGAACGAACGGGTGGTATCTGGGACACTAATTTAAAACAACGGTAAAAAATTTTTTTTTAATTAATATTAAAGTTAACTAAGTGAAAATATTCTTGAAGTTGTGAAAAACAAAAAATTCAAAAGCAAAATATAAAAACTCAAGCTACAATATGCAAACTCACCATAACTGAAATGAAAAAGTAAAATAAATTGAGAGAAAACGAAGGGCGTACACAATTGAGAAATGCAATATTTTTCAATGTGTGCAACATATATCAATTTCAAGGTTTTTTCTTCATTTGTTTGTTTTTGTTTACATTCTAAAAACTAATCAATATTGACCCGTTCGGCGCTATAACTATTCAAAGTGGTATCTGGTAATTTCTTCGTGGTAACTTCATCGTGGAAATTTCATCGTATAGTAAATTCATCGTGATGCAATATATCTTTGGTATTTTCATCGATTTTCAACATCACGAGATTTATGGAGTAACCGCATAATACGGCGCATTATCAATGATTTTGAAAATCGTGACATAATTGATTACCTTAGAGGTATTTTTTTAAAATGTTTCTATTTTTCCAATTTGTAATGAATTAGTTATCTCAATAATCTTTTTTAAATATGGAATAATTTATTACATATATAAATTGGTATTTTTTTCTTAAAAATAAAGTTTTTTATTAAAAAAACAAATGATTATTTTTAGATATAATATACCAAATAATGACTGAAAAGTCGAAGGTTAAAATAGGTAGGGGGGATTTTTATGAAAGTAAAAAAACTTACATGTTATTTTTTTTAATTAAATTTGATACTTTTTTTTTATTTTTCTTAAATATTAAGAAATTTAAACATATTTCAAAGCTATTTAAGTCAGAAAGAGATTTATTTTGTCATTATAGCCTGATAATATGAAAAACTTATATTTAAGAATGAGTTTTTTAATGTTATTAAGAACATTTACAAAAGTTCGTAATAAACTTAAAAAAATTATAAAGGGATATTTACAAAAAAACATTGAGCGTCCGTCAAGCATAAAATTTATGACGATTAGTTACTGTACGCTGAAAATACTTGACGATGAAAATACCGACGATGTATTGAATCACGATGAATTTACTATGCGATGAAGTTACCACGATGAAATTACGGCGATGAAATTACAGTGAACCATTCAAAGTACGGTATCTGACCCTTTCGGCATATAAAGTACTTTTTTTGCCCCTAATATGGGATATCCGGCATCAAAGGGCCATTTTTAATTATTTGTTTTGATCACATGTTCTCTTTTCAATTAGTTTTCAACTTGGTTCCTTCTCTCATACAAATTTTCAAAAGATTTTATAATACGTTTTATTTTTTTTAATAAATATTTCATACTCAAGATGATTGTAGAAAGTATTATAAGCCAAAATATACAAAAAAAAAAGTATATTTTTACTATATATCTAATATGCAGCCATTTTTGAAAATTTTTTACAGAACTGATTTTCAGGCATACATTACTAATTTAATTGCCACTTTGAGATATTTTTTAACCGTATTATCCAAAATCCAGTACAGAAATAAAATAAGCATAGTCGATTTGGTATAAAACAGATATTTTATTTTTTTGAAAATATTTTTGAAGACAGTATCTAGAAGTAAACCGCAAATCTGATTGAAGCTTTCAGATATTTTAAAACCATAAATGCCAAAACTGAGTCCAAAAATGAAACCAGCATCTTCCATTTAGCATAAAAACAGATATTTTATTTAAATTTCAAAAATATTTCTGTAGACATTAGACGTAAATCGAACATTTGATTGATACTTTCAGATATTTAAAACCTCTAAATGAAAAAAATGATTTCAGAAATAAAAATTATCATGGTCGAATTGGTATAAAAACATATATTTCATGTAAAATTAGAAAGAATATTTTGGGATATAGTTTTACGATATAAACCGCAAATTTGATTGACACTAGCAGTAAAACCTTTAAATGCGAAAACTGTGTTCAGAAATGAAATCATCATGATCTATTTGCTATAAAAACATATATTTCATGTAAAATTTGAATCAATATTTTTGATAACTAATTTTAGAACTAAACGCAAATTTGATTGATACTTATAGGTATTTTCAAATTCAAACTGCAAAAATTGAGTCCATAAATGAAACTAGCATGGTTGATTTGGTATAAAAACATATATTTAATTGTAAAATTTTAATGAATGTTTTTGGAGACAATTTTTAAAAGTAAACCGCAAATTTCATTAACACTTATAAGTGTTTTCACATCCTAAATTAAAAAAATGAGTTCAGAAATGAAAACAGCATGATTGATTTGGTACAAAAACATATATTTCATGTAAAATTGAGAGAATATTTTTGGAGATAGCTTTTAGAAGTAAACCGCAAATTTGATTGACATTGACAGATATAAAAAAAATTTTTTTGTTCCTGGTTTTATATAATTTTTTTGTGTTTTTTCAAAAAAACAAAAAATGACTAAGTCTCTATCAATTTGGATTTTTAAAAAATATAGGCTTACAATTAAATCGCACAACTTTGCAGTGAATCATTTATATATTACTTCGATTATTAAGTAGTTAGTCATAAAATTCTTCTCATATTACTGTTCATGAGTCATTTTAATTTAATTATTATTCAATTCAATCATTTTAATTTAAAATTCTTCTCAAATTACTTTCTATGAGTCATTTTAATCACTCACTTTAAAATTAATATAATGAGTCATAAATGTTATACCAACATGATGTCATTTTGAAACGTCAGCATAAATAAGTATATTTAAACATATGGTAATGGTAATGGTAATGGTACCGTAGGGTGCTTGTATCGAACTATGAGGAAAGCAGGCTTGATGCAGGATCGAACCCAAGACCTTGAGTTATCGAAGTCAGTATCTAACCAACCATACTCACGCTTTGACAGTACATATGTGAGGAGTATATTAAGAAAAGAAACAACAAATTTTCCTTAAAAACTTCATTGAAGGTGTGTAAAGCGTATGAAAAATACTTTGGTATGGCAGTTGGGGATCAAGAAAAACTCTGGGCTCCTCATTTTTGTTGTGAACACTGCAAAAAGACTCTAGAAGGCTGGCTAAGAGGTGAAAATAGGTCAATGAAATTCTCACTCCCTAGGATTTGGCTAGAACCTACTGATCACCTTACAAACTGTTACTTTTTCAAGGTGGATGTTAGCATCAAAAGAAAAGGAACGAGTGGTACTTCTATAAAATATCCAGATATTCCATTTTCTATTGCTCCAATTCCTCATTCTTCAAATTACCCTCACCTTGTGGCACCAACTTCAGCTAAAGCAACAGATACATATAGTATAACAAGTGGAGAACCAAATGAATCAGAGACTGAAGAATTCTTACCTGAAACTACAGAAAAATCTCCTCACTTTCCCAATCAAAAAGAAATAAATGACTTGATACGAGATATGGGTCTCACCAAAGCCAATTCCGAACTCTTTATATCAAGAATGAAAGAATGGAATTTAGTACAGAAAGAGGTGGAGGTTACAAGTCAGAGACTTAGACATAAACCTTATTCTGATTTTTATACTTTAAAAGATGGACTTTGCTTCTGTCACGATGTGCCTGGGCTTTTCCAAGCTATTGAAATTCCTTTTGTTCCCAATGAATGGCGTTTGTTCATAGACAGCTCTACCACAAGCTTAAAATCAGTTCTTTTGCATAACGGCAATAAACTTCCAACATTGCCGTTAGCCCACTCAGTATTTTTGAAGGAAGACTACTACAGTGTTAAAGTACTTTTTGAAGCTCTTCAATACAAAAAATACAAGTGGGAAGTCATTGGAGACTTTAAAATGGTAGCTTTTTTATTAGGTCTTCAAGGAGGCTTCATAAAATTTCAGTGTTTTTTATGCTGCTGGGACAGTAGAGCTACCACTCAGCATTTCCAAAGAAAAAATTGGGAAATGAGGAAAGACTATGTAGTTGGGATAAGAAATGTGATGTGGGAGCCACTTGTTGATCCTCAACTTGTCCTTATGCCCCCTTTACACATTAAGCTAGGCTTAGTGAAGCAATTTGTTAAAGGTTTAGATCCCGATTCAAAGCTTTTACGTACCTAAAAACCCTTTTTCCAAAGCTTTCTGAAGCAAAAATAAAAGGTGGTATTTTTGTAGGTCCTCAAATAAAGAGAGTGTTTCAGTCTACAGACTTTACAAATAAACTTTCTGAAACTGAAAAATGGCATGGAACTGCTTTAAAGCAGGCGTCAAAGGCTTTCTTGGAAACAGGAGAGCTGAAAACTACCAACAGCTCGTTCAAAATATGGTAGAAGCTTTTGGTGTCATGGGGTGCAGAATGTCTCTAAAGCTTCATATGTTGGACGCTCATCTTGATAAGTTTAAGAATAATATGGGTGCTTACTCAGAAGAGCAAGGTAAGCGATTTCACCAAGATGTTAAAGAAATATAGCACAGATATCAGGGCCGCTATGATGAAAATATGATGGGTGATTACATCTGGATATTGGTTCGAGAAGACAGTGCAACATACAAACGCCAATCTAAGAGATCTCATCATTTTTAAGATTTAATAAATTGTTTGAAAACTTAAATTTATAAATAAGTTTATTATGCATTTATCTATTATAAATATATTTATTTTAATTTCATAATTTTTATTGTATTATGATTAAAAAAAATTTATATCTTGTACCTATAGATTATTCAAAATATACCTATGATAAAATTAACGTTTTTCATTGTCCTGATCGCAAACCCAAATATCTAACAAAATAGTAGCGATCTTTTTTACCAGTCAAACAATAGAAACCAGGAAATCACACTTAGAAGCTGGGAACAAAAAGTGTGTTACATGGTGATTTTAAAATCTCTAAATGTGAAAAATAAGTTCAGAAATGAAAACAGCATTGTTGATTTGGTATAAAAACATATATTTCATTGTAAAATTTGAATTAATGTATTTGGAGACAATTTTTAGAAGTAAACTGCAAATTTAATTAACACTTATAGCTATTTTCACATCCTAAACGTAAAAAATGAGTCCAGAAATGAAACCAGCATGGCCGATTTAGTATAATAGATATATTTCATTGTAAAATTTGAATGAATGTTTTTGGAGATAATTTTTAGAAGTAAACCGCAAATTTGATTACTACTTATAGCTATTTTCAGATCCTAAACGTAAAAAATGAGCCCTGAAATGAAACCAGCATGGCCGATTTAGTATAACACATATATTTTGTGAAGGAATGTTTTTGGAGACAATTTTCTGAAGTAAACCGCAAATTTGATTAACACTTATAGGTATTTTAAAATCCTAAATGTAAAAAATGAGTCCAGAAATGAAAACAACCTGATCGATTTGGTATAAAACATATATTTTATGTAAAATGTGTAGGAATGTTTTTGGAGACAATTTTCAGAAGTAAACAGCAAATTTGATTAACACTTATAGGTATTTTCAAATCCTAAATGTAAAAAATGAGTCCAGAAATAAAAACAGCATGACCGATTTAGTATAAAAACATATATTTTATGTAAAATTTGAAGGTATATTTTATTAGATACATTTTTGATCAATCAAAATTTTGATTGACATTTTCTAAAAAGTAGCCATGATTATTTAAAAAATTAAATATATAAAGTGTTATGCGTTCCAAACTGTATATAATTATAAATTTTCAGGGTATTATATAATATAGATCCTAAGTTATAAGGTTGAGTACAGATAATGTCGAAATTTTGCTGAAAAATTTTAATTTTTGATTTTGATTGACAGTTTTGGACATGAAAGCTTCATTCAACTATTATGAAAATGGTTTCAAAAGATGCAGCTAGCGATTTTAGGAAAAGTCACAAAATTTGAAGGGATATGATTCAGCCAATTTTCAACAATTAATTTTTTAGTGAAGGGGGGGGGCACTAATAGGGTTAAAAAAAAGGCCGGTCTCATATCATCAGCTTTATAATCGTTCACGAGCAGTTTAAGTTGCTCTTTCCAAAAGAAACAGTTTCAAGATTCACACTAGCGCTCTCATCATTTAAAACATCATAATCTTCATCATTTTCCATAACATTTGTGCTCTACTTCACTTTAGCAGCTCTTCTTCATATTTACGGATCTTCTTAATAGCTTTTAGACCTATTAACTTTCTTTTTATTGTATACCCCTCGAACTACGGAGCAATGGAAAAAAACTCCACTATTATTATTATTATCAAATAAACGTATACAAGAGAAATATCTCGTTATTATAAACATTTATTGCTTCTTATAGCTTGTTTAGAATGATGTTGATGAAATCATTCGACCATGATTTGCTAATATTATAGTTGCACGATAATTTTCTTATAGAGGAGATATGATATGAAAAAGAAGTATTGAAGAGTGTTATCTCACTCAATCTCAAACATGCATCCACTATTACGAATGTGATATTTGGTGATATATAATTTATCACACGTGTGATCTATTTTATATAGGCCTTATTTACATTGAACCGTAGAGACGTAAATCGATTTACCACATAAGCATCAGTACTTTTATTGCACGTTTACAGCTGTTGGCATTTGTATAAAAATTCTTCGTAATATCACAAGTGTTTCCATTCTTTTTTATTTTATTGGATTTCTTGAGTTTTTCTTCCCATATTTCTAATAATGAGTGAACCTTCAGACTTAGAAGATCGTTTTTCTTTTTCTTCTGAATCCATAACTGGAAGTTCTTCAGAATCTTCGATTTCGTATGAAAATTATAATTCTTTGACTGCTCCTGATGAAACTGTGTATTCATGGGAGTCAACTCAAGCTTCTTTTGGAAGAACACTGTCCAGAAATATAAGAATTATTCAGTCTGTTCCTCCTGATCCGAAAAACAGCGCTGAAGTTTTAGATGATTCTCTTTCAATTTTTCAGCTTTTTATGACTCAAAGTCTTATTCACTATATTTACAAATGCACAAAGTTGCGAATGGATGAAAACTTTCCGTAAGTTTGATATTTTAGCGATACTATCTCTGGTACTTCCCAGGGCTTCGGGCCGCCTTATAATTTTCTGCTTCAATTTCTGAAAAACGTATTTTTTGACCCCAGCTCCGATATCCCTCATTTTTGCTAAACAAGTTAAATACTGTTTTTAGCATTTTTTCTTCATTTATGGATTTTTGAATTAATTAAAATTTTAGTATTTTTTTATCTATATAAATGTTAAACTTTATATATACTTATATGATTTTTTATCTATTTTATCATAGTTTTTAGTTTTTTTCATAAGGTTTTTATTTTATTGTTTTTTATGAATTTTTATTGACAAATAAAATCTTATAACGAACTGTATATTTATAAAAGCTAAAAAGGTATTTGAGACTTACTTGAAGCTAGACATTTAGTCGCACTATTTTGTTTATAATTCTGACTTCTAGTAAAAAAACATTTCGGCTTTAGCTGCTCTGGACTTCTAATCTGGCTCCCGCTTCGAAGCCCTGGTATTTTTGTTTCATTAGAATAGATATAAGTATTATAAAAAACTTTTAGAAGTAGTAATCCTAAATATCAGAGTCCTTTCCAATCCTATCAGAAATTTCAAATTCATGATATTTTGGCCTACTTCAGCTGCATACTTTATATCGGGCAATCAAGAAGTCAATCTATCCAGCTCAGTTATTTGTTTTCTGAAGACCACGGAGAACCTTTCATGATTTCCAGAGATATGTTTTATCTCATTCACACATTTATTCGATTAGATGTTAGAAGTGAAAGAAATAGCGAAGATAAAATTTCTCCTATTAGATATGTTCACAATCATTTTTATAATATATTTTCTTTATATTTTACACCAACAAACTATGTAACTGTAGATGAGCAGTTGGTAAAATTCAGAGGAGCCTCCCCAGTAAAAATATATGATCCTTCTAAGCCCGGTAGGTATGGTATGAAAGTATATCATTGCAATGACGCTAGAAGTTTCTATATACTTAAACCAGAATTATATGTTTCAGGTTTGGAAAATAGAGCGTATTTTAGCGGCGAAAATATAGTAAAGCGCCTAGTCAGTGATGCTAATATTCCTAAAGGCTGTGGAATTGTAATTGACCGATTCTTTACATCACATAATTCATGTGTATGGGGAACAAGTCAGGACTACACTGTCCTAGGTACAGTAAGAGCAAATAGGAGATTTATGCCCCTCATATTAAGACCACAACATCTCAAAGAATTGAGATGGTTTGGTTTGAAGCAGAAGTCCAGTTATTAGAACATTTTCAACTCTAGCCGAAATAAACCACCGCCAAGTGTTGTCATTAATTTCTTCATTTTTTGATTTTTTAAATCGCTTGCTTTTAGAATTAAAATTATTTTTTCCTTTTTCAATGAGTTCGTTTTTTCTTTTTAATTTACAGCTCCCACTGAAATATTAAACTCTTTTGCTAAAGCTCTTTGACTTTGATTGTGAGAACTTTGCAAAATTTTCAATTTGTATTTTAAATTTAGGTTAACGCGTTTAGAAGACATTAAAACTAAAAAATAAAAGCATCATTGATTTTTTTCAAACAAGTTAATTAAATATAACAAAATTTACAATTGGATAAAAAGTTTTAAAATATTTAAAAATCTAAAAAGCAAATCTCAAACAAAGTCAATAATAGATGAAATAAAAATAAGCAGGAGCCTTTGATAAATTGTATATTTTCAAATCAATTATAAGATGTCAATGAATGTAAGCTTTATTTGACGTATTTAAACATTTATCTATTCATCATAAAGTCAATATTTGCTCATTAAATAGAGGGTTTTTCTAATGTTTGCATTCCGGGAGCGTTCACTGTTCATAGTAGAGAGGTGTTCGTTAAGAGCTTAACTATATGAAATTGATGGAAAAACATTAATCATTCTCGAAAATGTTCATTGTTCAGAGGTGTTCATTATTAGAGGTTTTACTGTATTTATTTCTTGAAATTCAAATGAATTATTATTATTCTGAAAAAAATTTCCTGTGTATTCGCTATTTGCATCATTTTTTTCTCCAAATTTAGATTTTTAAAAATATGTGAAAAATGATAAAATAAATTGGACCAACTTTTTTAATTTAACCTATTTCTATAATTTTTTAAAGAATTTCTTTAAAAATTATATACTCTTTTATAAAAATTTCTTTGCATGTCTTATCTCCTTCAAACTGCATCGCCTTGACATGGTGAAGGAGCTTATACCGATATCGATTGCTAAATGATGCAGAAATGAAAATCTTTTTAATGCAAATGTTATAATTTTATAACTATTTTTAGACATGACACAATGGTTATCTTGTAGGCCAGAATTTGAAAGAATTGTAATGATTATTACTCTGTATCAATAAATCACTTCGAAGTTTTTGAATTAAACTTTTTTCTACTTTGAAATATTTTTACCGAAATTAATGCCATACTGACGCTTATTTGTTTTTAATCTATCACTGTAACAGTCTCATAATTTTATTATTCAAGAAGTTTTTTTCTTGTTCAAGATCGGAAAATATATTACAGGAAAACCGTCACTAATGGAAATTCATACCAGTTTCATGAATGTAGATCAGTTAGCTGTAATTTTTAACTGAAATAATGATATTAAGGATTTTTGTGAATTGTTTTCATTAACGCAGAACAGGATTTGTAATTAAATGGGGTCTTTTAAGTAAAAATCTTATCAGAAGAGAAACGTATTAATAGTAATTGGGGTCGTTCACAATTGACGTCAACCTTTTTTTTGAAAAATTTCAACCCCCCCCCCCCCCCCCCCTCATGTCAAATTTTAGATATATCATCACTTAACAAAATCGACTTATGTCAACTTTGAATACCCCCCCCCCCCCCCCAGTTTTAGTTGACGTCAATTGTGAACTACCCCTATAGTTATAAATTCTAAACATGCTTAAACTGTTTGAATTAAAGATTGAATTTGAAAATTTTAATACAATTATTTCTCTCTAAATATAAAACAATAAGAAGTCCAAAAAGAGAAGGAAATAACTAATGCAGAATAATACATTTAATTTTATAAATTTCCCTTTTTTGTGATAAAAATTTTATTGTGTCATAAAAAAATTAAAGGCTAAGTGATTAATCTCTCATATTTTACACAAAAAATAGTAACACCCAGTGTCGGATTAACATAGTAGCAGATGTAGCAGCTGCTGCAGGCTTCGTGCTTTACAAGGGCACCGCGTTTAGTTGAAAAAAATTTTTTTTTGACTTTTTGAAATATCTTTTAGTTTTCTTCAATTCTTCTTTTATATTTCCTCCTTAAAATAAATTTTTGCTCTTGAATTTTGTGGTTTTTAACTTTTTTGTAGAATCTAGATCAATTTTATTAAAAAAATTTACTTCCTGACTATCATTTGTAAATTTAATCGATTCAAACTCTATGAATGCAAAAAAAAATAAAATAAGAAAATTTTTTAAGTGAAATTTTAATTCTGATGGTGTGTTATTTCGTTTATTGTTTTTAATAATTGAATGGATTTATCGCAATATTTTCAACTGAGATAATTCGTCATTTTTTTAGTTAGTTAATTAATTAATTAATTAATTAAGTTGTTTTGTGACGTTCGCACCCATCCTTTCGGATATCGTGGCCCGCCCGGAATGCTGAGTCCAAGTCTAACTGGACTTTCCATCCCACTAAACACCAATCGGCCCTTGTTACAAAAGAATAGCTCTATTATATATAGTATTTTACAAGAATTTATGTGACAATATATAAATACAACTGAGAGAACGATACAATCCTAACGCGAACGCTCCCAATTTGGGAAACAAACTTATTGTCTAGTGATAGCTTGATTACTAACCACGTAGAATCGCGTCGCTAGAGCACTACCTAACCGTAAAAACCTTTGAATTCTTCAGAGGAAGAAAACCAGGGTAAAAAACCGGCACCTAGTTAGTGAAATATACAATTTATTTATAACCCGGAGTATAATCATGAAAATGCGAAACAAGGATCGAAATTTCGAATACAGTAAATCAAGGAATTTTCAGATTAATTTATTCTCGAAAAAAAGAATATTTGGAAAATTTAATGATATACAATATTTAGAAATTTCAGTAAAATTATTATAATTTTTTAATAAACATATCTGATTTAAAATATAAAAGTATAAAGTTGCTTTTATAGTTTTTATTCTATTCAACTATTATTCGAATTAAAAGAAAAGTAAAGAAGTTTGTCTGTCCACAAAATTTTAGTTAATATGTGACTAATGAAGTCACATATCTTTGAGTATTAACTCTTTAAATCAGTTATCAGCAAACTTTTTTACCCGTCGACATCTTCATAGAACATTTGTCTTCACATCCACCCCCACCCCACATAGAAATGTTTCATAAAAACATTAATAAGTTTCCAACAATTCAGAGAAAAAATACAAATCAAAAATGTTTCATATATTCTATACTATACAATGTTCTAAGCTATGTTTTAAAACAAAAAGGAAATTTATTTATACTACTATAAAGTAAAAAAAGCATAGCACAATTTGGTAAGTTGTCTATCTTATCGACCCCTAAAGATCTATTATCGACCCCCGGGGTCGAATAGACTACTTTGCCGACCCATGCTTTTAATGAAATTTTCATTCTCTCAGGATATAAGCTTCATTCAAAATTGACGATCAATAACATTGCTACCCATCCTAGGGAAATCTTCGAAAAAATAATTCCCAAACGTCTAGTCCATTACATCCTATCCCGTAACCTCATCCATCACCCGCAATTTGCATACCCTCCTAATAAAAATACGGAAACACCACTATCTCGACTAACTACCTACCTTAACTCCTCACTTTCTATTCAAAACACTTCTTCTACAAACATAGACAATGCTTTTAACTCAGCCTAGCATCCTACCATCATCACAAACCTCATTTACATATTATTTCCTACTTACATCATCAAATTTATAAGCTCATACTTTTCAAACCTCTGTCTCATTTTCCGACATAGCGCTTCCTTTTGGATCCATAAGCTAACCCTCTCGACTCCCCAAAGAGAATGTCTCTCCAATATCCTCTGGCTATTTTCATAAACCTGCTTCTCAATCTCATTTACACCCTCACAGATTTTTCTTAATGTTTTTCAGATGACTTCACATTCACAAGCAAATCTCAAAAAGAAAACTTCACCAAATCCTCTTCATTTCTACTAAAGTTACAGGAAAGCCAACACACATATGATATTATTTAAAACAAGTGATTATTTTGTATCAAATATCTAGGACTTAACCCTCAGAGCAATTTTAAAATTTTCAATTCATTTTAAAAGAATATGCTTAAAACTCTCAGCCACCCTTTTTTCAATTAAAAGCACTATCTCTTATAAATGGGGCATACGTCCAAAATATACTAAATACCTTAATCCTCCTAGTTATTCAATACGGAATTCTATCCTGGGGCATCTCTTTAAAACACCCCACAACCATCCACTTTCTTAACAAAATACACCGTCTCTGCCTATTTTACATCACCAACGCATATCGTACTACTTCAACATAATTGCAAGAAATTCTAACAAACACCTGCCATTAGAACTTCAATTCAAAAAACTATTATTAAGCACTTCATCTTGAAATACAATAACTTACTTCCCCCTTTCTTCCGGTCACACTGCACAACACTACTCCATCCTATTCTTTCTACTATACTCTATTAACAAAATTCGCACCAAATATTGCTAACTACCTAGTTCATTACTTTATACATCCATCTCTTTTAACTGACGCATTTGCACAAAATCCATTAAAAACCTCTATATGAAAAAAAAATTTTTTTTTGCAAAACAATGTATTTTATACTTTCGCTCTGCTCTTCACAGGCGCATCAAAGAAATCCCTCAGTGCTTCGTTTGCTTACGCCTAGGCTCTTTCACACCCATTGCTCTCGATTAAATCCGCTACTTTCAATCTCTAAATGCGAAATCGACAGCCTTTTACACGCTTGCAATACGATTACCGACAACATTAACTACCTTTTCTTCTATTTTACTACCATCCATTTTTTTTACCGATGCACAAAACATAATCCACGATCTCTCTCTATCACATAACATCCTCTTTCCCTCCTTCCAACTCAACTCCTCCCTAATCAATCTTACAAAACATTTCCACATACATCTATGCTGGTAACCTGCTCACCTAAACATACCAGAAAACTCCCTCGTTGTCTACTTAACTTCAAATTTACACCTAATATCCTTATCAAAAACTTTCTAACGCATATCCTCTATAGAAGAATGGCGATGTTCAAATCTTCATCTCAAAATGCACTAATCTCCTCTTTACCAGATATTAGCACAATACATGCACCTTTCAAAAACAAAAATGTACACAGCCGTATTCAACTTTTCTTTGGCTATCAGGCCACTGCCCATGCAAAAAATATCTCTTCCGAATTAAAGTTAGGGAAAGTCCATACTGTCGTTTCGAATGTGATGCGTTAGAAATGTCATACCATCTCATCTTCTCTTATGATCGCCAAGATTTTCTCAGACGCTGCCTTTCTTTGCTTAATAGATCACTAACAGCACTCTCAGATCTTCTATTACACCCAACATTACTAAAATCGATAGCAACCTTCATTGACACCATTGAAGCAACTCTCACCACTGTTGAAAACCCTAAGATAAACTAATCTGCCTCCTTTTATCCCTATCCCTACCAACATCTCTATCTCCCCTAACCAACTCTCAAGCTTACGTGATCAGCACAACCTAGAAAGTGCTTTGAAATCTACTTACCTACCTATAGGCCTTAAAATTTATAAAAAATATTGGTAATCAGTGGTAATATCTAACATTTTCTTAATTTGTTAATTTAAATAATTTTTTAATAATTTAAATATATTCAAATTTTATTTTAAAAATGTGCTTTTATTTTTTCGCATAGACATTTCAATGCTTATCGAGGTAACAAAAATGGTTCACAATTATAAAAAAATTTGATTCTTATCATCAGAATGAGGTCTTTGACATAACCTTATAGATTAAGATGATATTTTTCTGAATAAGAAACTCGAAATTTATATACATATCAAGTTTCATGTTCATATCTTTTTTTATTAAGTTGCAATACTTTATTATTGTCAACTCATTTTACCACAACCCGGTTAGTAATGATTTAACATAAAATTTTATTTCAATAAATTATTAATTTTTGGTTAGTAATGCTTAGTTTCTTTTGAAATTCTGAATATTTGATGCAAGTTACTACCTAGTAAAATTTTACTACGAGTCTCTCCTGTCTACTCCACATTCTGTAACAGCTATTAAAGCAGGGTTCATAGTCAAAACGTCCGAAATCCAAAACGTGCGAAACTAAAATGTCCGAAAATCAAAACATTCGAACCCAATTTTTTTTGAATTATAATGAATTTGGCTAAAAAAATTTCATTAAATCAAACACTTCTGAAGATTATGATTTTAAAATATATAACCCAATTTTGGAAAAAAGTCTCTGAAAAGGTTATACTAATTAGTCGAATTTGCAAGACTGAAAATTAGACTTGATATCAAAAATCAAAGGAAAAACTACACGATTTGAATGGATTTTAAGAGATTGGAATGAATTTTTTATCTATTAAAGTAAAAAGACACGCTTGATTATTGTGCATTTTTTATTTAAATCTAAAATGTGTAAATTTTTAAGCTAAAAAACTACAAATAGAATTTTTTTAAAAAAAGTTTTGTGCTCATTTTTTGGGTTTTTTCCTCAACAATTTTGATTATCGAAAAAAAAAATTTTTTAGGTTTGAGATACTGTTAATATAATTTTCGGACCTTTTGGTTTCGGACGTTTTGGTTTCGGACGTTTTGGTTTTCGGACGTTTCGGTTTTGGACGTTTTGACCAGGCACCCTGAACTAGTCTGCTCATTCTATTTTACACTTTATCATTTTTTAAATTAATAGTTGTACTTGAACGTTGTTTAGACATTGTATATTTCTAAACTTTTTCTTGTATGTTTTATCTTTTTCTATTTTTTATTCTGATGTTGTCATGGTTAATATTTCTTATCTTCTTTCCCCATACCGAAGATTAATTTTTTATTATAAATTTGTTTTCTCATTTCATGTAAAAGACTCGTATTAACAAAATTAAACAATTTGATAGGAATCGTCAATGATAATTCTTTTTCCGTATTTTCATTTTATTTGCTTTATATTGTTAGTATAAGCATATTGTCTAAAAATTAATTTATTCGATTTTGTAAATTTAATTTTTTTTATGATGGGCCCCATAACTTAAATGTAGGGGCCTGTCCCCAAGTGCCCCATATCAGGTTACGTGGCTGGGTGCAACCCTATTTCAGGCCAAACGTTCTCTCCCGAAATCGGCTTAAATGAACATAATCCTGCCAACATCGGGTTATTTGACATGGATGGAGAATATTTTTAATAAAGATTCAAAATAACAATTTAATAGACGGTATGATTTTTTTTCTCTTTTAAAATACAGATTTATAATTAAAATTTTAAACTATAGGTATTAATGATTTGGCGAAAATTTTTATTGTACAAAATTGTCTGAATTATATGCTTTCAAACTTTGTGACTTTTCCTAAAATTGTTAGCTGCATCTAGGGGCGTAGCCAGATAGGAGGTAGGGGGTGATGGTTATCACCCACATCCAGGGGCGCACATCTTTAAAATTATTGGGAGAGGGGGGCGAATTTTTTTTTGCAATTTTCAAAAAGACCAAATATTCGAGCAATCCTTTAAAATAGAGTGTATTCAGCGCATACCTAAATTTATAAGACTACTTTATTTTTTTTTACAAAATTGGTGAATTTAAATACTATAGTTCCAGCGAAAATATTTAAATTAAATTTGCATATCGCATATACACTACTTTAAAAAAATCCAAAATTGTTGGGGAGGAAGGGGGCGAATAGGCTTTTCATTTGAAAATGAAGTAGTCTATCAGGCACAATACAGGAATTGATGAAAGGATATTTGATTCATAGAGAAAACAACTGAAAACAAATAACTAAGGTTGGAGAGTTGTATATGAGTGAATGTAGTCTGAAGGAAAAGAGTCTACTAGACACCCTGAGATGTTTATATGAAAAATGTGATTGATTCAGGGGCGCACATCCTTGAAATTATTGGAAGGGGTGGACTTTCAAGCGTCTTCCAAAACAGACAACAAATTTTCCTGAATTCCTACTGCTCTCTTGTCTATTCTATTTCATTCTTACTTAAGATTAATGTAAACTTTAACCCCCGCCCTATGCTTAACGTCAACAATGAATGAGGACTTATATATAGCTCCTTCCTTCTCACTTCAAATAGATGCGCACATTCTCTAAATTATGTGTAGAAAAGGGGTAAAGATATCAATTAACAATAAAAAAAATTGGAAATTTATTGAATGAAAAAAATGATTTATTAATTTTCAGTTGTTCCCTCTTCCTAAAAAATGTTTAATTGAGAAAAATAAATTAAAAATACATCCAAATTACATAACTTTTCTGAGATAATTTCTATCAAAAATGTAAAACAGAACTAAAGTTAGAAAACTTGGTATTATAATTTTTTCATTCTTTTTAGTGTATAAGAATAAGTGGTTAGATTCTCAAAAAAATGGTATAAAATAAAGATAAAATTATTAGTTATGGAACTTTTAATTTTTTTGATCGATGTTACAAAATTTAATTGGAAAAATTCGCATATAAAGCCGAAAACTACTGTACATGCTACTAGAATCATTAAAACGACAATAATTAGTAAACTAATTAAGACAAATTTTTTAAGATGAAATATTCCATAGAAATTTCTATTATTGATATTCAAACAATGAAATCGTTTAACTCCAATTTTTAACAAGCTCGTTTTACAATTCCAAATAATTTTCACAGTGTGCTTGCCTCTGGTTTAACCCATTTTTTCTTTAATTAGTAAAATAATATAACCGTAAAACTACTTTCAACAGATAATATAATCTGTATTCTGCACATATGCACAAGTGCCTCATTGATCAGGGTAATATGGTATCAATAACATTCTAATACATTGAATTATAGAAATTATTTTATATATTTTTAATTATCAAATACACTAAATGTGAGATGTTTTGAAAATAATGTTTTAAATTTTCTCAATTTTTTTGATTTGTCATACCAAGTGAAAACTCTGAACCCTAGTTTCATTTGATTTAATTAGTTATTTTTATGGCTAGGTGATTATTTGCCAATACGCTATCTTTTTATGTATTCAGTTCAGGTGTCTTCATTGCCTCCAAATTCCTTTCGAATGTGTACTAGATAAGTTAGTCTAGTAGCTATTAGATTTCTTGCTATGTTAGCCAGTCGATTAATAATTATAATTAGTCATTTTGGTTTTCATTCACCGCGTTCAATTTTTTTCCTGGACAACGCTAAGAACAGCGTCGTTTTGAACATGTGATCTTTTTCTACCTTACCATTCACTACGATCTTAATGCGTTTCTAAGCTGATGTTAAAACTTTGAAAATGATAAATTGTATAAAGTCTATTATGCTTCACAAGTATGCGTTTCAGAGTGAAGGAAATTAAAAAATCAAGTTAACCTTGACAAATTCACACCAAAGATATATCATAATTTTCTTTCCAAGGTTACACATTTAGACATCAACGATATAAAAAACGATGCAAAAACTATTTTTTTCTCTTAATTCAAGTAATCTAATAAAATCTTAATCAATTTTTGTACCTCTTCAATTGATGGACTGTTAAATTATTTCTGAAATCTCACATTAATTTTTTAATTTCCGATTGAAAAGTTGCAATTTATTTGTACTTTTGGATTAAATTTTTTTCACATCCATTAGTTACATCGTTTTTTTGATTTACTCACACCTATTCTCAATCTCGTTCATACTAAGTTTCCTTTTTTCATTAAACAAAATTATAACCCTGAAAAGTTTAAAAACCAGATAAAGAAAAAAGTATGCTTTTGTAAGTACTATATAAGAATTTGTCATCACCGTTTGCAATGACTTTACCGTACAGAAGTATTCCTTGAAAGTTTGATAATGCGTTTTTACTTTTTAAGCTTCAAATTGCAGAATAATAAAACCACATCATAGTGATTCTTTAAATCACTTATGCTCCTTTTAAAATTCCCACCGTTCTCTATGTGTCCTTCTTTAGTCGAAGCTGGAAGTCAGGGGCGCACATCCGGGGGCGAGGGTGGGGGGGGGGGGGGGTTTAACTAGTGTATATTCGATGGTTGTAGGTAAAAATGCCCCCGAAATAAATGCCCCCAATTAAAAAGTAGGAAAAAATGCCCCCTAATTTTTGATTTTCAGGATTTTTTTTAATTATATAAATATTTTTATTTGGTACCGTTTTGAAAGGCTAAATTTCTTAATCTATAGGGTTTTTTCTTTATAAAGTTCTTGAAAACAATAGCAAATGTGCAGCTTTGTGGGAATGTGTTCTTTAAATCAATTAAAATACAAATTATATTAGAAAGTGCGCCCCTGACACAAAGTCCAAAAATATTTGCTGTTTTATAAAAAAATTTTTTGTATTTAAAAAATTGCCGTATGCTGAGTTTTTTAGTTTACTTTAATTAAATTTTAAATGTTTTAGATGAAAAGTTAACTTTTTTTTTACAAAAAATCTTTATTTGACATATCTTTTTTAAAAATTTTAATTAATAATTTTTTGAATTTTTTTGTGTTGGGGCATTTTTTCCTAATTTTAAATTGGGGCATTTTTTCTTACTTTTTAATTGGGGGCATTTTTTCCTACTTTTTAATTGGGGGCATTTTTTCTGCGCACTATATTCGATATGCAAATTTAATTAAAATATTTTCGCTGGAAGTATAGTATTTAAATTCACCAATTTTGTAAAAAAAAATATTAATTAGTCTTATAGATTTAGGACTTTAGGTATGCGCTGAATACACTGTATTTTAAAGGATTGCTTGAATATTTGGTCTCCCGTGGTATTTTCAGACCACTAATTTTGAAAATTGCAAGAAAAAAATTTCGCCCCGCCCCCATTAATTTTGAGGATGTGCGCCCCTGCTGGAAGTATAAATTTTTAAAGAGTCTGAGACGTTTTAAAGTTTTCAGAGTTAGAGTCTGACTTTGAGTCCGATTTTTGTAAGTACTTTTATTTCTGAGTTGAGTCAAATTTTGTTAACTAATCTTACTAACCTACCTATTTAACAACTAATATTCGTGGCAAAGAAATTACATTTTTTCTTGGAGTCAATGGGAATAAAACTTTTTCTAGCTTATCTGAATAATTCGGCAAGACTTCAAACATGTGAGAATATAATTTTATTCAAGTCAAAAGACAGTCGACATTCGTGGATATGCTATTGATTTTATTTTTTAGAGTGGCCAGCTCGTCTTTATGTAATGAGAAATTTTTCACGAAATCGAATTTGGGAAGAAGTCAAGAGCAAAGGATTTGACAAAAGAGTACAGAGGTGTAAGATAGCCAACATAAAAGTCATCACCTACAACATCCTTGCTCAAGATCTCTTACAAAAAAACCAGTACCTTTACGACGGAATTCCAAAGAAGTTTTTGGCATGGGAGTACCGCAGTTCTAATTTAATCAGTGAAATACTTCACTTGAAAGCCGATGTAATTATTCTTTTTTTCGTTTCACTTTCCTTTCCTTCATATTTTCTTTGTACCGCGAACAGATTTATTGTCTCCAAGAAGTGCAGGACAATCACTTTTTTCAATTCTTCCAGCCTTGTTTGCGTTACCATGGTAATGCATATTTTATTTTTTGTTCGAATCCAGATGTTTGAAATTTAGCGGTTCGGGGTGTGACGATTTTTTTAATGATTTAAAAGATGAAAGCGTTGCCATGATGAAGGCGTTAATGTTAATTTAGTGGAGAAAATGAAAATAAACAATTTAAAGCTAAAACGCAGTGTTACGACTCAAATTGTTAGGACGGCGAAAAGAAAGCATTACGCCGTTTTGAAATAAGGTTTGGAAGGTGGTTGTCAATGTGCCTTTCCTCGTGGTGTGCGCCCCAAATTCAAACCCCATCCTGTTTTTCTCTATTTACGGCAAAAGTTCGCTTTGCTATCAGATATGTGTTCATTGATTATACTTATTATTATTAACTTCGTATAGGATTTCACTAATTTTATGAGTCAATAAATTTCACTAATTAATTTATCTTTATTAAAATTATGCACGTATTTATTTAATGCATGATTTTTATCGTTAACTGGATCTTTAATATCATGTTAGTAATAACCAGCTTATGCCCTCTCCAACTCCTACAAATGGTGCTGGACTTTACATCACTTTCTATTTTCAAGAACTTTTTTTCTGAAGAACTAATCAAACATTAAGACTTTAGCAAACTCCGAAAGCATCATATTTTAAATGTAGAAAATCTGTAGTTAAAAATGAATATCCTACAATTTTCCAAATTGCATGAAATTTTATACTGCGCTTTGCCATATAGTTCCTAACTTTAATTCAAAATTTCAAATCATTTGAGTTTATGTCAAAAAAGTTATGATACCCTAACAATATTTCTAGGGTATAGATAGCTCCATATATATGTTTGGAAGTAAATTTGCTACAAACCTTCAATTTATAGTAATTAGAGCTAGAGAAGATAAACTAGGACACTTCTACTGTAGTACTTAAAGGAGTATAATTTGTCCTTCTGAATTTTTTTTGCTCTTTATACCTAGTATATAGAGTATATCGAATATATATTTTGTAGATAATAATTATTCTTTTAAGTTTTATGTAATCTTTAAAAAGAATTTTTAAAACAAACTTCTTTTTCATTCCTCTATATACCTCATGAAAAGAATGGCGATTTGATTAAAATATAGCGTTGCTGTTTAGCTTTGTTTTCTTTGCATTGAAAGGATACGAGGGGGTTTTCAAGAAGAAAACCGAAAATGATAAAAGCGATGGCTGTGCTGTTTTTTACAACAGCGCGAAGTTCGTGTTGAGTGATTTCGTCCCTGTCGAATTCCAAGTGAAGGAAGTTAGCGCTCTCAAGAGAGGACATGTTGGATTGATTTGTCTCTTTTCACTGAGGAAAGTCCTTGCGCACCACCCCATGTTTTGTGTAGCGACGACGCATCTACTCTTCAATCGCAAAAGGTTTCTCTTTCTTGGCCTGTTTCCCTTGATTCTGCCACATTACACACCATTACTTTTCGTTTACTTTACTTTGTTTTAGCAGTGTAGCAAACGATTCAATTTCCCTTGCTTCATTCTCTCCCCAAATTATATTTATATTTTTGAAATTCGAAAGCTCTAAAACTTCTTTAAATGCAAATTTCAACAGACGTGTAAAATATTAGGGATGAACTTTTAAACACTATTTAGTCAGCATTATAAAGAAAAGAATTTTTTCTTGAGCAAAGAATTAAAATGAAAAGATACATTTTGATTTTTAATAAATCAATCAAAAGGTTTAAATAAAAGACAGTGTTTTTGTTGAGTATTCTAAATGGAACTATATTAGATTTGTAAATTATATCACACATCCTTGAAATTCCCAACTTTCTGGAAAGATTTATCTAAGACTTCGATATCACTTTTACCTCCTGTTCATTTTCTTCTTCTCTTCATCGAATACTTTTTTGTCATGCTACTCTTTATAGGGTAGTTGTTTCAACAGCGTTGTCTTCGAAATTCTCAATTCGTATTTACACCCATTTGTCCCAATCCTTTTGCATCGCCAGTAAACTTTGCTTTGAAAGTAATTTAGAAGTTAGCTTTTTATTTTATTGATCTAAAATCCATCTTTAAGTTTATAAAATTTGATCAAATTTAAAAATGGCACCAATCTAATAGGAGGCGCTTTAAATCTTGCTTTTGTTGTATCTTGAAGTAGTGACAAGATCATGTAAAACGGCGAGGAGGAAAAACTCTAATGAGGCCAGCCTATTTCAAACATAAACATAGAAGAAAGGGCGAAGAGGTATTTAAGCACCTCTTTATAACGAATGAAATTTTGTGAGAAATCACGCTTGAAATAACTCAAACTCGACATTGCCAACTTATTCCAGTCTTCTAACCTAAGGTTGACAAACACGCGCTTCTTGTTTATTGCTTAAATTAACAACGAACTAAAGAAGGTCTAACTAGGTTTATTCAAAAACACTGTTTTCTTTCATTTTTCTTATTTGCCCTTTGTAAAACGATTTGTCATAATAATAATTATTAAATGAAGTTATGGAAAATTGTAAGCCTGAAATTATTCTTTTTAGCCTTGTGTATCTTTGGAAATAATCTAAGGAAATTTTATTTAGCTGTCAATTTTTTGTGGATGTTTGCCGCCACAAATAAAGAAAAATAGGTGGATTTTTTTCTTGCAACATAAGATCCCATAACTATTAACTATTTTAGCTCTTAACTATTTTTCATTTCTATTTCAGAAAAGACACGCGAATAGCACAACTGCACATATTTTTGTCTAAAATTGACGAAGTTGTAACGCGTGTAAACGATTTCAATTCTTCAAATAATGCGTTGTGCAAGTGCTTCAATCCATTTCAACAACTTCCAGTCATTTTATGTGGCGACTTCAATTTCTCACTTGACGACCCAGAGTATCAATTTCTCTCCGCTCCGAGTAAGCACTGCCCTCTCTTTGCGATTCCCTTTTTATGTGATTCTTTGACGTTAGATGTATCAAGTGGGCCTTATTTATTTGGCGAAACTAACACTCTCAGCAATAGCATAAATGTCCAAGCTCACGCAAATCGCATCTCATCACTCATCCACAGCTTGAATTGTAATTATATCTGTCCTTTGAACAGAGAGACGTAACTAAGATGGAGTATGTGGATACCTTTTCAGCGTCCATTTTTCCCAACTATTGATTTTATCAAAGCTAGGATAAAATGTTTATCTTTTAAAAAAAGATGTCAAAGGTTTCGTTTGCTCATTTGTCCAGCACGCTGGATACTCTTGTTACGCCTCTATGTATCGACACAATTTCATATTTAAACGTTTTTGTGTTTAGATTTGCCACCAAATTGCTTGTTGACGCGAAATATGGTGCATTGGCTAAACTGCAATAACCAAACATCTATAGTAAAAACTTCCCTGAATGAAAATTTAAAAATTTTCAATCCCAAGAATAAAAAAATTGAGAACAATGACATCAACGACCATCTTCAGGCCTCTAACAATGAGCAAAGCTTTTCCCCTGATTTGACTGCTGTAAATGAATCGTGCAATATTATGAAGCATTCTTTTCACTTCAGTCCTGTTTATGATTCTTGGCTTCCTGAAGCTCACCTCACATCTTTGTGCGGAAAAGAAGCAAAGATTGTGGACTTCATTTGGTACTCCTCCAGTGATTGTCAAAAAAGATCCAATAATAATTGCTCAAATTTCAAAATAACTCTCGTTAAACGCTACTCCCCTTTGCACATATCAAACTTATCCTTCCCAACTTTGCCTGATTTCCATACCTCATCTGACCACGTGCCTCTGGGTGCTGTTTTCACTCTTTCCCACAATTTTAATCCTTTCTAGTTTTATTAATAAAAGGCCTGTGTAGTAAATGTTATTGCTCGCATTTCTTCTCATCCATCTTATTGAATTTTATTTAAACTTATTTGTTAGAAAAACATCAAGGTAAGAGAGAGTTTGGGTTGATGTAACAGATAAAAAATGAGTAGATATGATTTGTTTTAAAGAAATGCATTTCTCACTCTCATTCAGAGCGCATCCAATACCTTAATCGAGAGATAGGGCATGTGCAGTGCCTGTGAGATCTATTACAGGAAAAGGAGAACTTTAATCCTCAGGATCGCTACTGTCTTCATCTTGTGTTGAATAAACGGAAGAATCTTCTGCTATCTTGTTCGAGTTGACTGTTGAGTTTTCCATATTTCCAAGAACTTTTGCCGCTTCTTTGTATTGTTGGACTTCCTTGAAACTGGTATGAGATATGTCCAGACTTAAGCTATGCTTTGCCACATATCTATTTTTTAATGAAAAATGAGCATTGATTAAAGAGTTTGCAACTTTATCGCCAGTAAAAAATGCATGTTCTTTTTAAGTATGTGGAAACACGAAAAGATTACAAGTGTACAATTCTTGCTCTATACAACGGATGCTAAATGAAAAGCTGTTCTTGGTTTAAATGGGTTGGTATTTGTTTTTAAGTGTGTTAGTTTGTCTACCAGTCAGTTTAGTTAAATTGTTTAGTTACGTAATTTAATTAGTTGTTACAACATATCTAGCAGAGTTATTAGCAAAGATTATTTTGAGTATCATCAATAAAGCGCAATTTTCAGCTTCTTATTGAACCTAATGCAGCACCTCAAGATACTGCTGTCTCCATGAGTAGGCCTTCACATATGGCTAGAGTAAGGTAGCTTCAAATTCTTAGTTCCAAGGCCAGGAGAGGTTGTTGTATGTGTGAAGTAAAAAGATGTTGATTAAAATGAAACATAGTCAGAAATAGGAAAACTGAATTTAATCTATGAAGAACTCCAGCAAAACTCGAATTTTTTGACCTTTTTAATTTTTTTTAGGTATTTTAAATATAACACAATACTTAAAATTAATTTTAAGATGAAGAATTATAAGTTCATTTTCGAGGGAATATTAACCAATACTATTTCAAATTACATACCTGGGCTCGTTAAACCTCGGAAAAATTAAGCTCTAGTTTTATTCAGCAATTTAATGAAACACAAGTAAAACTGGAGCTTTTCTCATATTTTTACATATTTAAAATTTGATTTGATTTTAAATTATCAAAATTTAAAACAAGCTTTTATGTAACTTCTCTAATCCTAGGCATTTACTCATTGTATGTTAATTTTTGAAATGTTATGTGCTCAAGTAAAATATGATTGGTGGGTGGCAGCTGTTTGTTTTGCTTTATGAGGATTAAACGTTGTAAATTGATATGATGAGCGAAACGCTCTTTCTCTCCCACTAACTCTTATCGCAAACCCTAAGAGATCTCAGTACTGATTAGCTTGTTTTAGTCCTGCGAGTTCAATCAACACATGTTACCTAACTGCCTTCAAATTTAAGACTTTGGTGATAACCCATTTAAGGCCGAGCAAAGCAGACGATATCTTAAAAAACGCAGACGAAGATGAAATTACTTATGTTCCAAAATAGGAACATTGGCCGTAAATGGGTTGAAGACGATGTTCTTTTTTGCTGTTTCATGAACGCTAGCAAAAGAATACGCCTACTGTAATCACGTGGGGATTACATTTATCTCACTAGATCGGATGGTAAACACTACGATAGGGTTTCAAGTCTATGTCTAACTTTACGTAAACTCAACTAAACAATCACTAAAATGTCCGCCTAATCATACTTTCCACTCGGGCAAAAAGAGCATTTACCATATTTTTGCCAAAATTGTGTGCCAATGATTTTCATTACCGTTTAGGAATATAAGTGGATCGTAGTTGCATTCTCTGTGTAAATAATTTAAAATTACCTGACATATCTTTCTACATGGGATGAACTGTAAATAGCGACGGATCTGATTTGACTTCTGGACACATATGTTAGTGGCATTTTGTATTCGACTTGAGCTATAGCACAGGTTGTTTTCCATGTATCAGGGATGATATCATGTGGCATGAAGTCTATGTTGCATGTTAAAAAGTCTGTTTTATATACCTCTGAAATGTAATAAAAAATATGTTATAGCAATGATCTAAGATAAATCTCTACTTTTCTTTGATGGAAGTTTGTTGATTCGCCAAACCAGGCATTTGTACACGTGCTCGTATTTTGCTAAGCCCGTAGATGTGCGTAGAAATTGTGAATTTGGAGAATGCGAGTTTAATTTGAGTCTTTCAATGCCTTTTATTTTCCCTCCAAACGTTCTCTTTGAATGCTTTGTTCCATATTTAAAAATCTTTTCTTCTCTAATAGAGTAATAAATATAAAATTAATTCTACGTCAAGGAAACAGACACCTATAAAAGTAGCCTTATTTTTACAAAAGTCTTCATGTTAAATTTTAGGAAAGCAAAAAATTTTTCTTCCAAGAATATTCGAGTAAAGAACAAATTGAATATTAATTTCGTTCCTAAATATAAAGGACTTTATATACGAAAAAATCTGACATTTCATAGGAGATCCTTCAGTTTGAAAGGAAATCTTTTGGTATAAAACAGATGTATACATAAGGAATAACTTATGCCATGAAATTTTCTATTAAGATAATGCCAATTTCTGTCTTACTAAGCAACTATAGAATACTATATATATATAGAAGACTTTTGTATAGTTATATTATTTATGAAATTAAACTCAAATAACATTCGTGTAAGATGGATGTTTTTTTCGAAGTTTTCCTGAAAAGCTGTCTTCAATATCTTCATTCTTAAAAGCGCTTTCTATTCTTTTATTCCTAAAAAATTCTTTGTACAAGAAGAATGAAAGCTTAATCACGTGAATTTTCGTGTGGCTATCATAAGGCTAGCCTGAAATACTCACTTTGAGAGTAAAAGTATATAACTTTTAGTAAGAATAATTTTAAATTTTAATAAAAGTTATAATGTAACTTTTAAAGTTATACTAAGTAAAGATATTTATTGTTTAAAAATGTTCTTACCGAAATAAGTAGATCCACTGTTCGACGAGTGGGATTCGTATTTGAATGTTTTCACAGAACGCTAAGGGCATATCTTTTTTACTTTCAAAGCAAGTGCACGTGACTTCAGCCGTGATCTTTAGATTCTTTTCTACCAAATTCATATTAATCCGAATCTGTAAGGGAAGCTCCAGGTAGTATGATGGCGTTGTTGTGAATCTAATGAATTCAAATTGGCGTGCGTCTAACATTTGCATTTTGAGTATCGTTTTTTCGTTGAAGTCCACTTCTTGCACAACACAATGAAATTTGGCGTTTTCAATATGAATCCATTCTTCTGAGATGCACGGGACAATATCTTTCCTCCCCACAACTTCTTTACCCTGCCTTTTAGCGTCATTCAAGCCGACTTCTACATATGGCATTCCAGAGACAAAAGCGAGGGCGAACATGCGAACACTACACTCACTACTTTTCACTAGAAGACCGGTTTCAGCAATTTTAGCGCTGTATTCTTCAATCACCGTAAAAGATATGTCTTCTTTGGCATACGTGGACATTTTTTCTCGATACACTTTCATTGAAAATAAGATATCCTCTATCCTTATTTCAATTTCCTTCAATACATCATAATCAAATGAGCCTAACTTTAAGAGTGTTGTCGGCAGAGCCACGTGATCTATTGGAGCTATTAACTTTGGCTTCATTCTTTTATTTAATCCTTCAAATGTGTTTTGGTAGCCAATTTTTTCTTTGTACAAAAAGAATTGAAGCTTAATCACGTGAATTTTTGTGTAGTTATCATACGGCTGCCTCGTTATGTCGGAAACACCACACGTTGAGAGTAAAACTATTTCTTGAAACGGTGTCTTCTCCTCTTCACTGATGAATAGCGAAAGTTTGTTATCTTTTTCGCTGATGCTGAGCCAAGCCTTTTTCCAGTATTTCGCATTGTCGATTCTCTTCTTCTTGTTGACTACCTTCAGCAAGAGCTGTAATCGTCCTTCCTTTTTTCCATCATATCTCCCCTTAGCATGCAACGAATGTCCATTGCAGTTGTTTTCATTATCATTCCCGGATTCCATGCTCTTATCTTCCTCCAATTCTTTGTTTTGTATAAGGGACGTTCCATTAACTTGTTCATATGATTTCATGTAGGATGCATCTGTTTCTTCTTTTCTAGGAAATTTTGCGGAAAAGGCGTCTTCAGTTTTTTCATTTTTAATAGCACTTTCTAAATTTTCGTTCTTGAAAACGGTTTTTATATTTTCATTCTTAAAAACGCTTTCTGTATTTTCATTCTTAAAAACGCTTTCTGTATTTTCGTTTTTAAAAAGGCTTTCTGTATTATCGTTCTCAAAAAGGCTTTCTGTATTTTCATTCTTGAAAGGACTTTCTAAATTTTGATTAAAAGTACTTTCTATATTTTCATTTTTAAAGGCACTTTCTATAATTTCATTCTTAAAAGCCCACTCAGTATCCTTCTTATCACTTCTTTCATCTTTTAAAACATTTTTATTTTCATGGTTCTCTTGCTCTTCAAACCAGAACTCAGCTTCACTTTCCAAAGTACGACTTTTGCCAAGATCCATCAATAATAATTCATTATGATTAACTTCACTTGGCTCTGTTTGCAGGAAAGGATCAAATTCCTTTAGATACTCCTTAGTGAAATCGTACTCATTTTCCTCAATCAAATCCTTTTGGAGGTCTTCCATTGAAGGAAAAGGAGTTATTTTTTTTATGCCGAGAATTTTTTCCAAACTCAAACTCTGCTCAAAATGTTGGACTTGGTTCTGCTCTGGCTTAGACTCCGATATAGGAGATAGGATGGATGGGGATGGAAGTGGCGTACTTATTTGTATACTTGTTACTTGATTGTTTGTGTTATAGCTTTCGGAAGAAGGAGCATGTACACTATTTTCATTGTAGGAAAATCCGCTTGAATACACGCTAGTGTTATTGAAATTGGCAAAAAAGTCATCTTTCCCAGTGATTTTCATGTCACTTTGGTTTGGTGATGTTATTTTGTTGATATTTATATCCATCTTTTCAACATTATATTTTTCATCATATTCTTTATTTTGATTTACGAAAGCATCTTCGATATTTTGATGCATCTTTTCAATATTATATTTTTCATCATGTTCTTTATTTTGATTTACAAAAGCATCTTGTTGAATTACTTTTTCAGAATCTTTGATTTCTCTTAGGAAAGGATTGTAAGATTGTATATTTTTCGAGGTATCTTCCAACTTGATACGATCAGAATATGCTTTAAATGGATCATACTCTTCATCGCTCTTAGACTCTATCTTTTCATTTTCCTAAATTTAATAAAAATTATATTCGTAAATATCGAATTTTTTATATTAAGTTTATTTGAGACTTACTTTATTTGCAAACTTTTTTTCTTCTGAAAAGTTTTTTGATAAGGGTTCATTATCATCATCGTGCGTATTTGATATATCGTTTTCGGTATATGTTATAAGTTCTGCTTTTATAACCTTTTCTGAAGATGGACCTCCTTTACCCAGAAATTTTTTATACTGTTTTTTAAATTCCTTTTCTAATTTCGACTTTTTTTTCTTCTTATCTTTTTTTCCTTCTGGCAAGACATCCAAAAATGTTCCACGCTCTGTAAGTTTGCTTGTATCGATAACATGATCTTTGTCTTTTGGTGGAAGCTTGAGAACTCCGATCCATTCCTCTTTTTCTTGTTCTTTTAGCGCTTCTTGCGTTTTATGAATTCTCGCATTGACTTTCTTAGAAAGTTGTTCAAAGTAGTCCCATGTTTCCGAGTTAGAATTTGTCATATTCTCTAGAAAGTTAAAAAAATAAAGTTAATTTGGTGTAAATAAATTAACTTATGTTGAACCTTCAGGCAGCGTAGAAGTAACTGAAGACTTTTTCTTAGGAACAGGTGGAGCTATGGACTTCTTCTTTCTTGGTGGCGGAGGTCTTGATGGGGGTTTGGATTTTTCTTCTAAAATTACATGAAAAGGATGATGGCCTACATTTAATAAAGAATTTTCATCGACAATGCATAATTTGCACCGCTTAGGAAAAAACTTAGAATTGCAGAGTGCCAAAAATCAAGATTAGTTTTAAATTTTAACTTAAAATATGCGAATGAATTCCAATGATTTAGAAAGACTCTAGAAATATTTTACTTTCTTAAAATGAAATTTTTGTATCAAATTAGGCTTTTTCGTGGTAGATGGCATTGTCCATACGAAAATGGTAGGAAGAAAAGTTGGCATTCTTCTGAAGAGAAGTTCTAGAACCATATAGATTACCAGAGTTTTCCTAAAATTAGCCCATCGGTCTATTGTCGCAAGGACACATTTTTGATTTTTTTATAACACTAATTTTTGCTAAATAAAATTTTTTTTAGAGAAAGTTACAAAAAAATTAAATTGTCACGAAAATATTAAAATTTATATGATTTTTGAATGAATATCACATAACTCTTAGACATTGATTTCAAACTAACAAATATTCTGCTCTGACAAAATCTTAGCAAAACATATTTCTTAAAATGCCTTGTTGAAATGTAAAATAGACGTCTTTTTCTAATAAATTTTTCGTGAAAGATCTCTAAAAACTTTTTTAGACTGACTATTCACTCTTGGAATTATTTTTCTATTTACAAATTACTTCTTTTCAAATGGCCAATTTAGGAATGATCTTTTTATTAAATTTTGTGAGTTACATAAATCGCAAGCGAAGCCTCGCCCAACTTAAAATTAACAAATGAAATGGCGTACCTGTCATGCTTCTGTCTTGTACTGGAGATGAAATGGCTTCACTTTTTTGTTTGCTATTTAATTCCATTGCTGCGATTTCCTTTGAATCGCCAGCATAACCTACTTCTTCCTCCATTTCCTCCCCAATGTCTTAAATGATTTTTTATCGAATGCTTAATTCAAATTGATTTTTGGGTAGAAAATAAAGTCAAAACTGGTTACTCCGAACATAACATTTAAAAAAATTATGTGGATTGTGAAAAAACAGTAATTTTCGTGTCAAATTTTCGTGTTCTGTATGAATTCTACGTTTACTATATCACTCGTTTAAAACGAAATTTTCCTTGTAATGTATAGAACGGGGGTCACCAGACTTTTCTTGAAGCGAGCCGGATTACCGAAAATTTAAAAAACGCGGGCCGAAATATTCAAAAGTTAAAAAGCACTGGCATTATGATATTCCTATTAATACTTCTCTTAAACCAAAATAAAGCAAACTTTTAGACTGAGGATACATAAAAAGTGGAAATGAACTCAATATATTTCAAAAATACTTATTTTGTACACCTATCAATATCAAAATTTAAGTTGCGGGCAGGATAAACATACTTTGCTGGCCGTAGTTTGGTGATCCCTGGTATAGAGGGCTGTAAAATATAAATAATATATTTAATAGATGGGATCAAGCAGATATGAAATAACCTTTGCATTTTATACTCATGAAAGCTTTTTTGCACTTGAAAATTTTTACTACTAGAAAATAATATTTGCATTAAAATCAGAAAAAGAATTAAAAAAAATTACAAAATATACAACGATATTTAGATTTTGGTAAATATTTATGTATTTTTTTGCATTATAAAAATTCAAACAATTTCCTTCTTATATTCAGGAATTAAATAGACGTAAAATAAAATATATAAACAGTCAAGTTGTTAATGAGCAAGGAAACCCTCTTGCTCAATCTTTCTTATGAATACATTTTAGCGCCCTTAAGAGCCCGAATTGCAAAAAGGTTCAACCTTAAACTTGGTAGGCAGCCTACTGGATAGATTCTAGTTCATCCCAAGCCAGAAGGTCATTAAACTCTATAAAAACTTTTTCGCTTACTTTTTTATCGTAAAGACGGATAACCTCATTGATAGAGATGCGAAATTTTTTGTTCTAAGATCAAAATTGAGTCAAGAGAACCACAGACTAGATTTTGGTATTCCTTTATAAAAATGCCCTTCTTATTGGCTTTTAGCAGTGCGATAACATCTTGACCCAGGTTTCGAACGAATCCTTAAGTCTAATTTTCGTGATTTGGGCTTCACACGCTTCATGTGTTATGTCTCTTTGCTCAATCATCATTCAAAGCATAAAAATTTTAAGCTCGGTCATCTCAGGATTATGCGAAATAATCGTGCTTCTTAAAACAAATGCATTTTATACATGATCAATGGAGGTGCGTGGCGCAGCGAGTTATGGACGTAAAGAAGAGCACATTTATCTGAGTTTAGAGATGTTTCAAGAAAAGAAGCACTTAAGTATATATAACATACAGTTTACGCTGTTTCCAATCTAAACTCCGAATCATACAGAGGGGATAACAAGATTCAAACTCACCAGATGCACGACTCTGTATATTCACTAGTAGAAACTAGCATACGAGCTAGAGAACTCCTATTTCTACTGCTGTGATGTTTTGATCTCCCTTCCACTCATCATTTTTTTTTGCTTCATTTAATCAATACACTTAAAAGAAAGACTAATTAAGCAGAAGTTTTGTGAGGATAACTTTGGAAAGTTTTGCGTCTTCTTTCATTTTTTGCATAAATGAAATCTTTTTTATATTTATGAAATTCAATGTGAAATAAAATATATTTCTTTGAAAGTTATCTTTACAAAAGTAGAATTTTGCCACCCTATTATAAATAGTAAAATTTTCTCGTGTAACAAATATCCTTTTCTAGGTTCAACTCAAAAAAATTAAAAGTTAACCTAATCCAGTTTTCAAGTGGCTTAAAAATTTGAAAAGAAAAATAGTTTTTGAATAATCATAATTTTTTGAGATAATTCCCAAAAATATAAATTTTAAAAATTGTACTTGTACTTTTTGAAGTTTCTTCGTAATTTATCCATTCGTCCGTAGGTTTTGGGAAAAGAGGTTGAGAGAAAGAATAATT
Organism: Nectonema munidae; assembly: GCA_030549495.1. Classification (NCBI taxonomy): domain Eukaryota; kingdom Metazoa; phylum Nematomorpha; class Nectonematoida; family Nectonematidae; genus Nectonema; species Nectonema munidae. The sequence continues at coordinate 57,665 of JAUIRK010000942.1, read as the reverse complement.
TTGTGCACATTCCGTTGTGAAAAAGTCAGTTGTGTTGAACGCTTAAAAAGAAAGCAAAACATTTTGATAAATTTACTTCTACCCAAAATACTGGTAACTTTTTATAGTCGTGACCAGGTCAAAGGATTTTAAATTTGAATCTGTAATTTCTGTGTTGCAAATTCAGATGCTTTACATCTAAATTTATATTTTAAACACGAAACGTAAAATAAAATAAAATTCAAATCAAAAATGTTCTATAGCATCTCGCTCCCACAGAAAGGCAAGCGCAGAAAAAAGGAACAAAAAACGCAGGTAAATAAAATACATAGAGGAGTTTGAATATTTAGTAGTTGGTTGGACGGTTTAGATTAGATGTATGCTTATATCTATTAGATGCTAAATTGGATTCATTTAGTTACAATTAAGATAAATTTGGTTCTTTTCTATTTACCTTATCTTATTAATTTAACTTTATTCTATTTTACTTAATTTTGAGTGAAAGGTCTCTGTATGGAACACCCTTAGGTCTCAATAGAAGTGTTCATTGTATAGACGGTTTCACTTAACGAGATTCCATTAGCTTATACGCTTAAGTTGAGACTCTGAAAAGTGTTCATTGTTCAGAGGTATTTACTAGTGGAGATTTTACTGTCTATATTTGTCCGCAGATGGGGTAGTGGTGGGAGTGTGAGACCACCATCTACTCTTTCTGAATTGGATTCTCAAGAATGACCATCTCTATCATCCATCCAGTTATGGGAGAATTCATGCTGCCACATCAAGCTGACGTGTGGATGCTCTTTCTGTCACTATTATTAGTAAGTGTAGAAAACTATTCTATGTAAGTAGAGTGCAAATTTATCAACACTATCGGAAAAGAACAAGGCAATAGTTAGCTGTACACGAATAGCGATATTCGAATACCATTTTTGGTACTTTCAAAGTAACAATATTTGCCAAAATATCCACAAGCCCGCCAAGAATTGGAGCTGAGTTTCTTGTTTTACTCGCGATCCTACTAAGGGTTTACGTTTCATACTAAAGATTCGAGTCCAGCAACATCTATGGCGAATGCATGGAGTTTTTAAAGGCATCAAGAAGACGGAAAAGTATAAAAATGGGATTAATAATTTATTAATTATAAAAAGAAGCATCTTATTTATTATGCATTTGTCAAGCATGACATTTTTTACTACGCGTGAGTGCTGCCTTCTTCCTAAATTTGTGTGCGTCCTCATAAGCGCGCATCAATTATTTAAATCGTTGAGCAGCATCTTGCAACTTGCTACGCCACACATCTCGTGCTTATGCAAAATGTTTCTAGAAAATCTTTCAATAACTAATAAATATTTAATGCGCATATGTCCTTGATAGTATAAACTAGAATTTAATTTATACACTTTGATTTTATTCATGAAAAATGTATATAGAATTTGCGGTGCTATTTTATCTTTTTTTCCATTCTATTTTTCATGAAAAGAATATGAATGTTATTCGTGTCAAAAACAAGAAAGATTTTTGCGTCTTGAAAAAAGTGCCATTACTTGATAACGTTTTATAAATCTTTAAGTTATTTGTTGGATCCAAGAACAATTCAACGACAATCCAATTGAGCAAGATGAGTCTCAATGCAATTCAAGTTTTTTTTCTCTCTTTCGAGACAATTCAGCCTATTTATATTTCAATTCACTTTTTCTAGACAATTTGCTCTATTTATTTATACTCACTTTTTCCAGGCTAGTTCGGCATATGGACAATTTGTCAACGGTAAAAAGCGTCCTCAGAATAATTAAGTCCACGTGACTCAGCTATCATTTGATGTAAATAAGGACGCGCAAAAATTGACATGTTGATAATATGATAAAAAGAACGAATAAAAAGAATGAAACTCGAATTAGTCAAGTCAAAACATGAATTAACTTGTATTCTTTTGAAAACATGACACTTGAAGTCAGCATATTCTACACAAAATATACTAAGATTGATCCATGGATTGCGTTTCGATGTTAAAATCATTCTAGAACTTCGATCAAAAATATATAAACAAAACTGCAAAACAAAATGGTGAAAAAGCAAGAAAAATATATTAAAAGAAATCACATTAATTATAAAATAGAGTCTCAACAAGTTTAAAAGTTGGTAGCTAAAGCTACGATAATCCCAAAAAATTTGAACTGTCTTGAGGCCTAATTCTCTTAAGGCGGATAAAAATATGAAGAGATCAACTTAAGTCATGAAAGCATAAAAAAATTACACGGAGCCTAATTACTTGAAAAAATGAATAAAAAACATAAAAAGAAGAAATGTACTCAAAAAAGCTAAAAGAAATTAGATAGAATTCCAAATGTCATGGGACCAGATCCTTATTTTATTAGTTGTCTGTATCGCATCCACCGGAAGAATAAACCTACATAGCTGGACAAAGGTAGAGATAGTCACGTTTGGGAATCGAATCGAGACCTAAAAATAATTCCTAAAGTTACTGCAATCAATAGGAATAAACCTTAGCCTAGTAGTGCTGGGCTAAATTTGTCCGCTCAAGTGCTGGGGGCGTAAAGTGCCCTCCTTATTTTCTCAGATATCAGTAAGTGTTTATAAATATTTTTAATGTGATACACATATTTCAACTGTGCTGAATTCAGTGGTGATGTCCATTTTATTTTTTATCTAAATAATTATATAAAGTTTTTTACGCATGTATACCCATTTTCAAGTACGCTGAGTTTACTGATAATATTCCTTTTTTATGAAAACCTGTCAAAAAATGATTTAAATATGACAGCCCATGTCAAAATAAAATTTTTTATTCTTATAAAAAGTTTCTTCTATATATACACACATTTTCAAGTATGTAGAATTTAGTTGTGATGTTCATTTTTTATGACAAAAAATTGATTTATATATGACAGCTCACGTCAAAATCAAAATGTTTATTGAAATACTTATAAAAAGTTTTTTACACATATATACCACTTTTAAAGTATGCCCAATTTCGTGGTGATGCGTATCAAAATTTAAACGTGTCAAAAAATAGATTAAACCTATCAATCAATGTCAAATATACAAACTTTAAAATAAATTCTACTTGCAGTATTTCTCTGGTAATTATTTTCTTAATTTATTTAATAAACCAACCTTGGGTGTTTAATTCACTCAAAGTATTTCATTCTACAGTAAATTAGGTTCTCGATAAGACGTTTTGTCTACAAATTCGTTATCGTTTGGTAGTCAGTCTCTACATCATCCCTTCTATACTTTATACAATATGTAATTTTACTATTCATTCTATAATGAATTTTCTTGGTAGCGCTTTTTTCATCGGAAATTTATTTTCTGCAATCTGTGTTCGAAAAACCCTTTTTAAGGATTTATTTTAAACAAATTTTTTCCACTCTCAAAGCATTCTGATTAAAGAATTTTCTTGATGATCTTAGGCTGTTTATCAGGTGATGTGAAGAGATATTCAGCCTGAATATATTTGTCAACCAATCCTTGTTCAAAAGTTTTTTTTCTGAATCATGTGTGATGTTCTTACAAAAAGTTTTCCACCTTCTTCATCTAAAAGATTCTTTCTTTCACGCAAAAGGAAAAAGATGAACAAATTAAATTTAAATTATCTTGATAGTGACTAAATTCTCACATATTGGCATATGTGCCATTTTTGATAATTCTGACATATTCTAAATTTTCAGATTTCCTACCCATCTTAATTAAATGATCATTGTAATCCTAGATGTTTAAAGATTTTTCATTTCCAAAAGAGGAATTTTTTTTCAGGGTCAAATTCTATTTAGAAGCACCCAATATTAGATCATTACACCACTTTCTAGTTCATTATAACAAGGTAGATCTTCCATTTAGTCAAGATACATATTTTTTTTAATTATTTTTTTTGATCACACGTTCTCTTTTCAATTAGTTATCAACTTGCTTCCTTCTCTAATACTAATCTTCAAAAATTGTATAATAAGTTTGTTTTTTTTTAAATAAATATTTCATACTCAAGATGATTGAAGTATTATAAGCCAAAATATACAAAAAAAAAAGTATATTTTTATTATATAACTAATATACAACGATTTTATGAAAAATTTTTACAGAACTGATTTTCAGGCATACATTACTCCAAAATGGAGTACAGAAATAAAATTAGCATATTCGATTTGGTATAAAAACATATATTTTATTTGAAAGAGAAGACAGTATATAGAAGTAAACCTCAAATCTGATTGAAGCTTTCAAATATTTTGACCTTAATACGAATACTGAGTCCGGCATTATGATTTTGGTATAAAAACAGATATTTTATTTAAATTTCCAAAATATTTTTGTAGACATGTAGTAAACCAGACATTTGATTGACAATTGCGGATATTTTAAAACTTCTAATTAAATGCAAAATCTTGTTCAGAAATGAAACCAGCATGATCGATTTGACATAAAAACATATGTTTAATGTAAAATTAGAGAAAATATTTTTGGAGACAAATTTTAGAAATAAATCGCAAATTCCAGAAATAAAACCAGCAATTTTATTTGGTTTTAAAACATATATTTCATGTAAAATTTTAATTAATTTTTTTGGAGACACTTTTTAGAAGTAAACTGCAAATTGAATTAACACTCATAGGTATTTTCAAACCCTAAATGTAAGAAATTACTTCCTTATATAGCTATAAAAAATAGATGTGTGGCTGTAAAATTTGTGGGCTCTTGTTCAAATTCCGGGCTACATTACTGCTTCTGATCAACTATAGCTCAAATTGGGATTGATTTTATTATATCAAATGAACGAGAACTCTTTTTTGACCAAGGTTTTCAAACTGGAATACTACACTTTTGTCAAACGTTATTTTTTTTGTAATTTTGAGGAAAAAATCATCTGTATTAAATATAGTTCTGTGCTAAATCTTTTCTAATAATAATAGTTTTTAAATCCTGCTGCGTTTAATTTATCTTTTAACTTGTAAAAACCTTAAATTTCTCTAAAATGAGGATTTCCAAAATAATTTTCTAATTAACTAATAAATTTGCGTGTAATTAAGAATTGACTAATATATATAAATTGTGAAAAAATAAATATAATTTAAAAAAAAAATTCAAATCAATTTAAAACGCTAATAATGGATTTTTGGCAAAGCTAAATCGAAGTGGCGCACAGAGTCAAAGTTTTCTTTAATAAACCAAAACAAAGATGGAGTTTAACTTTTTAAATACCTTATAGTTATAGGCAAAATCATAAGTTTTACTTTCAAAAAGTTGTAGAAAAATATATGCTTCTTTTTGCCTAAGCGTTGTTCTTTCTTTGTTATTTTTAATTACAACAAATCATAAGACTAATATGACAAAGGTAAGGGTAACGTGTGGTGTTTTCATCGAGAAGGCACAATTGCCCCACTTGTATCGAAATATGAGAAAAGTAGGCTTGAAGTGGGATCGAACCCAAGATCTTGAGATATCGAAACCTAGTATCTAGCCTACCTTATTGACGAGCCAATCGTATTCGTTAAATCATCTTACTCTTTGAAGTGTCTTCAGGCTCGATTACATCCTGTGGAAGATCTGGACTAAGATGTTCAATAGTTTCACTCTTTGTCTCTTCTCCATACAAGGACGATTGATCCTCCATGAAAGTTTCGAATTGTTCTTCAAAATTCATGCCCTCGTTGAAGTCTAGCCCAACTTCAAAGGACAATTCAGGAGCTGGGTGTGTGGGAGGACATTCTTCCCACGCGAGTGACTTAAATCAATCGTCAACAAAAAAAATTAGCATCTAATTTAACCACAGAAACACAAACTTTCATACATAAATCTAAATTGTTTTGTATGATTTCTACACTAATAAAATTAAAATATTCACAAAAAGGTGAAATGTACGGCAAAAGTATTTTTATGAACATTTTTGAGTTTCTGCTTAACATTTCGTGACCAGAAAAATCAGACGATATTTATTAAAAAGCAGAAGATTCATATACATTTGAAAAAACAGACGAAGGGAAATGTTTATGTATCACATATGATACACTGGTCACGAAAGATTTAAAAGCCTTATAAATTAGAAAAAAAATTAACTGACGTTTTGAGGATCAAAATTTTTGAGATCAATCCTTTGCCTTCAATCAAAAATTATATTGGAAAAATATTTCAATGCCCTTTTATAAGTTTAAAACAGACGATTTTGATTTCTTGAGATACTGGTGTCACGCTTGTCCTCAAAGAGTTAAACACGAGCGGTTTCACATCCAAAAAAGAAAAGAATAAAAGTAGAATAGCTAAATTTCTGTCAAAATTTAAAGGTAAAATTTTAAAAGTTTTTGTTCCATGTTCAGAAGATCGCATTTGTAAAACAACGTAAAATGGCAACTTTTTTTAAGGCAATTTCTTCTAGCTTTCACATAATTTTTTAAAAATTTACTAGTTTTATTTATTATTAAAACCCTAGAAAGAGTCAGCTGGTCAATTGACCGGTAAATAGATTTTAAAATATCACAACACTAAAAGTAAATTTGTTTTGAAGTTGAACTTTTTTAAATGCTTTCAAAATACGTTAAAAAAAAATTTTTTTTACTCGAACTTGTATTTTGGAGCATTTCTTTTTTTAGAACTGCACCTGTCAACTCACCACAAACAATTATTTTGAACTTAAATTTTAAAAACACTGTAAAAAATAATCTTTTATTAAAAAAAGTTTTAAAGTTTATTACTTCTTAAATTCTATGCAACGATTTGCTTATTTGACTTGAACAAGAACCATAAACAACAATGTTACACTGTGAAGAATGTGTTATTGTCTTGCTTTTTTTGACAGATTTGCAAATCGTTCTTTTACCATCACTCAACACGTTTTGACAAAGATCTTGACACAATATTTCACCCAACTCAATGAGAAAATCTCTCCATTTTTTGATACTCATGTGCAGTTTTTTAGATATAACTTAGGCATTCAATATATTGAAAAAACTGAAAGAGGCTACTTTCTTGAATCCGGCTTGGTTGAGTACGCTCTCACCATTTGGTCTGCTTTGTAAACTCCTCCATTTTCGTGGTTATAAAATAAATTACATTCTATCCAGATGCATTTTTGTATCTTCAAGGCCAATTTTGACTCCTGGTCATGAGATGACAAAAGGGTAAAAACATCTTTATTTTTTTTAACTTTATAGCCAACAATCATGCTACTTTCATCACAAGTAAATAAAAATTTAGAGAAGTATATTTGGTCTAAAGTCTTACTGTCGCAAAGCATCGAAAACTTAATTCCAAATTTTGATGGCTTGTTTGGCATGTACTGTGTAAAACTACATCTACAAAAAAAAGATGTTCGTCCACTGTTACAAAGCCATGAGGAAAATAACATTTCGGGAAGTTTGATGTAACACTTTTCCAAACATCGCGTATTGCAGAAAACTTGTCAGTGTTTTTTCTTTGTAAACGAGAACTTTTGTCATCAAAACGCAGAGAATTTTTAAAACGATCCATGGACATTGTTTCTTCAAAAAAAATTTCTGCTATAATTTTTATTCCAAAAGCTGTGTACGGGCTCACTTCTTCTTTAACTACTCCTTTTATAATGCATAATCCAACAAAAGCTTTGAATTCTGATAAAGACAAAGAAAAATTCTGGTCATTTCTACGTTTCGCCTCTTTTTTTTAGTATATTCAATAATTTGAGTTACATTTTGAATTCCGAAGAGCTCAACAAAAATGTCTTCAAAAGAATCACCCTAGCAGTGATAAAAGGAGTTAGTCCACCTTTCTTTTTCTAAAAATTTCTAGAAAAGGCTTTCGATGAAGAAGAAAAAGTTTTTCATAGAGTCAAATACCTTTGGATTAAAAACATGAATTTTGAACTTGATCATCAGAATCATTCGAATCGTGAAGCAAGCAGAAAAGAAAATTGAAAAAACATATGTGAAACTTGCTATTGCATTGTCTTTGACAAGATGATTAATGAACTATCACATAAGTAATGCCTTTTATTCTTCTTCTGATAATTTTATTACTAGTATTATACTATAGCTTCATATTATATAAGTTATATGAATAAATAAATCATAAATGAAATTTTAAGATTATGACAGGTCAATGACCTATGCCGTCTTTGTTGATATATTAAAATTACCGTCTTTCTAAGTTCTAGTGTACTAAGTAAATATATAAAGAAATATCTTATCAACTAGGATACTTAACTAACTAACTAGCCGATTCTGCGTATGAATTGGCCAGTCAATGCTGCAAGTTATCTTTGAAAGTGTGTGAAATGGCGCACCTGCGAAATGGTTTAGTTAGAGCGAAAACCGGCATACTACGAATTAGATTCCCAGCTCCCAATTACACTATATTGTAAACAACGTGCATAAAAACCTCTTCACAACGAACTTACTTTTTTGGAAGCCACGCCTGCAATCCTCTCTCTTTGTCGCCCCTCAAAAAAAAGATGCGCGAACTTTGTGGAACAGCAAAATGGAGAATAACACTGCATATGCAGCTGATGTTTTCACGTGATTCAGCAAGCCGCGTCATTTCAGTTACTGTTACTGTTGAAACTTTGACAAGTTGTTTTAAATATGCTGGTTGTGCATGAACTGTGAGTGACATTACATCGGAGCCTGCGCCGATGTAAACTGACCACAGTTTCACAGATCAGGATATCGTGCAATCATTCACTGAGAAATTTACCTCATTTCAAGAACCCAGTGATGATGAACAATGTCCCCGAGTTAGAGACTTCCACAAACTTGAGAGAGATTTGTGCCTACCCTCCGAATAATGCCGAAAAAATGTATGCTTTCATTAAAAATATTGAGCTTTTTATCAAAAATGGTGAAAGTCCTCCTTCAAAAGACCTTTCTCAAAGACTTCCTTCAGAAAACTAAATATTATATGCTTGATTTTAATTTTTGTGGTTTACCTTATGATAAATACGATATATTTTAATGCGATTAAAATTTGTAAAAAGTTGCATGTGGGATAAATCAAATAATTCCAAGTTTTTATCTTTCCGAATTTAAGAAAGGAAGGAGGCTCAAAGTAGACTGCATGGGTTCTTAACCTTTATCCAGTCATGGACACCTTTAAGAGGTTGATGGAAGCTATGGACCTTCTACAAGAAAATTTTCTAATAAAAAGTCATAAAGACAACTTTCCATGCAATTAACATTTCTACTTTATTTTATTGACATGAGTTATTCGATCTCAAATGACGTCAAATACACGTAGCAAAGCAAAGTTTACGTTAATTCAAAGCCCGCCCTGTACTTTTAAATGGATGAGCTTTAAATTTAGAAGAAACATGAGATGATGGCAAAGTAGATTTTGAAAAAAAGGATTGTTCAGAAGTAAAAATCATTAAAGGAATCCTCAACACGTGAATGATTTTTGGAGAATGAAAACTTTTTATAAAAAAGTGTTGCGATTTCATTTGTTGGAATCAGGGTCGGTGCTATGAATTGCGCGAGCCATTTAGATTTCTATTGAAGGGCTCCTACCTTACAAGAAGTGTTCTGTTACAAGAAGATAAGTGTAGCATATGATTAAATAAAAAAAACATCCAAAGTTTGAATGACAAATCTCTTCATTTGTTAGTACTAAGATAGACACTTACATACATGCTGCTTATTGGAATAATTTTTCTAGTTTTTTTATTTGCAAAATCTTTCAAAAAGATTTCATAGTCAATAGTTTTTTCAAATTCATTTCTATATAACTCTTAAAAAACAGAAAAAAAATTGAAATAGTAACTGTCGCTTCTTGTTCTAATGTATGGGATTCAATTTGGTAAAAAAATAGTTCAAATACGCTCAAAACCTGGCATGACTGCAATGTATGCATAATATAACAAAATTTCTATTCATTTGATAAAGAAAAAGTTGTTCTTTCTTACTAGATTAAAAAATAGAAGCTTTTTCTCAAATCTTTTAAAACAAATTAATTTTATAGGTTTTTTTTTAATTTTTTTTATTTCTTCTTGAAAGAGAGTCTATTTCTGATTAATGCGAAGAATAATAATCGTCAACGCAAAGTAACGTGTTGCTATGTAGTGTGTGTGGAAAATAAGTGCGTCTGTTTGTAAATGTGATTTCTTTTTACATCTGCGTATAGTGCGTTGTATACTCTATTGATTATTATTATTTTTATATTCCATTGTGAATTTTTCTTTGAAAAAAAGTTATAAAAATCAGATATATTATTAATTTGAAATCAATATATTTCAAATATACACAAAAAAGCAAAAAAAAATTGAGAAATAAAGTTTTACCGACTTTTGAAAAATATCCCCTTGAGGACCAGAATTTGTATAAGAGTAATCGCTGAGTGATTTTTTAGTGCACGGGCGTCACTCTGGAAAGGAAGACAATTTAATTTTTGTAAATTCGAGAATATCAACTCTGCTCGTTACCCCCTTACGACCAGAATTTTGAAGACCTGTGTCCTACTTTCATCTTCCATAGAACTTATATACTTAAAGCACATGGTTTCCATTATTGTGAGACTAGTGGCACACTGGTCACCAAATGTTCAACAGTCATGTATTTTAAGAATATAAAGTCTCATTTTTGAAATTAAAAAAGGGTACAAAAACGAGCGTACGTCCTTTTTTGAGCAAGCCTCTTTTTGAAGGTTTACTGTAGCTACAATGCTTTCTTCATACAAGTTCGTCACGCTGCTGTCCAAAGAACGTGGAGGTATCATCACGTCATCCCGACTTCCCAGAAAAGAAGGATCTTCTGTGCTTTCACTCGTTATCGCATTCATGTCTGTTATGGCGTTTGTAATTTCGGCTGCCTTGTTCGCCACTTCAAAACTCTAAAAACAATAAACACCCTCTATGGCTGCTATGATAACGGGACCATCCTTATTAACCCATTTACGGCCATTGTTCCTATTTTGGAACATAAGTAATTTCATCTTCGTCTGCTTTTTTCAATGACTTTGAATATAAATCGTCTGCGTTTTTCTTTAGATATCGTCTGTTTTGCTTGGCCTTAAATGGGTTAAAGAGCAAGCCAGGCAATTGATATAGCCATATTTTTTCTTCTAATACTTATATAAGATTGTTCAAATTGTTAGCAAAGTTTCTCGGAGTAAGAATAGGGCTAGTGTGCCAGCTGCACCTCGTAAAAGGCGAGCGAAACGCGCTTATACATTTACATTATTATCATATTAAACTTGTTATTCTCCTATTTTCTGTCGTCTGAAGTGTCATTGAGGCGGCGAAATATTACTTATTTTTTTCTTTTGCTCATCAATAAATTTTTTTATAAACGCGTTTATCTTAAGAGATTGTTCAAAAGTGTTGTTTTCTTTCTGTATCATTTACAATCTCATTTAAATCTTAATTTTGCTTAAGCAGATGCATAGCAAGGGAAAATTTTGGGTGCAAAACCGAAAATTAAAAAAACTAAAAGTTAAACTGTTTCCAAGTATTCTAACTTTCGAATTTTGTTTCATTGAAATCAATAAAATGCAGACTGTCAGATATGAAAAAAAAGCCGCACATTTACACACAAAATACACTCTCATAGACATAGGCAGACAGATACAGATTCATAGAAAATATGGACTAATGTAAGAAGTTGATATTGGGGGCCCTTATTAGTGCTTTGTCGAAGACCCTAGAATCTTTAACCCTTTGAGGGCCAGTGTAACACCATTGTCAAAAAAAGAAATATATTCTGATCCAAGTTTATAAAATTGCATTGAAAAAAAAGCAGCTAATTAGTCGTCAAAATTAACCTACAAACAATTAACCCGTCCGTCTGCTTCCATTTTCAATAGAATTATATAGAGCCAGGAGATTTTCTTTTCTTAGGAGATGTGTGTCAGACTGGATCTCAAAGGGTTAAAGCTAGCACTGATCATAACACTTCTTAGATTCTAAACCACTTTTCAAGCAACACGAAAAAATTGTTCAGCATGAATTTTGAATTATCATAGTCCGTAGTCAAATTAAAATAGTTTAGCTTACTTCCTCGAAATAATGAAACCTGGACTTTTTATAATAAGAATTTTTAATTGAAGTGACCATGAAAAATGAATACTTCAACTTTTTCAGTCCATAAACACAAGAGAAAAACATAAACAGAGTGTAAAGATTATAGATAAACAAAAAAAGAGCAATGCTTAAAAAATTAAATAGTTTTGAACCCTGCTATATTCAAAATTTGATATAAATCGATCAACTGATCAGACACCTTTTAAATCCGCAATGTTTTAATTTTCTTTAATGTATACAAAGACATGGTGGCTATAACAAAAATTAGGCGTGATCTTACAACTGAATCATCGATTTGAACGCATAAATAGACTTTCTTATTAACTTTTTCAGAAATGATTTTTATCAAACTAATCAGGATGGAAGTATCTTATCTAAAAAAATATTGAAATGTTTTAAATTCCTGTGATCTTTAAAAATATCATTTTGCTTCGCTTTTCAAACCGATTTAAAACAGAATGTTGTATCATCTCATGAAGAAGAATTCAGAAAATCCATGAAATGAAGTGAGTATGGTGATCTTAAAAATATTGTAGAGACGACGACAGGCAGACATCTTTGCATTCAGTCAAGGAATCAGTGAAAAGCTTTTAGACTGGAATGAAATGGAGTGCTGAAGATCGATAGAGAAGTGAAAATTCGTTTTTGAGAGCCAGACTCAATCAATAAAGATAGAGTTACAGCACAGCAGAGAGCTAGACTTTATATTTTCACACACGATTTTTAATTACTATTTCAGATTTTGTTGCTATTCAAAGTGAAGCGTGATGCTCGCACCATTTTATTGGCGGATATGTAGAAGAAAATTTACTCGCAAGCGATTTCATAACATTTTTTTCTAAAATGACTTTTTTGAATTTGCTACAAAAATGATTGAATAATGAACAGTTGCTCTACACTACATTTCACAAATAATACCAGCTCTCATTTGAGGCTCAACGTATAATCTTAGTGAAATCAACTAATTTTGATCAGCATGTTAATATGCAAAATGTCTCTTAATTCTAAGATTTATAATTTAATCTGATAAAATGTTTGGACAAAGTGTTCGTTTTCATTAAAAGTCACAACGTGTGTGGGGATGTACGAGCAAGAAGGTTTAGCAATATTTGCCTCGCGCCGCCATTTTTAAAAAACGCAAAATGTTCCAAATTTTATGAAACGTCATGAGTTGTATTGCCTGCGAGTGAGTGAAAAATGATGTATGCATGCGTGGCCGTTATTTAGACGGGCATTTTGCCAATTCTCCCCATTCTTTCAACTTTTCTCTTTCATCACTGCAAACAAAACAAATTTTTTTTAAGAATTCCTTTTTTCATGCTTTTACATTCTTTGCTGTTTTTTAAATAAGAACAAGATTTGATAGTTTTGCTTTTTTTACATAAAAATCAATTAAAAAAATTTTTTTTTAAAAACTATGAAAATTTTGTACTCAAAAAAAAGAAAGGCTAATTCTATAAAGTCTATAGTCTCTAAAACAGAGTCGGTACGGAGGGGGCTAAAGGCACTCTACCCTCTACCCCTTTTTTCATACCAGGATCCCCATATTTATAATTGTGTTATGAAAAATATTGGAAAAGGATTCCTCCAATTAATGCGCCAGATTGAGTCTCACAAGTTCCTTAATTAACTTTAGTATTTAAAGAAGACAAAAGTATCGCGCAAATCACGTTTAACTTTCAATCGATTTAGTTGCTTGGTTGTTATCACAATAACTGTTAAATCCTTCCCAAAGATGGTTCCTTGAAAAGAGATCCTAATTTTTCAGATTCTATTTCAAAATTTAAAACACTTATCCTTTTTCCGCAGTAGAAGTATACATGCATGAACTTTTAAGATATATTATTAAAATTGATATATTAAACTAGAGAAAATAACTTAATATACATTTTTGCTTTGAAAAAAAATATATCTTTATTCATTGCATATCTTTTTTTCACACTCCTATATTCCCCTTTGAGTTTATCTCACGACCACTACCACGTTGGAATCATTGATCCAAAAATATTCTGACTAAATAATGAACTAATTCCCCAACTCTCAAAGCAAATGTGGCATTTATGAAGGGCGATTTATCAAGAACTTTTCAATGCCAACATGAAAAATGTAAATGTTAACTTTAAATCATAGTAAATAAATATGTAATGAAGTTTAAGTAAAAAACTTTATTGATGAATACACAAATATTTAATCAGGATGTGATATTTTGACTCATTAAAGGCTTCTTAAGACAGGTAGAGAGAGAGAGAGAAAGTATAAAAGTTATAAATATAAGTACATGTACTCTCTCTCTCTCTCTCTCTACTTGTCTGAAGAAGCCTTGAGGAATCATATCCTGATTAAATATTTGTGCATTCATCAATAAAGTTTTTCACTTACTATATTTCCTAATAACTTTTTGATGGCTTGTCAGCTTTCTTATATAAGTGAGTAGGGTTGGTTAGATGCTGGATTCGATAACTCAAGGTCTTGGGTTCGATTCCGCATCAAGCCTGCTTTCCTCATAATTTGATACAAGCGGCGCAATTGTGCTTTACCTTTTACTTTGTTTGTAAATGTGTAAAGATAATTACAATTAGTTAGAGTAAATGAGAATTAAGCTATTATTCTAACAGTTCCATTCTACTAAAGCAGTGGGTTCTGCAGCCCACATAGCAAAGTTGCAGCAAAAATCGGCTACAATTTCATATTAAAACAGTCAAAATTTTGCAAATTTAATGATTTATTACTTATGAATAATGTGATTTAATTTAATGATATTTATGCAGCATTTTGGATTCAGTTTAAGTAACTTGAACAATATTTCAGTGTTAATTAAAAAACATAACGAAATCTAGTGCAACGCTGTTCCTTAATTTGGCCATTTGTTAAAAAAAAAAGGATGACGAGAACCACTGTACTAAAGGATGAGCGCACGCTTTAAAAACTTTTGAAAAAAAGAAGTTGTGGTAGAAAGAAAAATATCCTTTGTCCGAATAAAAACGAAGAACTTAAAATCTTCATCGCAGAGGAACAGTGCGTCTTAGCGTCATCATATTGATCAATGATCATATAATTCAGTGATTGGAATGAAACGATCGAATTTTCAAAGTGTAAAATATATTTGTTATGAAATGTAATTATTGTGCTATCTATCTAGCCATTAAGATTACAAGGAAATAAAGTGCCGTTGCAAAGATGTCAAGAATGAACTTTATTAATTTACTTGCAAATCAATACTTTCCTCATACAAAATATACAACAAAGAAAGTGTTTTGCCATAGAATCAATTCACAAGCAAATTAATTTGGTATTAATAAATGTCTTAAGTATAAACATAACACACACCGAAAAAGAATAATAATAATTGTTTCTACAAAATAGTAATCGTTTTATTGTCACGACGTGTTTACAGAGACATTCTGTAAGGTAATTTAAGTTCGCAAGAACAAAATTTGCACATTCCAAAATTTTAGATATTTAGCTCAACAAATTTAGTTTTTTCATTTCTTGAGCACTTATCGAAATTACAGTGATTTTAATTTTATATGTACACGATTTGTAATGATATTCCAAGGCATGCATAAATAAGCCTTATAGTCCATTGCAACTATATGAAAGGATTATCGACACTTTTCCAAAGCAATGCCAATCCTATCGTATTGAAAGGGGACCTTAACAATGGGATTTCAGCGTCAGTACAACTTACTTAAAACATCTTTGAAAACTCGTGCGCTTATTCACGCGAGTTAGCTATCAATAGACAACGTAACGAATAGTCCTGGCTTCCTTCAAGACTGAGCATTGGAAATGTTTGCCTAAAATCTGAAGAAAAAAATCAAAGAGACCAATCTCTGCACAAAGATCGACTTCAAGTACGCTTTGTTTGCACACTTTGAAGGAGTTGAATCGATATTTTTGTGTTTCCTAGGGTAACAACAATTCAATCATCACTTTTTGTGAGTTCTTGATAGCGTGCACGCTCCACCTTTTTCTGCTTTACACATTTGATTTAATCAAATAATCGCTCTCTGGAGTTGAATACTTTTCCATTGTATAAAAAATCTTATAATCACATCGACATAATTTCATTACTATATCAAGTTAAAAATTTTTCAAAAGCAACATCACAACTCAATTTCAATTAATGGAGAATCCATGATTTTCAACACACCTTATTTTTTCTTGAACTTGAATCAAGAAATAAAAATACATGCTTGCACTTCCCTAAATCTTGTATTACTACTTTTTATTACATATTGTTTACCATTTTTAGTTTAATTGCGTTTTTTAACTTCCTTCTTTCCCATTTTATTTTGTATTTCACAAAGACGAAGTAGATTTGCTAGAAGACAAAAAATATAATTAAAAAAGAAAAAATACAATTTCAAAAAACGAAATAGAACCAAGCAAAAAGAAAATAAAAAAATCGAAAATCAATACTTTCTACTCAGCTATATCTTGTTGACGGATTATGCTTTTTATTAAAAATGTCCAAGAGAAATATATCAAAGTAGATGCTAACAAATAAATAGTAGTTTTTGGAACAGAATGTTACAAAATAAAATTACTAAAATTTATCGGTAAATGCAGTAATATTATATATTCAATAATAGTGCTCACTTGGGGGCGTGAGTAAGGTTGGTTAGGTACTGTGTTTCGATAACTCAATGTCTTGGATTCAATCCCGCATCAAGCCTACTTCTCATAGTTCGATACAAGCAGCGCAGTTGTGCCTTTTCTATGAAAACACCCCCCCCCCCCTACTTTACTTTTAACTTATTTGACTTAAGTTCAAACTTAAGCTTAAAAACTTTACGGAGAAGTATCACTTCCGTAATGCAATAAATTGTCAAAGAGAATTCACATGTTTAAGTCCTCCTGATTGAGAAAAAAGAATAAGTTTCCTGCTAAATTTTACTGATTTAACATTCTAATACCATAATATTGCTCAAATAATCTTAATGGAAGCTAAATATTTTGCCAAAAACGTTAAATGCTTATTTATTTTTATTAAAAAATTATTTTAATCTTTTCATCTTACCAGTATTCAAAAGTTAAGGCGGGAGAAAAGACTTTAGATAAAAAAATTTTGCTATTGATAAATGAAGGATTCGATTTAATGAAGTTGTTGCGTTTATCCGTAATATTTGACAGCAAAATTATTGTTTTTTCACAAATCGGGGAATTACATAATCCGAATAATTTTTTAAATGTTTTTTTTTAATTTATTTTTAATGTTTGGATTTGGCTGTACTAATTGAAGAACATTTGACGGAAAATGTTCACAATTATCTTTAAAAAAGATAAATTAGTGAGGCTTGGTACATGGTTTTCCCAAACTTATATTATCTATTTGCCCACATTTGGAAAAAATTTTTTTCAGGTATATAACGAAATATCATAAAAGTAAAGAAAAAGCTTTTTGGATTATATTCGTGTCCATTTTACTTAGGTTACCTGTTTTTTTATAAATTACTAAAATTACCCAGACGGTGCCTAGTCAAAACGTCCCAAAACCAAAACGGCTGAAACCAAAATGGTTGAAAAATATTATTTTTTTTCTAAATAAATTGTAATAATATTTTTTTATATTAAAAAAATTATCATTTCCAAATATATAATAAATAATAATATACTTTTTTTCTAAAAAAAAAACCCATTAGACCGTATTGGTTTCGACTGTTTTAGTTTCAACCGTTTTGGTTTTCAGCCGTTTTAACCCATTTAAGGCCAAGCAAAGCAGACGATATCTAAAAAAACGCAGACGATTTATATTCAAAGTCATTGAAAAAAGCAGACGAAGATGAAATTACTTATGTTCCAAAATAGGAACATTGGCCGTAAATGGGTTAACCAAGAACCGACTCAAACACACAACACACATTAAGTCACCCGCACACACATACATAAACGGACACATAAGGGTATTGTTAAAAGTATGTAGACTTGATAATAAGTTGATACGCGTGTTAAAAATAAGATTGGTAGAAAAAGAATATACCTGAAAAAAGGTGAAAGAGATTAGCTGTCATGGATGATAAGAGAATCATAAATCATCTTTTCATAACTCTCCTAGCCTGATACTCTAAAAGTCTAAAAGAAGCGTTGTACTTCATATCTGTAAGATGATATGAGTAAATGTTTGTTGTGGTACTCTAGCTAGGAGTGAATGGTTTTCTAGATCCGACTGATACTTCGATGGTGAGAGTGTTGATGAATTATTATGGCTCAGAATGTCCAAGCTTGAAGAAGAAGGATGCGAGAAGTCGAAAAGCATTTGCTCAGTAGGATGCTGGACGCCACACACAAAGATTCGATAAAAATGAGGACGAGAGAAGAACGTCAGTTGTGACGAGAGTCGTGACTGTGGCAGAAAGAAGCAGACGAATTGCAAAATTCAGGGCTATGAATTAAACGCACGCCACTTAAAAGTGCCTACCTACTTAGATCCAGATTTTTTTGAAGACATATACTATAAAGGGTCGCGTTGTCGCGTTTATCTTGCAAAGAATTTGCCTTATGTGGATCGACCTTCATTTCCCTATTCATCACGAAATTTGGAGATTATTTACTCTCGTTTTTGTAAAAATATATTCACTTACATAAACAGCGATAAAAATTGCTAAGATGGAATAATATTGATTCATAATTTTTCCTAAATTTTGACGTGTAGTATTTTTAATCAGTTCATATTTAAAAGTAGTCCTAGACCAAAATGATTTTTTTAAGAATAAGGAAAAAATGAAGATTATTGTGGTTTCCAAAAAAATGTAGTTTATCATTTCTATGGACCAGTTATTCCAAATTAAAAGGAATTGAGGATTTAAAAAAAGAGAACTTACCAAGATTTCATTTGAATCCGTCATTGCGTCATTTCCCTGAAGGTGGGAAGGACTTTGAGTAACTTGAGAGTTTGGAAAACCAGGATCGAGAGCAATGGCCTGATCACTCTTACACTCCTCCTCTTCTTTGTGTAGGGTCGGAACTTGGCAATCATCGTTGTGATCATCGTCTTGTAATTTGTTCATGGTTGAAAAGTCAGCAAAACTAGAAGCACGATTTCTTTGACTTTGTAAGGCCTGTGTGAGTAATAGTAATAGTAGTAGTAAATGGAGGAGAATACAGTATACACGTTATCCTTATACGTAAGGACAAGTTATTTATATTGAGTAGTTTTAAAAAGTGAATATTAGAGATTGCGATTATCGATTTTTATCAATATTTATTATTATTATTATTATTATACTTCTTTCAATCCCCCTTCCCATGTAAATTAATATTCTATGCAGAAAATTGATTTAAATCTTCCAACTTTTCTTGTCTACATATACTTTTCTATGTTTTAGCACATCGATGAATGTAACAACCACTTTATCTTTTGTTTCAACATCTTGGGCGCACGATGCATGCACAGCATACAGATAAACAAGCATAGAGTAGCAAGCAACATCATCATTCTTCCAAGTATTTGTAACCCTCTCCCATCCGAAAATGCAAAAGTTTCTTTTAGATTTCAATATCACTTATTGTCACTCACTCTCTCAATTTAAAATGACATTCAAAGGAACTAATCGATACGAAAGAACATTATTAATAGGGTTGAGTTCATTTTCAACGCCTATTTTCAGATATTTCAGAGTGGCATCAAATTCAATCACTGGCGTAATTTTTGGAGGTATTTCTTTTTCTAAATAGCATATTCATTACTGTATAGCATGCGTTAACTCAAGAACCAGTATAAACTTCTTTTGTGTTTGTATTGAACTCTTCGATCATTTCCAAAATGTCTGATATTTTGCAACTCTGAAAATATTTTCGTTGTTAAGAAGTGAGAAATAATCTCAAAATTTTTTGTTTGCAATAAAATTGGTGTTGTAGCTAGATAATGCCGATGTTGAGGGGACAGGATTAGAAAAAGAACAGGAAGCGGAGGCAACCTTATTTATATTTCTATTTATACTAAAGCAACTCTCGAACTAACGTCTGTCATAAAGGTAAAGGTACTGTGGGGGGTTTTCATCGAGAAAGCCCAATTGCGTCGCTTGTATCGAACTATGAGAAAAGTAGACTTGATGCGGTATCGAACACAAGACCTTGAGTTATCAAATCCAGCATCTAACCAACCGAACTGCTACGTAAGGCGGCATGGCAGGTTGGTTGAGATGATGGACTCAGCACGGAAACCTCTGGGTTCGATTCCTCATCGATACCAATTTGTTCTGGCATAAGCGGTACATCAGTGCCATGTTAATGAAAACACACCCACGGTACCTTTATCTTTACTCACGCCAGTGGCGTAACTAGGTGGGGGCGGTCCACCCCGGGCGGAACATTTTTAGGGGCGGCATATTTTGAAATCACTCATATATAGCAATCAATATGATGTTAAGATATTTATAACAGTTTGTGTTGTAAGAGATTTTCATTTGACAAACACAAAAAACATGCATACACAACAAATCTGACACCTGAAAAAAGTTATTGACGACGTTATTGAAGAGTTTGCTAACAAAAAAGCTAGAAAAGTTCATCTATAAAAAGTTGAAAATGAATATTTGAATTTTTCAGTTTTTTTTATTTTCATATTAAAGCATTATTTTCTATCATAAGCATTTATATAAAACTAATTTATAAATAAATATTTTTTATGCGTTTTTAACGAATTTTTTAAATAAAAAGGTGCGTCAAATTTATGACCCGTCCCGAGCGGCAATTCTTATCGTTACGCCACTGACTCAGGCTCCTTATATTACCAACTCACTTGATTTTTACTCCTTAACTTCTAGCACAAATTGTCTATAAATTTTATGTATTGGATGCCCACATGAGAAGCTAAAGCAGTGGATAGGAACTGCTGCTTTTAGTTTGAGCACTAGTTTTAATTTTTGTATCTTAAACGTGAAAAAGTAAAAAAAATATATAGTTCGGTGTGTTAAATTAAATGGTTATATAGTTATAGTAATTAGGGGTCGTGAATAAGGCAGGTTAGATACTAGTCTTTGTTAACTCAAGGTCTTCGGTTCGATCCCGCAACAAGCCAGCTTTCCTCTTAGTTCAATACAAGTACCATTATTAGCAATAATATCAAGAAATAGTTGAACAAAAACGATAATAAGAGAAATTGCAAGAAAGAAACAGTAAGGAAAAATCACATTTGAAATTCAGATTGCAGTTCTCCCCTTTCAGCCGCGTACTTGATGTGCGCCGTGTCTAAATCGAATGGTAAATTGAAAAATAATTAAAACTATTAGAGAAACAGCATCGATCAATTTTATTTCATTAAAAACAGAAATATAAACAGTTGGATAGTAAGCAAGAATAAATGATGTAGCAGCGTTTCTCAGCCTTTCATGTCCCCTGACCCCCTATCGAGTCGTTTAACATTCGTGGAGCTCTTCAAAAAAGATGCAGATTTAGTTTTATGAAATTAATATACTCAGTCTTATAAGATAAAAGTAAACATTTTTCTAAACAATACAATCAATGAGACAGTTGTTGTTGGACTTGTCTGACGAGGGCTCTTATGAGGGGTTCCGTTTTGGGAACAGCATGGCGAACATCGTTCCCAACCTCAAGCGGGTTGCTGGACTTCGTTTTAATGGTCTCAAGGTAAGAAACTTCACATTCGCAAAGATATGTTGTTGCCAATTGAATAAGCATTGCGGATGCCTCATGCTGGGTAGTGGATACGCATCCTGAACAGACATCCGGAAGCTGGAGCTTTCTTATTGAAGAGCGTCTTCATTGCTTTTGAAACCTTCAACTCTACCAACTCTTCTGCTTTGTCTTAAGTAAGTTCAATTTTCAACTGGTCTTTGTACAACGGCACCTCCAAGAATTCATGGTTGAAATAGAATTTGAACTCAACCGAGTGATTGTCGAGGTGTCTAGTGATCTTTGAATCGAAAGGGAGGATCAAACCTCTGCGTCTACAGATCCATGTCCAAAAAAGAAAACGAGGCAGTAGACCTGACCTTGATTCGTGCGTGCCAGACTTCCGTTATCGCAGACAATCCAGCAAACTTGTCTTGAACGTCACTGACTGTTACATCATGGCCTTGCAAGAACTAGTTCATTTCGTTGAGTCTGCTGAATATATCGGCAAGGTAAGCAAACATCTTAACGAACTCGTAAGTTTCGTTGTATTCGTTCTTTTGGAGCAAAATTTCGACTCGGAAGTTCACTCAACCGAGAGAAGAATTTCTCACCCGATAGGCAAAGGACTTTTATCAACTCCCATGTTGGGAGACGTCACAAGAGTCATTCGTTCTTCACAAGCGTGGCGAACCTTCCTTTTAGGCTGACCATCTCTGGGGCACTATTAATACAATTATGGCCAACCAAGTTCTCAAACAATAAAGAGTCCACAATAACTTTGAAATCTGGCGCTGTCGTTGTGGAGGGTAATGCAGAACAAGAACTCTTCCTTCATCTTTCCCTTTCTCTCGTAGCGAGCCAAGGAAATCAACTAGCTCTCAAGTCAGTGTCGGTAGACTAGTCTAGGGAGTGCTTTGTTTGATTTAGGAGCAAACTTGACGGCATACATCAGCTGCCATGTTGTCAATCATCCGTTGTCGGATCGTCATATCATTAGAGAACGGAAATTGCTGTATCTTCATTTTTGCCTCTGGTCCGATCATCAATTCCACCATTTTCTTTGTACATGGCTTAAAGTGCGGCTTCTTGTATCATTTCAATGAATGCTTTTCATCATTTCAATCAATTTGTTGTGAACAATTAGTTGTAGTTAGGCTTCACTGAAAATAATCGGAAATTATTCAGAGAGAATTTTTTAGTTGCTTTTATTGATATCCCATCATGTATCATATGATACGTCATTGTCTTGTATTTAGCATGACACTCTAGTTACAATACATCATCTACAAATGTAATTGATCCAATCCAGGTGTAGCCCCCCTAGTGATATTCGTTCCCTACCCTAAATTATTTGGGAAACATTTTACTCAAAATTACAATTTTGTCAATTTACTTTGATCTCAGCGCAATTACACTCTCTTCTACGTTATATGAAGAAAGATATAAAAAGCATTGCATAAATTGGATGTAGAACTTTTCGGCACCATGGCTCTTTAATTGAACATTTTTATCTAGCTGCGCGTGTGTGTGTATTAATGTCTGCGCCGAAAATATGTATTATTTAGCAAGAAATCTGCAGTTTTTAAATTATTTTCTAATTTATAATGCGTGAAGCAAAGTTGATGTGCATTCTATCAACTGTAAATCAAATGTGAAAAATGAAGTTTCACTGTATAAACAACTGATCCCTGCGGATTCAAAATTGGAGTCAAAATTGTTAAAAATACTAAACTAATACTTCCTATTTTTAATGACTGCTTAACCTATATTATAGAAAATGGGTATTTAATATATATTTTATACAGCCTAGAAATAGATACAATCATAGCACGAAAGCTCCCAAATTGTGAAAGCAAGCTTGTACATGAGTCGTTAGCTTGATATATAACATAACCGTAACAAGACCTTTAAATTCTTAAAGGGAAGAAAATAGGAAAAAACGGCTATACCAAAGTTCTAGACCTGTGCTTTCCAAGCCTTGCAGCGTGCACCCTAGCAGGCGGAAATTAAACGTAAGGGTAGGCTGAAAAAAGAAAGACAATAGGTAAAGAGATATTTTTTTTTAAATAAAAAATATTTTGCTATATCAATTTTCAATAATATTCTTAAAAAGTTGATAAATATACCTTTCTGCTGAAAAAAATGAATAAGTTTGCGTAGCTTTAAAAATAATATCTGAAAATATGACTCATTTTTCAACAAAATATCCTTGCTAAACAAAATTGTAACACTTATGGCGACAAAAATCACGCTTTTTGTTCCAAATGTAAGAGCAATTGGCGAGATTAATATTGCGCATAAATAGGAACATCTCTTTTCCATAGTATATTTTTTATAACGCAATTACAAATTAGGCTAAATCTTGACATAAAAATCATTAACAAATATCATGCAAGTAAAGATGGGGTGTGAGGGTTTTTTTTAACTAAGAAAGGGGCATAGAGAAAAAAGTTTTGCAAACTCTCTCTCTGTTTTAAATTTTTCAAAAGTTCTTAACACATGTAACGTCATTGAGCAAAATTGTAGCACATGTTGGAAGCTTTTTATGAATTTATTCAAATATTATCTTTTGAGTGTTATGCATTGCAATTGATTTAGTTGGCCATTAGTTAGATAATTATGATAGCCGCGTTTTTCCATCACATTGGGTTCCTGAAAAAATAACGGATCTTCGAGACTGACGGATTTTATTGAAGCATAAAAGCTCTGCCATAACGAAATCTATTCTCAAAAAAATTGACGGATGTTGAGATTGAGGGATTGGCTTCACTGTATTTAGATAGTTGATTAGCTGCTTATTTACTTTATTGGTTAATTAAATCTTAATGCATAATCTTGAGAGTTAGATATATTAGTTAATTAATAGTTAATTAATAGTTGCAATACATTTGTAACTAAGAAAATAGTAAACATGTCAGTGGCCTGGATGCTTGTAGACAGGGAAGGAATAACAAATGCGCCATGTTTAAGAAGATTTGGCCTATTGCTTCGGAATGTGCATTTTTTTAGACCCACTCGCGAAGAAAGAAAAAAAGTCTTTAGTGCACAAAATATGAAAATAGTTATGATGCACTTCTCATAGATGCTGGACTGAAGACGCGGTATTTCAAAATTATGCAATATTATATATACTTGGTTTTTGATTTGCAACAAATAAATTTAATTAATAAACAAATTCTTGCTGATCTCATCACGAATGATTTAGCATTATTAACATATTTTGATTGGCTTTATGACTGATGAACCTATCAAATTTGTGACCCCAGTGTTGCTAAACGTGATTCATAGCTATATTTATCAATGTTATTTTATTTAATGAAACACAACTTCAATTCCCAAAATAAGTATAAAATTTTTGGGCAGACCGTCAAGTGTAAATGTTTTTTATCCACAATGTTTAGTTTCTTTCTAAATACGATGACAAAACTTGAACTTACTTTATCACAAAAATCACTCCAACTTGATGATTCATCTGTTGAAAATTTGCGACCTGAAAAGTTGCGTCTCGGAAGATTGATGATGATGGAAGAATGACGTTCCCTTGAACTTCCTTGCCCTCCGAATCCCTTGGTGTAGTCTTCAATGTTACATGTCTTGAGAGCCACGTCACTTCTTGGTCTGTCAATAAATGTAAATATTTGCTAAAACATCGATGCTCTTCATACAGTTCGCTACCATATGAAACTTTATATTG
This sequence comes from Nectonema munidae, assembly GCA_030549495.1. Taxonomy (NCBI): domain Eukaryota; kingdom Metazoa; phylum Nematomorpha; class Nectonematoida; family Nectonematidae; genus Nectonema; species Nectonema munidae. Next base: position 32,415 of record JAUIRK010000942.1, on the reverse strand, counting down.
AATTAGGCTTAGCGTATTTTGGGAAAATGTCATGAAAAAGATTTAATTCCCTACAAATTAACTAATATGAAGCAAATGAAAGTAAAATAGTAATTTTTATACCTAAAAAGAGATAATTAGGAGTAATTTGAGCTAGATTTTTAAAACCTCTAAATATTGTCAATCAAAAGTCCGGGTTCTTCTATATCATGTGATTAAGAGATGGATTTATTGTAGCTGTTTTGCTTACTAAAAGGAAATAATTAGATGTTGAGGTTTTAAAAAAGTAAACAATCAATTTATGAAAAATGTTATGAACTGATTGAATATGCTTAAATATATCCGCTTCTTCTATGTCAGATCAAATGAAATATTTAAGAAAAAATGAAGTATAATACGCGTTAAAAAAATTTCGTTACCTTTGTATGGGCAGAATATTAATTTTGAATAAATCCTTTCTACACGGAAGGGAGTTTGAGTTTTTGTTCTTTGTTGTTTCTTTTGATTGCGGAATTTTTTCAAAAGAGGATTCCTGACTAACTTGATATTCATCCAAAAGTTCTTAATATTTGCATTTTAGGCTGAATTATAATAAATAATCTTTTAACTTATATAATTTGTTCACGTTTTTTTGTTTGAACAAATTAATTAGATTTAATTTAAAAGATCAATTCGCTGTGTCATTAAAGTAAGGTGAATGAATGACTTATTACTTAATTGAGTGTTTTGATCACTCAAGCTCAAAGTGAGTATATGGTTGCTTCTTTTGTTTTGTCTTTTCATTATCGATATTGCATTTATACATTGAAATGAGTTGCTCTTAAACTGAAACACACTGAAAATGCAACAAATTATACAAAATAAACATCCTTACAATGATTTAAAATGATTTATATGTCAAAATGAAATATTTGAAAAAAAGTTGAAATGTGTTTCGAAGTGAAGAACAAGTAAAAAAAATATGTTTTGTAAAGGAATTGATAAAAACCTTTTATAATCTCATATTAGTTAACTTGGTCATCAGTTTTCTCATTTTAAGAATGTATATTATGGTGTGTTTTTTGAGAATCGAAGCAAGACGAATATAGCTGTATGCCTAAAGCTACAGCGCTAGTCAATCATTTTCCAAAGTTTTTATAATGTTGTAAATTTTTGAATGATATATTGCGATATGATTTACTTTTTTTAGCGTCCAATTCTTGATTTTTTTGAAGAGAGGAGGCGGACGAAGAAGAAGATGTGGAAAAGGATGAAGAAGAGATATTTGAGAAGAAGAAAGCGCTTTCTTTCTTTTTCTTCTTTCCTTTCTTTTTGAACTTTCTTTCAATTTCGGAAGAAGATAACTCTTCAAGTGGTTTTTCTTTTTCGTGTTTAATGAAACTAAAAATCATTTAAATAATAATCAGAGTATTGGACAGGATTTAAACAAAGTATTTTTAATGATGTGGATAAATGATATAAGTCAAATTTTCAAATCTTTAAAAAGTTATGGTGTGTAGAGTCTTGATCTGATTGGATCAAAAAAATTTCGAATAATTTTTATAGTTTTAACCAATCAAATTACGCTAGAATTGAATCAATTGCTTTGAAGATGTCTCGAATAAATTTTGACTATTCAAATGAACTGCGCAATAATCTCACATCTGATTGGTTAGATAATTTTTTTAGTTGCCACTTTTTATATGAGTACGTCGAAAAAGTTCTAGAAACTCCTTAAAAAGGAGGTGTCTCAATTACTTCTTTGGTGGCCATGAAACATTGCCTTTTAATTGAGTGCATTATTGAGTATTGTGTTAAGGTGAGTTGACTGTGCAAAATCTCATTTCTTATCGTCTAAAATTCAATCATTTTCAAGGATTCCCATGTAACATATCTAATGTATATCTGTAACGGGAGTTAGTGGGCATAGCTAGCAGTCTATTAAAAATTCAAATCAGAAAAGTCGATTCCAGTGAACATCATGTAGATCAGCGGTTCCCAAAGTGGGTGGGTAGGGCCACCAAGGAGGCGTTTTGAAATTCTTAGTGGGCCCTGTAAGTAGCTATATATGTTTTGGATATCAAAATGAATTCTCTTTTCACTATTCAGAATTGCCTAAAATATTTTCTCCCATAGATGGTATAATAATGGTTTTAGTGCTGTAAATAAAAATTTATGTAATCAAAGGAAGGGTATAGATGAGGTGAGAGTCACGACATCAGAATTAATTTCAGTAACATCAAACCAAACTTGTACATTTGAAAGATCGACACCAAATTTGAAGATGCCATGAATATGCATTTTTTTATTCTGGAGGAAATTTTTTTTTAAAGTAATTTCTTTGAAGTCAAGGGGGCTTTTCTTTAAAATAATGTCTCCTAAGGGGAAGTTGAGTGAGAAAAGTTTGGGGAACACTGATGTTGATAACCAAAAGATAACAAGTGTGCAGTAGGTGACTAGCCATACTGTAGCTTTGCGGATAACAAAGTCTTTGTTTCAACACTTAACTTACCATAGGGTTAAACTTGTTGAGATGGGTTTTAAAGACAACAAGAACAACATAGGTAATATTTGAAAATTCATTCGATGTATTTACCCATTCTGAAGGCCAATAAGTTCAATAAAATTAGCTGATTTAACTAAAATTTGACTGGATGAGCTTTGAACGCGTAAAGTTGAAAAGTATGAAATACCTTTTCAAATCTGGAATGGTGTCATCTCTATACATCCTTTCATCAAATAAGGCATCATCGGAGTCATCCAATGTTGCGATAGCGGCTTCCCTCTTGGCGTGTAAAGATTTTAGCGGAGTTGTGACTAGAATCTTGGAATGATTTCCTGAAAGAGCTTTCAAAGCGGCTTGTTCTCTTTCGAACTGACACAACTCTTTATCGAGACTAAGGGTTCGATTGGGCGAGTCTTCAGAAATGAGAACTCGAACATCTAGCAGAACAGATGGCTCTGCAGTGTTTGGCGACTTAACAGGAGACTTTAGGCTTTCTCGCTTGCTAAGTAAGTCTTTCGAGAGGCGCTTCCTCAGAGATTCACGAATGCCTTTGATTGAAGTTCTGTTCATTCACTTGTACGCCTCACCTTAATTGTAGATATCCTGATTTGAACGTAACATAATTTTTCCATTTTATGCATGCATTCAAACCCCTTCATCTGCCTTTTTATTGACTATATCGATTAATTTGTAAACTTTTAATGCTATATATATATAGTAAATGGCGAGCAAAAATTCCCTCTTACACCAATAAATCATTTCACTTCAATTCTAACTCTACATGAAAGTTATTCGTCTAACCCTTTGCGGACCACAATTTTAAGACGAATCGTCTCTAAACGTAAAGCCGACGACTTTGATTTCTTGGTGCAGCGGTGTCACACTGACCTTCAAAGGAATAAATGATGACGTGGTTTCATACTTCAAAACAAAACACTTGCAGTTTAATGCGTGGAGGAGCTCTGTTACCACCTGATGATTGAATACGTAAAACGGAAAACTGCCCAAAATAGAGATATGAGCGGCAATAGTCATAGATGCCAGCATGACTGCATCGCCTTTTTCATGTAAACAAAGTAGGTCTAGCATGTGTGAATCCTTCTCACTTCAAATTAATGTTTCTTTCCGGGGATCCAGCATTAATTATTATTATTGAAGCTCCCGGTAATATATTTTACTTGGCCGGATTTTCCAATTTTTCATTTGTTGTTTAAAGGGTAACATTTTTTTGTATTTAATTTTTATCCTTCAAAATACATTAACCCTAGTAGTGCTGGACTAAATTTGTCCGCTCAAGTGCTGAGAAAGAGGGTGATGGGGCGTAAAGCCCCTGTTCCCTCATTTTCAGCTATTAATAAATTTTATATATAATTTTAATGTGATATATATATATATATTTCAACTATGCTGAATTCAGTAGTGATGTCCATTTTTTTATCAAACCTGTCAAAAATGATTTATATATGACGGCTCATCTTAAAAAAAATTTTTTATTTAAATTATTTATATAAAGTTTTCACACATATATACCCATTTTCAAGTATTCTGAATTCAGTGGTGATGCTCATTTTTTATGAAAAGCAATTAAATGTTTAAAAAAATCGAATAAACATGACAATCAATGTCAACTATATAAACTTTAAAATAAATTCTACTTGTAGTATTTCTCTGCAAATTATTTTCTTAATTTATTTAATAAATCAACTTTTGGTGTTTAATTAAGAAAATTGAAAAAATTCAAAAAAACTTCACAAAAAGTTTACCTGCTGTGAGAAATTTTCCTTATTCTGAAAGAATGAATGTTTTGAACTTACCTTCACTTTATTATAGAATAAAGAGAAATGAAATGATTACGATTTTCAACATTGTAAAGAAAAATATGATAATAAAAGAAGATGTCCTGCCTGGCTTTTCAACAAGAATATCTAGATCGCATTGCTTCAAATTTAAAGCTGAAAGTTTCCAGAGCAAGTTTTGCCAAACATTTCTAACACAAAGAGCTTTTGAAGATTGGAATTCTTTGCCCAGTGAAGTTGTGAATTCTACTACGTTGAATGACTTTAAAAACAATGTGGATGCAGTTTGGCAGTCTAGGAGATTGTATTATTTTGCTTAATTTCAAGATGCAAACCTTACAGGCATTAGCTTCACTTCTCACTAAATTAGGTATCTCGATAGGACCTCCATCGTTTTGGCTACTCTTTTATAGTTTTGGTTATTTCTTCTATACTTTACAGTATGTAATTTTGCTATTCATTCTATGATGATCTTTTCTTGGTAGCTCTTCTTTATCAGAATTTTCTAGAATCTATGTTCAAAAAACTTTTTTAAGGATTTATTTTGAAAAGATTTTTTTCGCTCTCAAAGCATTCTGATTAAAGATCATATATGAGTCCAGAAATGAAAACAGCATGACAGAAATTGTTATAAAAACAAACATTTTATGTAAAATTTGAAGGAATATTTTATTAGATATGTTTCTTATCAATCACAATTTTGATTGACATTTTAGAAAAAGTAGCCATGATTATTGAAAAAAAATTAAATTTATAAAGTGTTGTGGATTTAAAACTATATATAATTATAAATTTTCAAGATACTATCAAATATAGACTCTTAACTACAGATAATGTCAAAATTTTGTTAAAAATGTTAATTTTTAATTTTGATTGACAGTTTTAGACATTAGAACGTCATTCAACTATCATGGAAAAGTACAAAAAGTTGCAACTGACAATTTTAGCAAAAATGACAAAATTTGAAGGGATATAATTAAGCCAATTTTGTACAATTAATTTTTTAGTCCTCCTCCAGCACTAATAGGGTTAATAGAAGAAAAGGTTTTCTGAATTTTTCAATACATTCTTTATTTATACTTACATCATATATATTCATAGTATTAATCTAATCTATATTCTACACCAATGTTTCCCAAAGTGGGCGGTAGCGCCCTCTGGGGGGCGTTATCAAGACACAAGGGGCGTCAAATGTTTTGCTCGCGATAGGGGGCGTTAGAGTCGCACAAGGGGCGCTGTAGAATTTTCCATATACTTATTTTTAAGCTCACGAGATCATTGAAACTCGTGATAACTCGGAATAATACATTCAACATTTGTAAATAGAAAAGCTTTCACAAAAGCTTCTGTATGATGTGTACTTCTGCCCACATGTTTCTGATAATTTTCTCTGAGCTTTTTATTCGCCTCACGTGCACATAGCTTGCACATTATTCACAGATACAGACGTCAAAGCAAATTACTCATGAACTGCATTACTCTTTTGAAAGCTAAAACAAAGTATTTTCGGTGTGATTGATGCTAAAAACGTGATTCAAATCAATTAAAAAGAGCAACCGCGTTTGAGCTCTAATCATTCATCATTTTTTTTCTTCTTTTGTGTTTATCTATTTGCTTTATTCATAGCTATAACTTTGTTTTTCTCATTTTGAAAATGTTCAAAGGAAAAATGTCGAGAGTATAACGTTGAGTATCTTAAGTTTGGATTTATTCCATTTTTTAAAAATGAACAACAGCCGATGTGTCTCTTTTGCGAAAAGGTATTTTCAAATGAAGCAATGAAACCATCCAGGCTTTCCGAACATTTGACCAAAATGCATTCAAACAAAGCAAATAAAAAAATTGCATATTTCAAAAACTTCTTGATAAATTTAATAACCGGAATCGAATTTCATCGTTTATCACAAATCAATCACAAAAGCGTGATGATGGGCTTGTTTGTTCATACAATATTTCAAAATTGATTGCTAAATCAGGGAAACCTCATACAATTGGAGAACAACTTATTTTACCAACTATAGAAGAAGTTCTCATACTGTAGAGTGTAGTGCATCATCCTTTTCCCAAAACAATCTTGAATTCAATTCCACTTAGTAATAATTCAGTACAAAGAAGAATTGATGAGTTAGCATGCAATATTGAAGAAACTTTATATGAGACGCTCAAAAGTCAACATTGGGGTTTGCCGTTGGACGAATCTACTCTTCCAGGTAATGAAGAATTGCTTTTGGCGTATCTCCGTTTCATTAAAGATGGAAAAGTTTCACAAGAGTTTTTTTTGCTGATGAACTTGAAACTGACACTAAAGGCGAATCAATTTTCAATAAAGTTTATGCGTTTTTCAAAGAGAAGGACATTCCTTTGAGTAATATCATTGCTTGTTCAACGGATGGATCCCCACCCTTAATGAGAAGAAAGCTTTTTTAAAAAAACATGCTCCAAATTGTCTCACTGTTCATTGTGTTATTCATCGCCAGCACTTAGTTGCAAAAACCTTGAATCAACGTCTTCATAAATCTCTTGATAGCATTATATAACCAGTGAACAACATAAAATGTAATTCTCTTAACTCGCGATTATTTCGTCAACTTTGCAAAGACAACAATGAAGAATTTGATCGCCTGCTTTTACACACCGAAGTACGGTGGTTATCAAGAGGAAATTCTTTGAAGCGGTTTTACTCTCTATGAGCTCATAGCTTGCAAAAGTGATGTGGCCTACTTGCCAGACCTGTTCACCATATTTAACGAGCTAAATCTGCACGAATCGGAGGTAAATCTCATCAAGACAAAATCTGTTATTTGTGCATTCATTGAAAAACTCTAACTTTTCACACAAAATATTGGTCGTGGAGAGCTATTCCAATTTTCAAATTTGAATATACTCAAAAAGTCGTGACTTTTAATTGTCCTACAATAGATGATCTCCTTGTTTATTGTGAGCATTTGACCTTTCTACACAAAAACAGGACATTTAGATATCATGATCTTATTAATATGACAATACCTGACTGGCTCATCAATCCTTTTCTTTATGATACAACAGATGAAACTAATTGTGAAACGCAAGAAGGATTGATTCTCTTAGAAAAAAATGACTTCGAGTTGAAGCCTCTCTTCAAACAATCATATCAAACCTTTTGGATTCAACCTTGCATTCCTGTAAATTTCCTAAATTATGGGAAAAATTAAGATTTTTTTCATTGCTTTTCCTACTACGAGTATGGCTGAACGCTTTTTCAGGGTTCATCATATGTTTATATGGTAACTTTTGATTCAGAACAACTTGTCAGCTTCTCAGCAGACAAAGAAATTGTTTGCAAATCGCAAGCAGAGGCGACTTAAGACTCCTTCTTAGCAGCATACAACCAAATATAGAAGCCTTAGCAAATAAACATCAAACTCATCCATCGCATTCAAAAAGAAAAAAAGATATATCTAACTTTTTAAATAAATGAAACATTTTTTATGAAAATATTTTTATGTATTTGTGTATCAATTTTTTAATAGGGTGCGTTAGAAAAGTTTTAGAAACTTTGGTGGGCGTTGGTCTGAAAAAGTTTGGGAAACACTGTTCTACACAGTCAAAAATACAATTTCCTCATATAGGTCATAATTTGATCTATCAAAATTTCTTTCATAACTTCTAAATGAACCTTTAGTCGAATAAAGTGTAAAGATAAATTTTAAAACCTGTCAAATTGATATTCATTTATTTGATCATTTGTAATCGTAATAAATTTTTTATTGGAAATTTACTTTTTTATTTCCTGATGTCAAATTTTTTTCTTGCTCAAATTCTTGAGAAAACAAAAAATGCAAAAATTTTGACAAAAACATCCATATAAATGTCACACTCAAACATGATATTACGTATAAGAAAAATGATTAAAGTCCAAAAATTCTCTGAATACTTATTTCAGATTGAAAAAGTGAAGGAGTTTTTAAAAAGGCTTTTGAGTGATGTGGATTTTTAATGAAACAAACATATGGCGTGAAGCCTAATCGCTTTATATTTATTCTTTTCAGTTTTTCTCACTTTCAAGCAAAATAAATCGGAATTTCAGAAATAAATATTTGGAAACAATATTCCTGACAGATATGCCCATTGAGGTGGAAAAAATTATAAAAAATAAAAAAAAATTGTAAAAACTGGACACTTTATTTGTGATGTTGCTAACTATTTTCGGAGTATAAACTCGTTTTTCAAAGCAAATATTTATAAATGATAAAATAGTATAAGGATAAAATAAGTTTTTTTTATATATGTTATAATTTTTTTCAGAAATAAATGTTTGAACAATGTTCATTCAACTATGTTTACCTAAATGAATTAATTTAAAACTATTTCGATGAAAATAATTTCTCTTTTAAATACTCATTAAAATTATGCAATTAGAGACTTTATTTCGACAAATAAATGCCAACGTTGATCAAAATTGAATAGGAACAAAATACATATTTATCCATAGAAAAATTCTGCACGCATTGTAGAAAAGGAGCGGTCTCCTAAGCGTTGTTCGATAAAACCCATTATATTTAAAACTGTCAAATTATTATTATTATTGATAAAATAAGCTTTCTTCATCTAAAAATGAAAATGTTTTACTTTTCAAAAATTTAGAGTTTTAATTTAAGATTCCAATTATATCATTCTACCTACAGAAACATATTTAATTTATTCAACATCTAATTAAAATGTTAAACTAATTAAAATTTCACACAATCACAAATATTTTACCTCTAGTTCAAGCTTAAAGATAAATGGTTTGTTATATAAAAATTTAATTAAGCAATTTGTAAGTTCGAGCATTTGTTCTTTGGTCGCTTTAATAATAATGTTTTGGTGAAGCTTTAATATTCCTCTTTAAGATAGAATAGTTAGTTAATTACCGATTAATTCATTTTAGTTAATCAATTATTAAATTATGTCAAAAAGTTTTGTTATTTTATTTTTAAATCGGGCATTTTTAAAGAAAAAATATCATGTTAATATGACAGCCATGATGTTAAAAAGCACAAATAATAGAATTATGCACAAATCTACCTATTAAAAGGGGGCGTTGGTAAGGCTGGTTAGATACTGGCTTTCGATGACTCAAGGTATTGGGTTCGATCCCCCAGTAAGCCTACTTTCCTCATAGTTCGATACAAGTAGTGCAATTGTGCCCTTTCGATGAAAACATCTCACGGTACCTTTTTGAAAAAGCACCAAAAAAGTCGAAAAATACAACATTGAAATGCTAATGAACGGTTGATTAGAATTAAAATTTTATTGAGATGATTTCATCTTTTTCAAATGAAGGTTATTCTTAAAATGTGTCTTTTTTGCTACATACAATCTTTGCTTTTTGAATTTTTGTATTCTTTTAAATGTTTGTAAGCGTATCCAAAGAGAAGATAATCATGGTCATTTAACCACAACAGTTCTTAGCTTGAACATCAATTGGACAATTCATCTTTGCAGATGTTTTTTTATTTTTCAAATAAAAGCGAATGAACTAAATTTGGTAGGAAATGAAAGTTTATTGTATTGTAAATTCAGTCATATAAAAAATATTCTTTATCTCCAAGTTTTGGTATGAAAATTTTGCTTTAAATATTGATATCTAAAATTGTAATGAAAATAGTAAGTTTAAACTTTTTAAACTTCAACCAACCATAAAAAAGTTTAGTATAAAATGTTAAAATTCATAGTTTACAGTTTAGACACAAGACAGAAAAAATCGTAAATAATTTTAATATATTAATTTAGTTTGACCCAGTAAAAATTGATCATGTTTTGTAATAGCTTTTCTCAAAAATAATCTCTCCTGCAAAATACTAGTAACAAATGAAGCTATCGAAATGTAGTTGTTATTGTTTCCAATTATTTGTATTTTTCATGCTATTGAAGTGCGAAAACTATAATTCCGCTTCCAAATAATCGCAGAGACAATAGAGCTTGGTGCGTTCAAAGCAGTGAAGCTGAAAAAGGCGCAAATGTCAGCAACATTTCAGCTGTAGAGATTGAAAAATGTAGAACAGCAAAGATGGATATCGATGGTGGAGGTAGAGTATCAGGAGACCGCGATGCACGCAGCACTCAGCATGTAGTCTCTTACAGAACTCCATACTCTAATCCAAACGATCCCTCGTTTACGTCGTTAGGAGACATAAGCGGTTGAGTCAAGCAAAGTGGACCTGGCTCTTCTTTTGGACCAGGGGTGGACAAACTATCGATACGGGTACAGTTGTCAGATGTCTCGGTTTTACCGTTGCTTAACAACGGAATCTCGGTTTTTACATTCACTAAACTTATATGTCCAAAAAACAAGTTTGGGAAAATTTATCTCCCAATGTGATTATTTATTTCTTTTTTTTAGTATAAAAACGCATCTTTTACTTTCAAATTATTTTTGTAAGAAATTCAAATTTTTATCGTTTACTTTCCTCAGCTCATGATATTTGTCACGGTTTGATAGTGTAAACCTCGCACAACCCTACCTCTTCTCCACATGGGCCCCTAAAATCCTTGTTATGTGACGAGCGCTCTATTTTAAATAAAAATTGAATCTAAAAGTATTTTTCGTAAACTATCCAAATCTTCAGCTCAAGCCATGCCAGTTTTGCTACGTTTTAAACATTTTCAAGTTATCTTACTCAAAATGATTGAAAGGAAGTGAATTTATAAAAAAAAATCCATTTTTTTCTTCGTCAAATACAAAAAAAATGAGGCACACAAATCGATAAGTATCCAGCAATAATTAATAGCTTATCCGCACAAAATTACATTTATATACGTTTCATAAGGTTACTAGTCAAAATCCCCGAGAACTAAGATGGCAGCAACTTTAGTTTTAGCAGATTTTGATATAGGGTATTTGATAGAAGAGATTTTAGTTTTGGGAGATTTTGGAAGAGAGTGTTTTAGTTTTCGGCGGTTTTGACTATGAAGTTTTTTACAGTGACATTGTTTGGACTTTTTGGGTCATCAATAAAAATTAAAAAGATATCACTATAAAAAACAACATCGAGAAAGCTAAGGGGGAATTGTTTTTTATTTATTAGTAGTAATTACTTACTTATTACAAATACAAGCATCATAGATAGGAATGATTGAGATGTAAATATATAGTCATCAATGTAGCAAATAAAAAAGTGTATAAATTACATTTTTATCCTGCATGTGTATTATTTACTTTAGTGGAAAAATCTTTCAGATAAAATAATATATCATGAAAATTTTTTTTAAGCTATCCAAAAACATTGCACATCTCCCGTCTGTATACTTGTTTACCTCGGCTTGATTAGTATGATACAATTTTTGCATGAATTAATCACGCTAATTAAAAGCTATCTCAGAACATTCGTGTCTTTAAAATTCTAGCAAACTTCTTCTTCTAATGTTACTTTCGATTCGAGAGTAATTATCCGATGCCATAAGTAGATAACAATAATAATAACAATCAGCTCATGTCATCCAACCCCTTATTTTTTAGATAGGCTCGAAAAAAATGTATTCTCCATTGGTCTCAATACATCTAGGAAAGAAGTTTGACATGTTAAGCAAATGCAACTTTCTGCGAATAATCACACAACGCCTTTCTTGTTAAAAAAAAAGCTAAAATAAATTTTTGAGGAATTCTCTCTTAATCCTGGCTTCTTCAAAGAGAAGAAAGTTAAAAAAAACAAAACTTACTCTCATTTTGTCTAAGCAAAGAAGATTTGACGTACATGCGCACTCTTAGATTTCACGCGTCAAGCAAAACGTTTATCGATCAAGTGTAGCAGCTAAAGAAAAGCGTTAAATGAGAATGTCTACGACACACGATAGAAAGAGATAACACGATAAATGGAAGGCATCGAAATACCAGCAGCATAAATAAGAGGAAAGAAAATATGAAAATCGATTCCAAAATACACTTTGCATATTTAAAAGCATGGATCCTTGAAATTGAAAATTCTTCATGCTTGAAAAAAGTTTTCCCAATCTCCATTTCCATTCTCTTTTCGTAGCCTTCTTTTTTTATATATATCCTCTGGCCGTAGACCACTTGTGCCAGGCTCATTGAACTAGGGGATTTTACCCAGATCAAATATATCAGATAGTATTATAAATAGACAAAAAGCCTTGTCTCTGTTACTATAAGTTTTGTGAAAGATATAACATAACTATTCACAAGAAGTGATGGTCCTTTTTATAATTTACTTGATTTGCCTTCTTCATTAATCAACAAGGTAAGGAATATGGTGAATCAAATAAACTTTTGCGCAGATCATGAAGAAGAAAGTTTATTCTTTCCTCACTTCGGTGGAATTCTACTCTAAAACATTAATCGACTCTACTACTTGCAATGAATTAGGAACTTAAACTCAAATCGCAACTTTCAGAAGAACTAATGATCTATTTTCCGTTTATTAACGCTCTAAAATTGGAAATCTTTTGAGTCATGAAGTGTTTGGAAAAGATTCAGGCTTGAAATTTGAAAGAAGGAACGGCTGAGCTAAGTCAAAGACACTTTTTAAGTTCTATGTCATTTGGGGCATAAAAATTTCCTCTTTAAAACGGATTAAAGATATCCTACAAAATATATTCTGATGAATGCCTGTTACAGCGATCGTGAATCACATGATAAAGCGTACTTACGTATACCAGAGATCTACTTTATAAAGTACTTGAATAAGCGCGTATCCATTTGAAAACGTTATGTATTATATATTCCCTAAATCTGAATTAGTAAAATCTTGCTCCTAACATTCTATATTCCGCTCCCCTTTGTTCAGTAGATGTTAAAGTCGGATATGGTCTGGTTCAAAGTATAGAGGCTTCTAGTCTGGATGTCATAAGAAGCATAATGTGAAGAGGTCTACATGTAGACATCCCGGAGACTTGAAAAGCCTTTTGGGCAGTTTCAGTGTTTGTGCAACTTGCAAAAGAAGTTGTGGTATTAACTTTCTTCGTCATCTTTACCGATGATTATATATTTATCATATTATATAATTTTTATATTTATGATTGCAAAAATAACTCATCTCTAGAAAATTTGGATTTAACATTTTTCATTTTAATCCATTTTTAAAATAGGGGTAACAACCGTATACTTCATCCTTTTTTCATATCTTTACACTAAGAAAGAATCCTGATATTTTAATATATCAAAAATGTGTATATAAAAAATAATATAAAATGCGTCGTATGCTGCATGTCAACTTTTTAACCCTTCGGTGACCATAATTTCAGAGACTATTTGTCTGTTTCATTTTTTAATCAAATTTTATATATTTAGAGCAGACCATTTTCATTTCTTGGAATCTCTGATATCGCGCTGGTCCTCAAAGAGCTAAAGAGAAATTTTTATCAAATTTATTTAATAAGGAATTACAGTTAGTTCTATTTTTCTAGTTATAATAATTTAGTTGAGAGAAGCTTACAAGAACAGTAATTTGAGGTGAAGAATCACAAATCATTTGAAGAAATAAGAAGGAATACCTAATTAAGAGTGTATCCTGAAAATGAAATTCAACGGCATCACCAGCAGAACAACAGTTTTACTTTTAACACTGAATTGAAAATTGATTTTAATATGCACAGAAGAAATGAAAAGTAATCGATAGTATCGCTTCTAAAGCATTCTTCAGATGAAGTACACACACAACACACAACAACACAACACAACAACACAACTACTCACGCGAAGACGAAATATATTGTTATAAGTGTATAAATGCAAATAAAATTGAGTGAGTGTAGTTGACTTTCATAAATCCAGTTTTTACAAATGAATCACTACGCCAAATATCTCTATCTTCTTGCGCGCGTATAATGAGTTGTGGGCAAAGTGCGTTCGTTGTGCGCGTGTCGTTGTCGTGATGAATCTGCACCGAATTCTCGACATCTTAAAACCAAGCCTTCTATAACCTTCTTCTCAAAGTTCGTCAGGATAAAGCTCACTTTTCTTAACTGATGCTCCTCATAGTTAACCCATTAAGTACCATAGAAATCAGACGATATTTAAAAAAACGCAGACGATTTATATTCAAAGTCATTGAAAAAAGCAGACGAAGATGAAATTACTTATGTTCCCAAATGGGAACATTGGGACTTAATGGGTTAAGCATGCTTTCATATATCTTGCTCTAGCAGTATGAACGATACATAACAAACAAATCAAAGGATTTTGATGAGAGTGATGTTCAGTCTTTTTTTTCCAAATTGATTATTATTATTCACTTTTTACTAAAAATAGGATTTTGAAGAAAATTAATGGACAACTCAGAAGTAAGGTTGATTTTTTTTAAAATAATGCTTTCAGCGTTAAACCTAAATTTTTTCAAATATAAAAAGTTATAATGAAATTAAATTATTTTGGCTGAGCAAGTATTTTTAGAAGCTTATTGAACTTGGCATATCAAATAGGATTTCATTTTCACATTGTAGATCTAAATTTCATCTACTCAATCTTATACACAAATTCATCAAAAATTATGGATATATCAACCGATTTTTACATTAATTTGTCAAAGGAAGGCAGTTGTGAAAAGATGTTATCATCTGTGATTCGTTTTTCACAATTGATTTCAATTTTGTTCATACTTGAGAAAGCACTCCCACATAAATGCATATGTGGATACAAAAGATCAGAAGAGAAGAGTTTCTAAAAGAGGAAAACTGCAGCAACTATCATTACAAAGTGTATAACATTTATATCGCATTTTTTGATGCATTCAGGAGTTCAGGACCTCCAAGGTAAAACATTTAACGTGGTACAAAAGACACTTGGTTAGACTTGCAGACTTATTTTGAAATTAATTGAGGCTATTTAATGCTTATCAAATTTTCAACTTCAACAAGTGATCATTTATACCTGGCAACTTTCCCGGTATTACCTGGAGATTCCCGGTTTCGGTCGCTTTCTCTCAGTCTCCAGATTATCTTCTGACTTTTAAACAAAAATTTTAATAATATATTTGGAAAATTATAAAAATTTGAAATAATTATTCATTTGGTGCATATCTTTGTTTTTCTTTAACTAAGTACTTTATTGTGTTAACTAATATAAAACAGTATTTTGAAGTGTTCTAATAAAATGTCAATTACATTTAACAAAATGCATTTGATTAAATAGAATTATGTAGATTAATTCAGTTCTCCCTGTTCCATAAAAAATCTCCGTTTTTTTCAAAAAAATCAAGAATTTCCAGATTCCAAAAATTTTTGGTTGACAGATATGTTCTTAATATAATTAAAAGATAGTGGTATTTAAGTAATTTAGGAATATAAAATACTATTTACGATTTTTAATTTTAGTCGTGAATATGTCTATCGACAGAGTGGGCAAATATTCAAGTCCAACGATAACAATTACAGGTGATAATTTATCGATGCATCATAACCGAAAAATTCGCAGGTAGCAATTCACATTATAATACATCACACTAACTTACCGAATCCTTATCACTGGGATTAATTTCGCTACCAGTACAGCTCTCATTGGATAGCATTCAACCATTCACACAGAATAGAAAATGAAACCATGAATGACATATATATCTGTATGTGTATGTATATTTCGTGAAAATTGCACGAATCTGAATCTGTTCTTTAATTAATCTGTGCTCTTATTTCTCTATCAATTTCATCTTGCTTTTCATTGGTTGAAATGATAAAGCGGCGTTGTGGCATTTAAGTTTTCAACGCGTGTATATCATTTTGCCAGATGTTTCCTTACTGTTTCGTTGGGTCGTTTCTTTATATTTGAAATACATCCAACAGCCTGTTTGTGTTCACAAGCCTCCGTACATCTCGGGCCACTAAAATGGGACCTACCCGACCCCCTCTCATAGGCCTTGGATATAGTAATACAAATAAGCTGTGCCGCAAGGAGTGGTCAGACTAGCAGCTCAATGATTTCTATTTCAGCTATGTTTCGTGTCGAAATCATCACATTATGAAATTTAGATGTCAAATGACGCCTGAATGATCTAAGTAGGCAAAGATAATATTGTATTCCATTTTTCGGTGTTTGGAGGCCATTCGTATATAGTGTAAACTTTTCGAAAACATTTACATCAAAACAATATATATATATTTGAGAAGGTGTTAATAAGTTGCAAAAAAATGTTCTCTTCGTGAAAAAATCTTTCAAAAATACTACAAATTTAGTTTTAACAAAATTTTCTTGATTGAACTCTGGTATGACATTTTACAAAATAAATTTATTTGTTAGCACACGTTCACATTAACTTAGAGCTTTGTAGACAATTTTTCTATTGAATCTTTTTTTTATTTAATTTTTCCAATGCATAACAGGAAATATATCAACCATATTTCTAAAATACTACAGTATATTTATACTGAATGGGCGATATTTTTTCAAGACATCTCTTTATACCAAAGAGTTGTTCTGCAACATACTTCGATATAGGAGATGGAATAATTCCCCATATATAATGCTCACCTCAAACGACCCGGGAATAGTATGTCAAATGGAGATTGGCCATGTGCCTCATCTCTGTCTCCATTGCTTTTTTTAACGGGATCTCTTTTTAATTTTTCATATTGTCTTGCTTTTTTCTGTTAAGATAAAAAACTTGAGTCAAGTAATAATGACATTTTTATGTGTATTTTATGCTAAAAAAAAATAAAAATTAGAATAATAGGAGAAAAGTTTTTGAAACTCTTCTAATTTTTAATACTTTTTTTCTTTTTTTTCTTCTTACATTCTCCTCAAGCAATTTATACAAGTTATTTTTCTCCTCCTTAAATTGATGAGATCATCACAGGCAAGTTGGCAGGTGTATGTTATTTTAAGGCACTTTGCCACTTGGTTGCATTCTGTCGATACGAGCGAATTTTGATGATAGGCGTGGTATTTCCACTTATGGAATGTTCTTTTCCTATTAGCAAAAGATTTTTTATCTCTGTTCAATTCTTGCACGGTGAACTAATATAAGAAGATTTGAAGAAATAAATGAAAGAAATTGTTAGGGAAGATTATTTATAGATTAAGCGTATGTTCTAATCACTCATGATATTTGAGTAGGTGAATTCATTTTTGGGGAACGTATCCGAAATGTGATTTATTGTATCGATTATCTTGGAATAATTTTTTTTATTTTCCTTTCAATAAAACAAATAAAAAATTAATTATATTGATATATATTGATTTTTTTCATTAATTTGAATAAAATTTGAGAAGAGGGACAAAAAACCAAAAAGATATTGGTAGCCCTAAAAAATTTTCTGAAGGCGTCCATGTTGAATTGAATTTGAATTTATTGGATAAAAAATTTTACAAAATAAAAGTACGAACAAAATCTTATGCTCAAATTTTTACCTCAATTTTGTGGGAGCTTTCACTTGTTTCACAAAGGATTTGAGGTGTAGGGACGACCTTAGATCTAAATTGGTCAAACAACTTAGTACAAAAGTGAAGGCTCTTTACAACTTTTCCAAACAATTGGAGATCCTTAATAACTTTGTTACTTTTTGGTGAGAAATTTTTTTCTTTTATCTTATAATTTAGTAGATAATCTTTTTCAAACATTGCTACTTGGTGGAAACATAGAAGATATCCAAAAGAATGAACATTTTACTTATGATTAGGGTTGTGATGTTTTACACTATCAAACACGGATAAAAATCGTATTGAACAAAGTCAAAAACATAATTTTGCATTCGTTACTAAAATAATTAATTAATAGGAGAAATGTTTGAAAGTATAAAATAAGTTTTTATACTTAAAAAGAGATCAGCAATCACACTTAGAGCCTAATGAAAACCTTTCAAAACTCCTTTTTTGACATATAAGATAGTGAATGAAAACCAGGATTCTTATAAATCCTCCGGGATTCCGTTCTAACTGTGAAAATCTCTAAAAACCGGGACATATTGCACCTCTATTCATGATCATAAACGATAACGCAATTCAATTTTTAAAAGCATGTTATTACAATTTTAGAATCGACAGAAATATGTTCTGGAATAATTTGCTATGCTTTTGTCTGTGTCCCACAAATATCTATCTCACTCCTCTTCCGTATGCCGCTCAATTGCTTATCGCTCAAACAAAGTCAACCCCCTAACCCTAACCTCCAATCCTAACCTAAGATTTTCCATCTTTCATCATAATAGAATTTCATTTTCAAAAATATAATTATATATTACTCGATGGTAAGAGAAAGAGAGGAAGACCTAAGATGAGATGGATGGATGGATGGATGGATGGATTGGATCATATAGCTGAAAGCAAAGAAAAGAATTTAAATCTGAATATAGACAATGACAGATCTAGATGGAGGAGGCTAATCAACAAACTGAAAAAAATTAGTAATATTACTAGTTGAATAGTAAAAAGAAATAAGTTAATTTTTGCTAAATATTAACTTGGAAATATAGTTTCCAAATTTGAAGAATAGTAAGTCTTGTAGATGCCATTAAAAATTAAAATTTTTATCTGAAACAAAAATTTTTAATAGAAACAAAATATGAAAGCAAAAAACACAAATAAAAAGCAAAAAATGTCCTGGGCGAGTTCTTACCTTGCTTTAAATTCCGCAAAACTTCACACATAAACGTTTTATTACAAAATGCATAAAACTAAGAGTTGAGAAAAAGAAAAAATCATAATTCATTTTTGAGACACACTCTAATGTATATAGTTTAAATTACTACAAAATATGAAAAATATATTGCAAATAAAACTTTTGAATAGTATTTTCAAAAATCTTTATCAACTTAATTTACTTTTTGAATCTTTGCTAGAGAGATAAAATAAATCGATTGAAAATTTTACCCATACTGAAAGTTTTAATCCGTTGTTCTTAAGCTGGGGATCCAAAGACATCTAAGGTTTTTCATGTTTTTAATGAAACAACCATTTTTACGTACAAAAATAACTGAAACAAAACTATCTCTTAAAGTTCTTTGCATAAATAGCAAGTTTTTTGTCTTTTGCCCTCAATTTACAAAAAATTTCTGTTGCTACCCGCATTTAACGTCATTTGAGATCAAATAATTCCTGTCAATAATATAAAGTACACATATATATTGATTGCATGCGAAATTCGTTTTTATGACTTTTCATGCAGTTTTCCAATAAAGATTTCCCTACCTTTTACCTTTTTTTGGATGTTATCTCTCATATTTAAGATTTGACCTAATACATTTAAATAATTTTTAATATATATATAAGCAGAGTTAAAAATAAATAAAATTTATACACTATTTAAAATTGAGTAAACATTACACACTAAATTGCATTTACCACACTTAACTTGATTAAAGACTGTTTCTTCAAGCTTCATAAGAAAAATGCTTCTCTTCTCTTCAAAACTACACTGTAAAAAGTGCGTTTAGAGCTTAAACATGTTTTAACGTGTTTACACGTTTGTTCTCTAAACACCATGCACTTTTTAGTGTTTATGAGTCTTCTTTCTCACATGATTAGACGTCATGTGTTTAGGCTTCACAATATATATATATAAAACTATTCTCCATTCTTGGAAATAAAACTGTCTATACATCTGAGAAACGAGATACATATATATGTTTAAAAGCAAGACTCATATATAGTTTATATGCATAAGAAACGAGAGGCTCCTTGCAAACATCAGTGATGGATAGATCACATATACACTATAAAGCCATTATATGACAAGTGTATGATTTAGCACTGCTATCGGATCTCACATCTGTTTTCATTGTATACTAATTTGCTCTATGTTTTCATCTGTACAGATTTCCTTTTTTTACTTGCTTCTTCTTCTTGTGTAGCCTTATTATCACGTTTTTGCCTCGGAGTCCCTGTCTTATTTTACTTGCTATCCTCATTTATTTGCGAGTCAAAGTTCTCCTTTACACTTGTTAAATTTTTTTGTTTCCACTCACCTACTTTTAGCAACAGAATTTTTCTCACAATTGTTTTCCCTATACTCCACCACTCTACGTGTGAAGGTATTTTTATTTTTATAATTTTTTAGCCATTAGTATAAATCCACAGGTTTTATGTTCTTTGAATTTATATTTGAGGGCGTGGGTAATCGGTTAGCGCGCTGAATCTCAAACCCAAAATGTTGGTTACTAATCTCTTACTACTAGATCTTTTTAGTTATTATTTTTACTTTTTAATCTTTATTAAAACTCTTTTTTTACATTTAAAAATGATGTAATATTAAATTTTCAAAATTTTATTTATCCATTTTTACAATATGTACAGTTTACAACTTTTTCTATAAGAGTGTTTTTTACAGCAAGCTTAAACGTTCCATTAGATCAACACCACTCTTTATCTTGTAAAAGTTAATAAGATCTGGTATTTTTTCTTATGCGAAAACAAAAGAGAAGAAGATGCTTATAAAATACACAGGGTTTTTTTTACTTTGGAGAGTGGGAAAACAATTAGTTAGAAAAGATGATAATGCTACCCATTTACGACCATTGTTTCTTTATGGGAACTTTTAAAGTTTTGCCATCGTTGCTTTTTATAAAAACTTCTACTATAATTCTTCTGCTTCCCATCAGATATCCTCTGATACTTCTGGTCTTGAATGGGTATCCAAAACTTTCTCTTTTAGAAAAAGTCTGAAATTATATTATTTTTAAGATAAATAAATTGAAATTGGGAAATTTTTTAATATTGTTTTTGAGTTTTTTAATTGTCTAACTAAAAAAAAGTATTATTTATTTAGAAAAACTTAGTAATGAAATGTTCAATGTGTAGTTTTTTTACATATTTTGAAGAAGAATTCGTGTATCATCTCTTTTCTCGGCATCGATTTGAAGAAAATTTTTTTGTTGAATGTTCTTCAAAAAACTGTTTTTCTATCTTTCGTTCTTATGAGTCATTTCGTAAGCATTGCTCACGGAAACATTATTCTTCTCATCAATCAAATTCTTCTTATGCTTATTCTGACAATTCTAGAAGTTTTTCACCTGAAGTTTCATTTGAAAAGTGTCACATCAAAGATGCTTTGTTTTTGCTGAAGTTAAAAGCAAGTTTTTCGCTCAGTCAATCATCCATAAATAAAATTATCCCTTTAATCCGCACACTTGTAGATGAAAAGCTCGCTGAGGTTTACAATAAAATAAAGAACCTAGGACTTGATTGTCAAAAAATAGAAGAAATTTATAAAATTTTACAGCTTAGGTGTTTTGATGGTCTTGAGACAGAGTTTTTACAGCGCAAGTATTTTCTGAGATACTTTGATCTTGTCGAACCTCAAAAGGTTTTTATGGGAACAAAAACTTTTATAAATTCAAAGAAAAGCAAAGTTACTAAAGATTTATTTGGATACTACGTTCCTTTTATGAACCAACTAGAAGTTATTCTCTCTTCCAATGAGATAAAGTTTTTTGATGTTAACAATCAAAAAAAGTGCATGAAAGACTTCTTTGATGGATCAAATTTTGAAAATTTGAATTTTGAGCAAAAAAAAAAGTTCTCTTTATATTGCTTTATATTATGATGACTTTGAAATAGCAAACCCTATTGGCGCACATAGAAAAAAGCATAAAGTTACAGTTTTATATTGGACACTTCTAAATATTCTACCTCATCTTCGCTTTACTTTACCATTTTCTCAACTTTTAACAATTACAAAAGCACAAACATTGAAAACTTTTGGTATCAAGACTCTTTTAAAAGACTTTGAAGAAAGTATGAAGCGGTTATTTACTGGTGTAGAACTAAAAGTTAACAAAGAAATTAAGAAAGTGTATGGTATTTTATATTGCGTTTTGGGTGACACTCCTGCAGCACAGTACATTGGTGGTTTTAAAGAAGGCGTTAGCTTTGCAAAAAAACCCTGCAGAACGTGTGAAATTGATATTTCGCAACTTTCAAATAGTCTTTATGGGGAGCAGTTTAAGCTGAGGAACGAAAGAGAACATCAAATCAGGTGTGAGGAAATGACAAAAATGTCTCCCTCTCAGAGAAAGCATTTTTCAAAGATCTATGGCATTAATAGGTTGTCTGCTTTGAGTAGTTTTCCTTTATTTAAAGTCACTGAATGTATACTGCATGATCCCATGCATGTTTTATTTGAAGGTGTTGTTAAGATATCAATTCAATTACTTCTAGAAACATTCATTTATGATAAAAAGTATTTTACTCTTGAAAGACTTAACTTTTTCATTTCTAGCTTTCAATATGTTCATACAATGTTGAATGATAAACCTCAAACTTTAGAAAGAAATTCCCTAAAATATTTTAATACGTTACCCATGACTGCCATTGAAACAAAGAATTTTATGTATGTTTTGCCTTTTCTTGTTTCCGATTTCGTTCCTAAAGATGATAAGATGTGGCAAAATTTCATCAAGCTTATAAAGATATGCTCACTAATATTGTCTCCCATTATATCCGATGTCACGTTAGACTCCTTGTATGTTTTAATTTATCAGCACAATTTTTTTTTTGCTGAAACATTTGGCCATACAACTTTTCCACCAAAGCTTCATTATCTTACACATTTTACTGATCAAATGAGAAAGTTTGGACCAGCTCGCAACCATTGGTGTGTGCGATTTGAGGCAAAACACAGTATTTTTAAAAATGTTAAATGGAAGAATTTCAAATGTATCGAAAAGTCATTGGCTGTTTTCCATCAACATTGGGCGTGTATGGAACAGGTAAAAAGAATTTCATCTTTGCATACTTTTGTTGAAGTTGGTGAAAAGCAACCTCTTGATATTAACGAACTTATTGATTTGAACCTGCCTTTGAACAAAACCTCTGAACATTTTACCTGTCAAAGAAATGTTTTTACAACTGATTCTGCAAAATTAAATGGAATTAAATACATGAAAAATGACGTTTTACTTTTCTCTAAATTGAAAAGCGACGAGCCAAAATTCTGTTTAATTGAAAAAATTTTGATTTCATCCGATGATATACTTTTTTTCGTGTGTGATAAACTTGAAATACTTGAGTTTGATGCTCATCTTAATGCTTTTTGTTGTCAAAAGCTTAACCAAAAAGTCTATGTTGAATTCGCAAAATTTGATTACAAATGGCCTCAAACTTGTTTTTCATACAATGAAAAGATTTATGTGATTTTAGTTAAAGTTGATTTTTGTTGGTCATAATAAAAGTGTTTTATGTTTACAATTTTTCACTTTTTACAGATTTAAACTGTACTTATTATTCTCTTTGTCATTCAATATTTAAATTGAAGTACATTTTTTCAACGAAAAGCTTTGTATGATCAAAAATAAGTATGGATAAAGTGGCGATTCAAATTAATGAAAACAGCACAACTTTACAAGTTACTCAGTGTCTTGAATCATTGAATTTTCCTTCTCACGTTGTTTCAGCTTTCAATGGTTTTTAATTTTTTTAAATCTCAATTTAAGTTTTTTTTACATCTAGATATACATTTAGAAAACGAAATTGACGGGATGGTATTTTATCATCTAGAAGAGAGTGATATTTTGAAAATGCTTGATAATAAAATTGGACCGACCAAAAAAGTGATGCTTTTAATCAATGAAGCTAAAGGAAAGACTGAGAAAATTAATGATCAAGGAGAAACATCAAATGAAAGTACTTCGAATTCGTCACAAGTAACTGTTTTCGATATATTTATATTTCTACAATTATATTTTTTAGGAGAAAACAATAAATAATGAAACAAATGATAACAAAATTTTACCTAAATTCTCAAATAAAGTCACATCACTTTTGAAAAGTGGGAAAATAATTAATGAATTTGATAGACTTGTAGAAGAAATCGCTTATCATATTATGACAATGGAAGAATTCAAAAAAAAGGGAAGATTACAACTATTTAGGAAAAATGCTTTATTCTATGTATCCGTGTATTTCTTTTCCATATGGAAGATCCCCATGGGTAAATATGATTTTTAGTATTTTTTTTTAAATATTGTCGTGTTTTAGGCATACTTTAATAAGAAACTCTCGCAAAAAGTGCGAAATATAAGGTGGAAGTGGAATAAGAAAAAACTTTCGGGACAAAATACGAAGAAAAAGAAAAAGAGTTCACAATTCGTAGCTAGTGAAATATATCGTAAGTTATTACTTTTTTTCTATTTTTTGTTTTTGCATTTTTTGTCTTCTAGAAGAAAATCAAAATGAAATGTCATCATCAGATGCCCTTAAATTATTGAGTGAACAAGTGGAGCAAAATTTTCAAGATCAAGATTTTGCGGCTTTATATCTTGCCCAAGAAATTTCTTTTTTGAGCGAAGAAATACTATAAAGAACTTACCAGTTGGTCTTAAGGAAGTTATAAATAAATTTCCTTTTCTAGAAAACTTAAAATTGGTAAACTTGTTAGTTTTCTTTGCATCTGAATATTTGATTTTCCTTTTTTTAGGTTGAAAAAGAATTTGCTCTATTAAAACCTGAATTAATTGAAGACGAAATTAATAAAAAATTTGAAGAAACTGTGGAAAAATTAGTGAGAATTTTTGACTTTGAAGTTTTCAAAGACAAAAACTTAAGAGATTTTGAAATTTTAATAAAGCTTGAGAAAAAAATATCCTTTTTATCATCTAAAAGCTCATCAAATGAAAAACTCTTCACTGTTGTTGATGTAAGCATAAATTTATACGTTATATAACAAAAATAAGCATTGTTTTTTTAGAATAGTCCATTTGATACTACATCAAAAATAGGAAGCTCTCCGAGAATGATCATTTTGAAAAATAATGAAATACGTGCCATTTACATAGTTGGAGACGGAATTTCCTATCATGTAGATTCAAAAATAAAGAAGGCGATGATATTTTTATTGAAGACCTATTATGTTTTTGATTTATGTTATCCTAAAAGTTTTCAAACTTTAGGATTTTTACAAAAACATGTATTAAATGATGACTTTCCTTTTTTCAAAGGATCAAATTTGATCAAATTTGAAAAAAGTTATACCGAATGGTTATAAAAAATTCAACCTTTATGCATGTTCTTTTTTAGTTTTTTTTTATTTTTTCTGTATATATTAAAATTTTCTATAAAATACATTAATAAAGCCATTTATAAAATAAAATTTAATATTTCTTGCTCAATTTATGGATTTATTGTTTTTAATTTTTTTATATTCTAGTGTGATAAATACATAGTATATATTGATTGTTGTTTTTATTTCTTGTTTTGAATGACCACTTTAAAAATTTCATAGTGATGTTTTATTAGTTTCTTGAAGTTCTATGTAATTGTCCCCTTGCTATTTAGTGTATTTTATGATAACTGTGTGTTTCAAATGGGTGCGCTATGATCTATAGTGATGCATTTCTATAGAAGCCTATATAGGCTTGTGGTATAGAAGTGTCGGGTTAGATCCCCATTCATTCCATAAGAAAAATCTAGAAACCTTACACAAAGCCAATGGTTAATGATAGGAAGGGGATTCAATCAAGAAATGCACAATCTCCAAAAAAGGTCCTGCCATATTAGTGTGTTGGTATAGACACGTCTAGGGCTGAGGTCTCGGAAAAAAATTGACGTTAAATGATGTTTGTTTTTGTGTGTTTCACTCTATTTTTCAATATAAACTAAACACTATCATGTTAAACGTGTCTAGAATCAAGATGTTTAGGTGTAATAGTTTTAGAGATGTTTAGGTGTTTAAAAACCATTCTAAAAATTGTGTTTAGGTGTTTAGATTTGAAACATGTTTAGATTTTTAGGTGTTCAAAATCTGTGACATTTTACGTGTTTAGTTTTGTGTTTAGATTCTAAACACATTTTTTACAGTGTATGATACGACCAATATTGGAATGTGGAAATATAATTACTGGCCCTCACAACAAACTTGAATTGAGGAAACTTGAGAGAGTTCAAAGAAAGTTCACTAAAAAAGTAGCTGGTGTCCAAGATATGAATAAAAGAACTCAATCTTCGGTCTCTTCTTTATAGAATTAAGAGACCAAAAATGATAACTATTTATAATATACTGAAGAAAAAATTTTCAAAACAAAGAAAAGTTTTACCTCCATGGCATCACGTATATTTCTCGATGTAATTCCTTAAAACTTCAACTAGACTGTCATTATGGCACTTTTAGAAAAATTTATTCCACTAAATCTTCAATTAAAGATTGGAACAATCAACCTCAAAATATTTTGGATGCACCAACATTAAATGTATTTAAAAATAGATTAGACTTCCATTGGAGTCATCTCAAATTTTTACACTTGTGATTCTTATGAAAACTCAAATATCTCATTTTTTGAAGTTATTATTTTAGATGCAATTTTCATAGGTTTGAACAACCTTCTTTTTGCTTAATTAAATATGTTATGTTATGTTATGTTAAACATATAAAAATGTGGTAGCAATAAAAATAAAGCGAACATTTTGTTTTCTATTGAAAAACTTGTTGAATAATAGATTTTTTAAAGCTAATTTATTTGATACATTGATTATTTTAGGATATTTTAATAACATTTTTTGTTTATCATGATCATGGTTTGGTCTACTCGCACCAAATCACTTTTCACCACTCATCCCAATTATTTTTTAATTAATTAGTTGATTTTAGTTTAGTTAATTGCTTAGTTGGATAGATAATTGATTAATTACTTGGTTAATTCATTGTTCATCAAATTTTTTTAAAAAATTAAAGTCTTTCAAAAAATTAATAATTTTTTCTTATGTAAAATTAAAAAAGCTGAACTTAAATATCATATTCATTTTTTTTTGATTAACTATATCTTCCAAGATATTTTTTCACAAAAGAATTTTCTTCGCTTGAAGCTGAGCATGCCTACTTAATTTCTCATTGCTTAAAAGAGAAAAATTTTACATTCAAGTATTTATTTCTAAGTTTTATGTGTCGATATGATGAAAGTGAATTTTAAACTTTCTCCTCATCAGTTTTCAAGGTTTGTCTAAGTATAGTTAGTCGGTTAAAATAGCAATTTCCTATTTTACAAATTCTTTGCAGTTAATAAACGAAATCTAACACTTTAGCAAATTCCTTAAATAGAAATATTTCTTAGTAAAATCATGCTATGTTTTCAAAATTTGAGTCAAATTTGAGTTAAACATCTACAAACGAACTTATTTCGTTTGGGAAGCAAATTATTTGTCTAGCAGAGTTAGTTTATTAGTTGGAGTTGGCATTACAGAGGGCGAGTTGACTGCAAACTTCATGATGGAATATTTCACTTTAAATTAGAACTTATAAAAAGTATAATATATTTCAAGTTTCAAGTTTATTTCAATATCAAATTTTTTAAATACATAATATAAAATGTTACTTACTTTTATCTGTATTATCAAAAATTTTAAAAATGCTAATATTAATTTACTTTACTCGAAAAGATTAATAAAAATATATGCTTCCATTTTTCATTCAAATATAAAAGGCAGGAGCACACAAGAGGCTAAAAGGAGGCATAATTTTTTTTTTAAATGTCTTATAAAGAGTCACAAGATAAAATGCAAGTCTAAATTTTTTTTGCATTTAATGCCATATTTTACAGAAACAAACTTAAAAGGTAAATTAAAAGCCAAATTAACAAAAAAATTTCCTATATAACAATCTTGAGAAAATAAGTTCGAAGAAGAGTCCAGATAAGAAGTTCTTCTGAAGAAGGAGTCTAGATAAAATTTATCAGTTAATAGGGTTCGTGCACACACTCAAAATAGCTTAGAGAACCACTCGCTATTCATAAGAGCCACACCAGCCCACATGGGGCCTGAAAGCTGTTATCGCACTACTTTTGCATAATAGAGTATGCCTATTACTGATCATATAAGTGGGGATTTTCTGCAGTGGATACATAGAATAAAGCACGATTCCTAAATAGTTGTAATCTTCCTTTTTTTGAATTTACTTCCATTGTCATAATATGATAAGCTGATTTCTTCTACAAAAGTCTATCAAATTCGCGCTATTTCTCCGCTTTTCAAAAGTTGATGTGACTATATTTGAGAATTTAGGTAAAATTTTGTTATCGTTTGACTCATTGTTTACTGTTTTCTCCTACAAAATATAATTGTAAAGAAATATAAATATATCGAAAACAATTATAGCGACGAATTCGAAGTACTTTCGTCTGATGTTCTCCTTGATCATTAATTTTCTCAGTCTTTCCTTTATTTGCTTCATTGATTAAAAGCGTCACTTTTGGTCGGTCCGATTATCCTAGCATCATGACAAAATATCACTCTCTTCTAGAAAATGGAAAAATACCATCCCGTCAACCTCGATTTTCTAAATGTATATCTAGATGTAAAAAAAACTTAAATTGAGATTTAAAAAAATTAAAAACCGATTGAAAGCTGAAACAACGTTGAGAAGGAAAATTCAATGATTCAAGACACTGAGGAAGTAACTTGTAAAGTTGAAGCTTTGTTTTGCTTAACTTGAATCGCCACTTTATCCATGTACTTGGTTTGACTCATACAAAAGCTTTTCGTTGAAAAATGTGCTTTCAATTTAAATATTGAATGACAAAGAGAATAATAAGTTGCAGTTTAAATCTGTAAAAAGCGCAAAAAATTGCTAAACATAAAACGCTTTTATGTATGACCAGCAAAATCAACTCTAACTAGAATCACATAAATCTTTTTCATTGTATGAAAAACAAGTTTGAGGCCATTTGTAATCAAGATTTTGCGAATTCAACATAGGTACTTTTTGGTTAAGCTTTTGACAACAAAAAGCATTAAGATGAGCAGCATCAAACTGCTATTTCAAGTTTATCACACACGAAAAAATCATATCATCGGATGAAATCAAAATTTTTTTCAATTAAACAGAATTTCTGGCTCGTCGCTTTTCAACTTAGAGAAAAGTAAAACGTCGTTTTTCACGTATTTAATTCCGTCTAATTTTGCAGAATCAGCTGTAGAACATGTCTTTGACAGGTAAAATGTCTAGAGGTTTTGTTCAAAGGCAGGTTCGAATCAGTTCGTTAATGTCAAGAGGTTGCTTTTCACCAACTACAACAAAAGTATGCAAAGATGAAATTCTTTTTACCTGTTCCCATACACGCCCAATGTTGATGGAAAACAGCAATGACTACGATACATCGAAATTCTTCCGCTTAGCATTTTTAAAAATGCTGTGTTTTCAAGTCGTCACACCAGTGGTTGCGAGCTGGTCCAGACTTTCTACTGATCAGTAAATGTGTAAGATAATGAAGCTTTGGTGGAAAAGTTGTATGGCCAAATGTTTCAGCAAAAAAAAAATTGTGCTGATAAATTAAAACATACAAGGAGTCTAACGTGACATCGGATATAATGGGAGACAATATTAGTGAGCATATCTTTATAAGCTTGATGAAATTTTGCCACATCTTATCATCTTTAGGAACGAAATCGGAAACAAGAAAAGGCAAAACATATTCATAAAATTCTTTGTTTCAATGGCAGTCATGGGTAACGTATTAAAATATTTTAGGAATTTCTTTCTAAAGTTTGAGGTTTATCATTCAACATTGTATGAACATATTGAAAGCTAGAAATGAAAAAGTTAAGTCTTTCAAGAGTGTAAATACTTTTTATCATAAATGAATGTTTCTAGAAGTAATTGAATTGATATCTTAACAACACCTTCACTAAACATGCATGGGATCATGCAGTATACGGTCAGTGACTTTAAATAAAGGAAAACTACTCAAAGCAGAGCAACATTATCTCAATGCCATAGATCTTTGAAAAATGCTTTCTCTGAGGAGGGAGACATTTTGTCATTTCCTCACACCCTGATTTGATGTTTATGCTCTTTCGTTCCTCAGCTTAAACTGCTCCCCATAGACGACGATTTGAAGTTGCGAAGTGTACGTTCTCTTTGGGGTTTTTTTGGCTAGCGCGCTAACAAAACCGCAATGTACTGTGCTGCAGGAGTGTCACCCAAAACGCAATATAAAAAAATACCATACGCTTTTCTTAATTTCTTTGTTAACTTTCTAGTTCTACACCGGTAACCGCTTCATACTTTCTTCAAAGTCTTTAAAAAGTCTTATTGCACCAAGAAGTTTTCAGTGTTCTTTTGTAATTGTTAAAAGTTGAGAAAGAAGATGAGTAGAATATTTAGAACGTATTGCTCCAATATAAAACTGTAACTTTATGCTTTCTATATTGCGCCAATAGGGTTTGCTATTTCAAAGTCATCATAATATAAAGCAATATAAAGACTTTTTTACTCAAAATTCAAATTTTTCAAATTTGATCCATCAAAAGAAGTCTTTCATGCACTTTTTTTGATTGTTAACATCAAAAAACTTTATCTCATTGGAAGAGAGAATAACTTCTAGTTGGTTCATAAAAGGAACGTAGTATCCAAATAAATCTTTAGTAACCTTTCTTAGAATTTATAAAGTTTTAATTCCCCTATAAACCTTTTTGAAGTTCATATAGTCAAATTTTTTCAGAAAGCTATTTTCGCCTAAAGCTCTATCAAGACAACAAAACACCTAAGCTGTAAAAATTTTATAATTTCTCTAACTTTTTATTAATCAGTCTCCTTGGATTCTTTAACCTATTATAAACCTCAATGACTTTCATCTACAATTGTGCGAAGATTCTAAAGGACTAATTTTACAACATGGATGATTGTTGAGCGAAAACATTTTCTTCAGCAAAAATAAACATATCTTTGATAATGACACACTCAAATGAAACAGGTGAAAAACTTCCCAGATTATGAATCAAGCATAAAATATTTGATTAAAGTGAGAAAGAATTAGTAACATGAACAATAACTGCAAACTACAGCTCATAGAACGAAGATGAAGAAACAGTTTTTGAAGGTATTTATAAAAAATTTTCTTCAAATCGATGCCGAGAAAAGAGACGATACACGAATTCTTTCAAAATATAGTAAAAACAACTACATTGAACATTTCATTGCTAAGGATTTTCTAAATAAATAATACTTTTTTTTAGTTAGACAGTTAAAAAACTCAAAAAAACAATATTAAAATTTTATTTCCCAATTTCAATTTATTTATCTTAAAAATAATATAATTTCGAGACTTTTCTAAAAGAGAAAGTTTTTTTGGATACCCATTCAAGGACCAGAAGCATCAGAGGATTATCTGATGGGAAGCAGAAGAATTATAGTAGAAGTTTTATATAAAAAGCAACGATGGCTAAAACTGATACAAAGTTCCCGTAAAGAAACAATGGTCGTAAATGGAGTAGCATTATCATCTTTTCTAACTAATTGTTTTCCACTCTCCAAAGTAAAAAAAACCCGTAATATTTATAAGCATCTTCTTCTCTTTTGTTTTCGCATAAGAAAAAAACACATCAGATCTCTATTAACTTTTACAAGATAAAGAGTGAGTGTTGATACTAATGGAACGTTTAAGCAAGCTGTAAAAAACACTCTTATGGGAAAGTTGTAAACTGTACATATTAGTAAAAATGGATAAATAAAATTTTGAAAATTTAATGTTACATCATTTCTAAATGTAAAAAAAGAGTTTTAATAAAAGACAAAAAAGTAAAAATAATAACTAAAAAGATCTAGTTAGTAAGAGATTAGTAAGCCAACATTTTGCGGTCGGAGATTCAGCGCTAACCGATTACCCACGCCCTCAAATATAAATTCAAAAGAAACATAAAACCTGGTGGATTTATACTAATGGCTAAAAAATTATAAAAATAAAAATACCTTCACACGTAGAGTGGTGGAGTATAGGGACAACAATTGTGAGAAAAATTCTGTTGCTAAAAGTAGAGTGAGTGGAAACAAGGAAATTTAACAAGTGTAAAGGGAGAACTTTGACTCGCAAATAAATGAGGATAGCAGAGAAAAATAAGACAGGGACCTGAAAGTTTAAAAACGGTGATAATAAGGCTACGCAAGAAGAAGAACGCAAGTAAAGAAAGGAAATCTGTACAGATGAAGACATAGAGCAAATTAGTATACACAAATGAAAACAGATGAGATCCGTGATAGCAGTGCTAAATCATACCGCTGGTGTCATATGATGGCTTTATAGTGTATATGTGATCTATCCATCACTGATGTTTGCAGAGGAGCCTCTCGTTTCATATGCATATAAACTATGCATGAGTCTTGCTTTTTTAAGCATATATATGTATCTCGTTTACTCAGATCTATAGACAGTTTTATTTCCAAGAATGGAGAATAGTTTTATATATATATATTGTGAAGCCTAAACACATGACGTCTAATCATGTGAGAAAAGAAGACTCATAGAAACACTAAAAAAGTGCATGGTGTTTAG